>CM060934.1:567741708-568322855 GCA_030765085.1 Allium cepa | reverse complement strand
TTTGAACGATGAATATTTATTTACACATATTTTGTTTCAAAGTTATATAAGTTTATCATACTTGCTAAGTAATCATGTATAATATTTTATATAAAGTAAGTTATATGTTCTATTTATAGTTCAAACAGTTTTAAATATGTTGATATTTCTCAGTTGTTTAGAAATGAAAATAAGGTTGTACAGATATAATACGTATGATTAGTAATAATAGTTAGTAATATATTAGTTGTTCAATCTGCGTAAATACATTATGGGTTGTTGATCAGTAAGTTTAAATATATATGATCATGTGTTAGTCTGTTGATAGGTAAGAATGTTCTATATATTGGGCTCGATTTGTATATTATATAAGTTGCGTGTAGCATTAACCTTAGAGCAGTCTTATATATACTTAAGTTTATAATAGTTGTTAGTGGTGCAAATGGAATTTGATTTGGGTAGTTCTCACGTGATTGGGTTGATAGCCTGTATATGTTTTAAATCTTTATATATATTAGATAAAGTATACCTGGATCTTACTTTACTATAAATACAAGTATTGATTTAAAATAATATATCTTTAATTTTAAATACTTTATCTTAAGAATAATGATTTCTTTGTAATGTGGGTATGCGTATTCTCTGTAGTTACGTGTTTATACGGAATATATTTAAAAACAATGATTTTTTAATGCATATTTAATATAAATTGTGCTTTAATTTATTCTGATTTGAAGTAGATATAATGTATACTTTGTTCCGATTATATCAAGACGAATCTGATGCGTTTCCATAAATTCCTGTCTTTCAGTTTTGCCCGTCAAATCCACTTTCAGCTTACTTTGCTTGAAATTTGTTGTTTGGATTTGTTCGGTTGCCTAGATCGTGATCCGGTTCGCGGTCAAATCTATCTAGCCTCAAAAGGTGAGCGATCACTCACGATTAACGTTCTTTTATTTATTAAATTTGATTTCAATTGAAACGTCAATTGAAATATGCTGCTGTTAGTTGTTTTACTGTATGACTGCTATTATCTGTATCTGTTCACCTATGACACCTGACACTATTATCGGTTAATTATTTATGTGATAATAATACAGATTGGTTGATAATTGGCGGATCGATTGATTGTCGTTTAAATTGGATGTTAATTACTATTGTTAAGCAATAACTAGTTTGCTAGTTAAATTTGGGGTAGTATAGTTTACAAAGTAAAACGGATTATATATGACGGACCTCGATTTATTAAAAACCTGACCCCGCCATATGTAAATTTGATTAGTTAAATTTGATCCATTAATTGTCGTAGAAATTGATAAATTATACTTTAAATCTTTGAACGTAGTTTGGATTTATTGTTGTAGTATTTAACTGAAATTGAAATAGAACGACCAGTGGAAACTGAAATGTAATAATCTTTAATCTACATGAAATGATAGTGTAGATTCTAGAAATAATTATACAAATAACAACGCGAATTAATACGATTATTTCGGGGTTATTTGATTTATTTATTGAATTGTTATTGATTGTGGTTATTGTTTGTTTATTTACTTTGACACCATCCTGTCATCACACTGCAAGTTCCCTTGGTTATGATTGTTTTGAAATGGGTTGAAATGATAGACCCAAGCGGTTTCCATTTAATTAAATTGGGATTACGGGTTGAAATGCTATCCACCCGTATACATTTAGTGTACGAATTGAAATAATATTATCCGTAACACTTGACCATATGATAAGAAATATATGGTCTTATTTAATGTAAATTCTTGGATACATATATAAAGGGTAATGATAAATATAGAGTTAATTATATCTAGTTTAATCAAGATTCGATTTAATACATAACTTATGATCAATAATTATGTAAATTTTATTCGGATAAATTTTGCAATAATATTGAACAATTAAGATTTGGAGATAACTTTGGGTTATTTTGAAATGGTATTTAGATAAGTATTTATTTATCTAAATCAATTTGAGATTTATCGAATAAGATATTTCACGTTTAATAAAATTTAAGAAAATTTTGGGTAAAGTGTAATTCAAGGTCACTAAAATGATATTGATGCGAATAAAGGAGGATTCAAGACTAGATAATAACGATGTAAAAATCGAGAATCTATATGAAACTGTCAAATTTAAATTGTTATATATAAGCTGTGAACTATAGTGTAATTAAATGGTTTAGAAATTCGGATATGTATTTGGAACCAAGATAGTTGAATCGGTTATGTAGATAACAAACCGAATTAAGTGAAATTTGAGTTTGAACTAGATTGGAAATTTTATTTAGAAAACTAGATTGGGAAAAATTTAGTTGAAGGTTGAATACTTAAAATAGGGAAACATATTGAAATAAAAAGGGAATTGGGATATCAAATCCAAATTTGGGAATTATAAAATTAAGTGGTTATTTTAGGAAGATATTAACTGATAAAAATGAGATCGGATTTAATTTAAATGGGAAGGTCGGGTTGATGTGTACAATTTGTTAAGTTAAGAAAATTGAAATACTGTACTGTATACATTACTCAATATATAGATACTATTTTTGGGAAAATATAATTATTCGAAGTAAAATTGACTGTTGGTTTGAAGTACAAATTAAGTGAATGACCACGGTGTAATAGTGTATATTTCTACCCTGTAGATAGTTCTATGGACCCTTAGAGGATGGACATCCCAAACATCCTTTAAGTTATATGGTATTTTAGTTGATATTTCATTTGAGTTGAATTTATTGATATAAGAATGTTAATCCTGACTCGAGTGTTTTGTGTCTTGCTTTACGCTCGGGTCAGACTGAGTAATACAGCATTAGAGACTGACCTTTGGAGATTGGAGCTTCATTTGGAGATCCAACTATCTATTCAGCTTTCAGTTTTTCTAGTTGACTGGTTCAGAGAAGTCATCGGCTCGTACTGAAGACTTCACTATATTCGAGATATTCTGATGTATTTTATTTTTAAACTCTGATGTATATAGTAGCTTCATGAACTACTATCCTTTATCTATTCCGCTGCATTATATTACTCTGTGTCTGTGATCTGTGATTGATTTATTTACTGTATATTTAAGTTTTGCCAAAATTTGTATTAACAATTCGGTATTTTGAATTATTCAAGTCGGACATGTACGGTTTTATTGTCGATTTGAATGGTCCAAAATAGTGGGTCGTTACAGTTGGTATCAGAGCTTTGGCTCTAGGCAAAACTTGACATATATGGTAAAATTATTTACAGAATCACTTCCGCTCGAGTTGAATCTCTTCCTTTGACTCGATTTCCTTTGAATTTTGGAATGTTCCTCGGTTCTGAAATTCACTCTTGTCTCTCCCTAATTATATTCATTCGATTCTGGAGTATCCCATAACTCCACTAAATAATTTGTAAAGGGGGTGAAACTCCTTTACAATTGGCGTCGATTCATCGAAGATTTGTTTACGATGCTGCTATATCTTGGTATGCCGAATTCTATCTCTGGCAATAAAATGTCGATTTGTTTTAGTATTCCGCATCAATTATATTCCTGAAGTCACGGTTGACCCGGTTAAGGTCGCCCGAAATTTATAGAAGTATATCTATCTTCTATTCTTGTAATTTAATTATCTCATCTTCGATCTAGTCTATCTCCGAATCAGAATTCTATTGATTGGAGTTCATCTAATTCGAATCTCTATCTTTGTTTGGGATCCATTCTCAAAATTATCCTTTGGAAATCGGGTATGTTTGCATTTTTTTGAAATTGCTTTATATATCAAAATTATATTTTAATAACTATGATTTTATCTTATATATAAAAAGAAATTGTTTCAATAAGGATTATATACCTATATATATAAAGCAGGTAAGATATGTTATTCTATATGAAAAGGTTTTGAAAGGATTTGAGAAATTTGAAAAATTATAAGAGGTTTATTTATATAAAAATGATTTATAACTGTAAAGGTAAATTTGAAATTCGAGAATTGAATTCCGGTATTTTGAAATTGGTTTTAAGCTTTTGGAATATATATATAAATAATAAGATTTAAAAGTATTTTTCCGAATAAGAAATGTTTCAAATGAATTCAAATAAGTTCCAATAATTTTGAAGAAATTTCAAAGAAGTTACAAGAAAATAGAAGTCCAGAACCCACTTATGTCGCTGGAGAATAATTTCGGTGATGAGTGCACGCATCATCGACGTTGATTTTCGAGCCTCAGAGTGGGGGAGAGGCCACTTTAATAGCTTCGCTATGCGAGCGATTTTGAAAACCGTTGTTGATTTCAAATTCCGAAGTATAACTTGATATTTTAGAAAGATATTGTAACGACCCAATATTTTCAACCATTCGCATCCGCACATGTCGGACTTGAATTGTTCAAAATACTGCGTTGTAGAATAAATTTAGCAAACTCAGAATATACAGTAAATAAATCACAGAATCACATACACAGATATCAGAATCTCGCAGCGGAAATTAAAATTTAGTGGTTCATGAAGCCACTGATACACCTTTAACAAAACAGGAATTTCATTGTTTATAATCCTCAATACAATTTTAAAACATAAATAGAGATAGAGTCTTCAAAGTCTGGGATTCCAGAAAAGATAAAGACTGAAACAACTTCCAGCAGCACGAATGGTCTACGGAAGGTCCTAGCTCCGGAGAGGAAACTGAAGCTGCAACTCAGGCTGACCCGAGCGTAAAATAAAACAAACACTCGAGTCAGGACATACATACTTATATGATGTAAGCTAAATCAAGTGTACTGTAATATAGAGCAAGTAACTTAAAGGATGCTTGGGACCGCCCATCCTCTAAGGATCCGTCAAACTATTTACTATGTAGTATATTGCGCTATTATAATAGTGTCTATTTATAAAGTAAACATACTTATTTCTTAGCATTAAGGGGTTACCCATATAGCCCTTAACACGTAATAGTCCCAGTAGTCCATCCAATATCATAGCTCCTCCTACTCGGGAAGCAACTAGAGGATACCACACGGGCTACGGGAGAAAACCAAACTCGTACAAGGCTCGATATGGTAGGTGACACGGCACAACTAGGCAATGCCAGGGTAGATATACCAATTGCTATCCGGACCGGTGGTAACGCGAAGCCGCAGCAACCGCCCACCTCGAACAACACTCCCAAATCAAAGGGTGCACCCAAACAATCACATAAGCAATAGAATGGTATACGAAGAAGTGCGTTCGATCAGAGGAGCTACCTCATTAATCCGAGAATCGCTCCTGTTTTAGCCACCTTAAGCCAACTCACGGGAGTCGGGTCCACGTATATACCTTTCAAGAAACCGTCACCACCAACCTACTTCATTCTGGAATCTCCACCGCGTACACGGTTAGTCAAAGTGGTTTTCGGTATCGACAGAGAGTATGTCCATATCCGATCCCGGTCTCTTTGCCAACCCATCGTTATTATAACCCGTGGTTATTTAAAAACAGTTTATACTTTAAATCAGAATAAACATTTCCATTTCAAAACTATAGATACGATATCATTTTAAAACCCAAACAATATGATATCGTTATATTCAAATATACATTTTCAAAACCATTCTGCTTAAAATTTATAATATCTGGAAACCAAATATTTGGATTATATCTTTAAACATAATATTTTGGAAATTTTCCTTTAAAACCATAACTCCCAAACACAATGGTTTGGACATTCAACGGTATATAGAATAAATGGTTAACTTTATGGTTACTTTGTAAAGAAGATAATTTACATAGCTTTACCAATATATTTCTTTATTTAAAGTTTAAACCAAAATTTTAAATATCACTTCATGTTCCCAAAACCATTTCAATTTCTCTATATATATATTCGATTTGGAGTATTTACTATTCAAAACTAAGTTTGGGTTTTATTCTTTCAACAAATCCATGTTTTATTATTTAGTCTTGAATATTCCCATAAATTCTATAAATAAAACTCCAAATTTAGCCATTAAATATCTTCAAAATTTACTTAATACCGGAATATTCATCTTAAATTTATTAAGGAAAAATCTAGTTATAAATATCCTATCTTATGATTTTCCAATCTTAAATATAAAATAAAATTTATCAAATTCCATAAATTTAAAACAATCAAATTCTAGATTCCATAGCACTTAGGAAATGCTACCTAAAGTTATGGGTAAAATTAGTCCAATTTCAAAAGAGACAGCATTTAAATGCTGTAGTAGATTGTTTAACTTAATAAATATTTCCAAATATAACTTATTTATCTATATATTTCTTAACTTATTCTTTCAAAAATCCAAATTTTCCAAAATAAGTTATATTCCATAATTTTATTCAAATATTTATTTATTTATTTATTATATTTTTAACTCATTCAAAAATCAATATAAAATCCTTTTAAGATATTAAATCAAATATTTATCTTCCAGAATAATTTTAAATATTTCAGAAAATATTATAAGGACCACGGGCCTGTATATAGTTTTCTAGCCTAGGTCAAGTGATACGGATTTATATCATTTCAATCCGAAATTTACAAATACCCCGGGTTCTATCATTTCAAACCCGCAATCCCAAGTTTAACAGTTTAACAGTTAACAGCATAATTTAACAATAATAATCATTTAGGCCTATCATTTCAGCCCATAACAATCTACGTATAACAGGGAACTTGCAGTGTGATTTAAGCAGTAAATAAACAATAACATAATATAACTGCAGATATAATACAACAGATAATAACTGATGAGGTGTCAATTTAAATGGGGTTCATCATTTTATATTACACTACAGACAGATAATAGTGACATAAAATTTTACACATACACTCGCAATAATTTACGAAATATAAATACGTATGTCTGGTGAGGAATACTCACCTGAAAGCTGCAGAAAATTTGAATTCAAAACGGCTATACACCGGTAAAGAACGACAGAAGATAACGATCGAATTTCTTCTGATGTCGCCTAGATTCAAATTTAGAACAAAATTCAAATATCGAAAACGTGACTTAAGAATTTATGGTCAAGGAAAAATGAAAATAGAACGAAAATGATTTGACTTGCTTGACCACTCCACCGTGTAATCGGACCAAAATATACCCTAAAACGTGAATTGGGCTAACTCAAAAATTTACGACCAAATCTTTCCTAAAACCACTATGGCAAAATGTTGAATACACTCGCGCACAAAATACTTCTTTCTTTTCCTCATGTATGATGACATGGATACGTGCACGCACGTACATCACTCCACTGCTGCCTAACATTTTCGATCTTAGATTCACGTTCCAGACTTCCCCTTCTAATTTACGTTTTAACCTATCTTTACATTAGTTCTAAGAATCTTCATTTCAAATTTACTTTCCAGTCCTATAAACTGAAACACTTCAGAGGCCTCATCTAACTACCCGAGCCACACCTACCTTACTTCGAGAAAATCGCCTAATGCTCCGAGTCGAAATTCATATTGCTCCGAGTAAAACATGCAGTTGCTCCGCACTCCTCTCTGCCTTTATCCTCTGTTTCCTTAATTATGCAGAGACCAGTCCTATCCCAACCTCCCATACAACTCATGCTGTCAAGACATATACTGCCTACTTTCTACTACCCCTAACCCCACCACTTCAGTCAAGTATCAAAACAACTCCAGACAACAACTCCAGCCTTCAACAAAACAGCTCATGTACAGGTGTGTACATGTGCACAAATTCTGATATGCCCAAGTTCATGCAAACCTCTGCCAACAGAGACCAGTTCAGAGCTAACCAATCTCAGCAACCCAATGAGTATATACTGCTATGAAAATGCCCAGGTGCACACTGGTAATACCATCATGCACAGTCTTCATCCTCTCGCTACAAAATGCTCATTTCTGAACATATTCACCAAAATGTTAGCCACTGCATCCTATTAGTTGAGCCCCAAACAGTTGCATTCTCCCTCTCTCTCCTCTTCATTTCCACTGCTTGCACACATTTCTCTTTATGGCTGAGCAACAAGAGCACCAACCGAAACATCAATTTACCTATCCTCTTATACAGTTTGTCTCTGTACTTATACAACATGTAAACATGATACTTGCACACAACTCAGCATCTCCCCCTACAGACTACTAATCAAATCAAGTGCCTTACCCAAGTCAGATCAGTACGAATATGTATGCAGGCTACTCAAACATGAATGCAAGCTAAAGCTCCCTTAAACCCAGTCTTCTTCCTCTTTTTCACAGTTTCACCACTAACTCCCACTTTACCAAATCAGACTTCACCAAACAGCCTCAGACAAACACATGCAAGCCCATCTCAATACTCCTACCACTGCCATTTAGGTGCACAGGTGCACACTTGAGCATGTACACAGTGACACCACCAGATCCCCAGTCTATTTACAGTGCAGACTTACCAAACTTCCTAGCCTAGACAACAATCACAGGTCTACACAAATCACAGATCTACAATCAAAATAATTATGGACACAACTCCTCTCCCCTATAAACAGACAACCCCTTAAAAGTATAAACACGCCTACCCCAAAACCAAAACATAAATACTCAGTTTAAGTCTACAAAACTCTGAGACAACTGACATGCACACGCAACCACAAAACTCTTCTCTCTGTATATATATATTGAGAATGCTTCTACCTAACAATCACTAATTTCAGATGCATGCTTTTAAATATTCTTGTGGCCGTGATACTTGTATGTACATCAGTCAAAAGAAAAAAAACACCTTGCACTCATCTTATGTTTTAAATTCTTTCAGACTGAACTGATCATGCCTAAACCCCAAGCCTATCTTTATCTAAGTGGACTATCATATCCCTTATTAAGCTTTCAGATTTATGGTATGTTACTAGATCTAAGATTTCTAATGTTATATTTGCCAGATCTCTGAGGATGTATTAGGAACTACAGAATTTGATCTGTACAATCTCTAAACATTGGCCAAAAGCAGACACTATAAGGTATGGCATGGTCGTGAAACAATGGAGGACTGGCCGAGCAAGATGCCAAAGAAAGGAGAAATATCTGAACAAAGAGAAGCAAATAACATAAACTACTTACCTGATAGGATCTGAGCAGAAGAATATGATGAAGACCGAGCAAATAGGTGCAAGGGATAATGGATTTTTTTATAGGCAAGGCTTTCGAAATTTACAGAGGAAGTGAATGAGAGAAAAACGTATCAGTTACACAAAGTATAAATGCGATATACCAAATCAGATTGCAAAGAAATAAATAGGATCGAACGTTTTGGGCTAAGTCAAAGGAAAGGCAAGCAAGATTTATGATGCACGTTACTTCCTAAATTTAAAGCTTGCGTGATTTGTGTATTCACATTCTTATGTATCTGATTGAAACAGAGAGTAAGGGACAGAATGCATATGCACGTTCCAGGCTTGAAGGGTATGGGTACAAGTGCACTGGAAAGGTATCGGAGAGGAATTCGAACGTTACATACCTTTAAAGTTTTGTAAAGTATATAAGCTGAAGAAGGCCGAGAGTTTTCCCAGTGAAAGTTGATGATAATTCAGTGTTAGATTGAACAGTGGGGTGATCTTTTATTTATATTCAATAAATCTTGATTTGTATTAAAATAAGCTTACACATGTATTTGGACCGTGCAGACATAATGCTTGATCAAAGGAAGAAACAGCTGCCTAGTTCAGCATGTCAGTTTTAACAAGATTTTGCTCTCTGGTATTATGAAGAAAGTGATATTATACGTTACTTTCTACCATTTAAAGTTTGCGTGATATATGTCTAGTTGCTATATGCTAACTTCATTTCGTTTTACGCTTTGATTTTTGGTTTGAAAATAATAAATGGAATGGCAAGAATTTATGCAAAGCTTAGGAAAGAAAACGTATGCAAATCTATTAAAAATCAGCTGTCAGTTAAACAATGTAGTGGTTGCTATAAAATCTCTGACTGATATTTTTCTTCAAAAAGGTTTGAAAATATTATTTTTACACTACGCTAAACAGACGCAGTCCAAAACGTCAAAAATTTCTGGAAAAATAACATTTTAAAAACACACGTTTTATTACGTTGCTTATACCCTAAATTTGACGTGTCTTTTAAACGCGAAATTTACCAGTTCAGACATAGCTTAGATATTCACAGTTATAATTAAATTTTATTGACATATAAAATTTTATAAAAATCTATCTTCAAATAAAATAATTAAACTATATTGTTAAACACAATTTAAATAAAAAAAATATTTCAAAATTAAATAATTTAAAATAGCTAAAACAAGGGCTGTTACACTCTCCCCCACTTAAGAACTTTTCGTCCTCGAAAAGGAACGAAAGGAGAGAAACAAAGGAAGATAAGCCAGATAAACAAGAATCTTAAATGGCCAGTTCCAGATTTTGAAGCACGAAGGAGATCCTCTAGAATCGGTTTTACTCTTTTCAGTTTGACCGTTAGTCCATGGTGATAAACGGTGCTCCGGTCCCGATGAGTAACAAAGATCTCGAAGATTATAGAAAGATTTCTGAATAGACTGGTATAATCGATAGCCTCCCCAAACCGTAGCAGATAAGGAAATTAAGGGCAACTAAAAGATAGCTTGGAAAACAAGATAATAAATTTGAAATCATGGTGCTTTGAAATCATAATTCTTTGAAAGTCATTGAATTTTATAGATATTATATTTGGAAATCATACTACTAAAATCATAACATTTTTTTTCTATAATCTTCATTTATTAGTTCATTTATCTACTATAGCATATTATAAGTATTCCTAATCAGTTTATTCCTGTACTTAACTCTAAATTTTAACAAATAACCTAACACTTATTTTAAAATACCTATTTTATAAATAAGATACTTTTTAATAAGTTTGAAATTTCCATTTGAAAACCAAATTTTTATTTTTCAAATTTTAGTGATATTAAAATATGTCTTAACTATTTAAATCACAATTATTCATTTCAGGGAATAATTTTAATTAAAATTTCTTAGTTAGATTTTAGGTTCCATATTAAACCAACTTTGATTATTAAATAAATTTCTTAAATTCCCTTTTTTTTTATTTACCTCTATTAATCTTTTATAACTAAATTTAAGTATATAACATTTATTATAACCACTCAAATTTTATTTATAAAATCCCTTTTATATTGTATATTATCCTATTACATTGTTAACTTTTGAAAATCAAGGTAAGTTATATTGAATGAAATTGAGTATTATACAACTAAAACTTTCAAATTCAATTATTTCCAGATTTTTATTCAAGAATTTTATTTTATTTTTCAAGGTAAACTTTCAGAATTAATTTCTGATTCTCTTCAAACCATTTAGAGATACATAATATATATACATGATATGTCAAATCAAATTTAAATTATATATCTATGTATAATTAAGTCATATTTTTAGAATTTCAAATCAATTAAATCTCAAGGTAACACTGTAGCCAGACTACAGAATGGTCTTTTCACTTCGAAACTCGAAAATGAATGTCGATGATGCTGCAGTCATCACCGAAATTATTTTCCAGCGACAAAGGGAAGAGCACTAAATTTTAAAATTCTTTGGAAACAAATTTCTATACAAAATACTTATTACATCCCTTTAAAATTTAAACACAAGGTTTGAAATCATCAGAAATTGAATTCTCAAGTTCTTGTTTAAATTCATTTCTGTTTCCCAAATTAATTCATAACCATTGTTTATATTCAATTATTTATATTAGATAAACACATGGTTTACAAAATCATAAATAAAATCAAAACTATTATCTCTTGACAAATAGTTACTTTAATTATAAAATTCTGAAAATTATACTCATATATATAATATTAGATTTTATTTTCAAATATAGAAATAAATTTTCCAAAACAAAGATAAAAATTCAAATTTTGATGAACTCGAATCAAATTAAATTCAAGATAAGTGGAAATCAGAAGATCTGATGATTAAATAACACAATAAGGAAACTGGGTAAGTCTATATAAATCGCGGACAACCTTGATCTGGTCATCCGTGACTTTAAAGAGTCAGATCGGTGTGGTTGAGTAAATCTACACTTGATCCGAAGAGATAGAGTTCGGAATAACTAAAGATACTAGCATATAAACCGAGGATAAATATAAACCTCTGGTGAATCAATGCTAATGGTAAAGGAGTTTCACCCCTTTATTAGAATAATGGCGGGACCGCCAATTCACTATAAAGATCCTCCGAAGTGGAGTTATGGGATACTCCAGAATTTAAAGAAGATGAAAAATGAGGGACACGGATGAACTTTGGAACCACAGGGAATGTTCCAAATTCGAAAAGGAAGAGGTTCAAGCTCGAATGAAGGTGATTCTATAAATCAATTTACCATACATTCTAAGTTTGCCTAGAGCCAAAGCTCTGATACCAACTGTAACGACCCAATATTTTCAACCATTCGCATCCGCACATGTCGGACTTGAATTGTTCAAAATACTGCGTTGTAGAATAAATTTAGCAAACTCAGAATATACAGTAAATAAATCACAGAATCACATACACAGATATCAGAATCTCGCAGCGGAAATTAAAATTTAGTGGTTCATGAAGCCACTGATACACCTTTAACAAAACAGGAATTTCATTGTTTATAATCCTCAATACAATTTTAAAACATAAATAGAGATAGAGTCTTCAAAGTCTGGGATTCCAGAAAAGATAAAGACTGAAACAACTTCCAGCAGCACGAATGGTCTACGGAAGGTCCTAGCTCCGGAGAGGAAACTGAAGCTGCAACTCAGGCTGACCCGAGCGTAAAATAAAACAAACACTCGAGTCAGGACATACATACTTATATGATGTAAGCTAAATCAAGTGTACTGTAATATAGAGCAAGTAACTTAAAGGATGCTTGGGACCGCCCATCCTCTAAGGATCCGTCAAACTATTTACTATGTAGTATATTGCGCTATTATAATAGTGTCTATTTATAAAGTAAACATACTTATTTCTTAGCATTAAGGGGTTACCCATATAGCCCTTAACACGTAATAGTCCCAGTAGTCCATCCAATATCATAGCTCCTCCTACTCGGGAAGCAACTAGAGGATACCACACGGGCTACGGGAGAAAACCAAACTCGTACAAGGCTCGATATGGTAGGTGACACGGCACAACTAGGCAATGCCAGGGTAGATATACCAATTGCTATCCGGACCGGTGGTAACGCGAAGCCGCAGCAACCGCCCACCTCGAACAACACTCCCAAATCAAAGGGTGCACCCAAACAATCACATAAGCAATAGAATGGTATACGAAGAAGTGCGTTCGATCAGAGGAGCTACCTCATTAATCCGAGAATCGCTCCTGTTTTAGCCACCTTAAGCCAACTCACGGGAGTCGGGTCCACGTATATACCTTTCAAGAAACCGTCACCACCAACCTACTTCATTCTGGAATCTCCACCGCGTACACGGTTAGTCAAAGTGGTTTTCGGTATCGACAGAGAGTATGTCCATATCCGATCCCGGTCTCTTTGCCAACCCATCGTTATTATAACCCGTGGTTATTTAAAAACAGTTTATACTTTAAATCAGAATAAACATTTCCATTTCAAAACTATAGATACGATATCATTTTAAAACCCAAACAATATGATATCGTTATATTCAAATATACATTTTCAAAACCATTCTGCTTAAAATTTATAATATCTGGAAACCAAATATTTGGATTATATCTTTAAACATAATATTTTGGAAATTTTCCTTTAAAACCATAACTCCCAAACACAATGGTTTGGACATTCAACGGTATATAGAATAAATGGTTAACTTTATGGTTACTTTGTAAAGAAGATAATTTACATAGCTTTACCAATATATTTCTTTATTTAAAGTTTAAACCAAAATTTTAAATATCACTTCATGTTCCCAAAACCATTTCAATTTCTCTATATATATATTCGATTTGGAGTATTTACTATTCAAAACTAAGTTTGGGTTTTATTCTTTCAACAAATCCATGTTTTATTATTTAGTCTTGAATATTCCCATAAATTCTATAAATAAAACTCCAAATTTAGCCATTAAATATCTTCAAAATTTACTTAATACCGGAATATTCATCTTAAATTTATTAAGGAAAAATCTAGTTATAAATATCCTATCTTATGATTTTCCAATCTTAAATATAAAATAAAATTTATCAAATTCCATAAATTTAAAACAATCAAATTCTAGATTCCATAGCACTTAGGAAATGCTACCTAAAGTTATGGGTAAAATTAGTCCAATTTCAAAAGAGACAGCATTTAAATGCTGTAGTAGATTGTTTAACTTAATAAATATTTCCAAATATAACTTATTTATCTATATATTTCTTAACTTATTCTTTCAAAAATCCAAATTTTCCAAAATAAGTTATATTCCATAATTTTATTCAAATATTTATTTATTTATTTATTATATTTTTAACTCATTCAAAAATCAATATAAAATCCTTTTAAGATATTAAATCAAATATTTATCTTCCAGAATAATTTTAAATATTTCAGAAAATATTATAAGGACCACGGGCCTGTATATAGTTTTCTAGCCTAGGTCAAGTGATACGGATTTATATCATTTCAATCCGAAATTTACAAATACCCCGGGTTCTATCATTTCAAACCCGCAATCCCAAGTTTAACAGTTTAACAGTTAACAGCATAATTTAACAATAATAATCATTTAGGCCTATCATTTCAGCCCATAACAATCTACGTATAACAGGGAACTTGCAGTGTGATTTAAGCAGTAAATAAACAATAACATAATATAACTGCAGATATAATACAACAGATAATAACTGATGAGGTGTCAATTTAAATGGGGTTCATCATTTTATATTACACTACAGACAGATAATAGTGACATAAAATTTTACACATACACTCGCAATAATTTACGAAATATAAATACGTATGTCTGGTGAGGAATACTCACCTGAAAGCTGCAGAAAATTTGAATTCAAAACGGCTATACACCGGTAAAGAACGACAGAAGATAACGATCGAATTTCTTCTGATGTCGCCTAGATTCAAATTTAGAACAAAATTCAAATATCGAAAACGTGACTTAAGAATTTATGGTCAAGGAAAAATGAAAATAGAACGAAAATGATTTGACTTGCTTGACCACTCCACCGTGTAATCGGACCAAAATATACCCTAAAACGTGAATTGGGCTAACTCAAAAATTTACGACCAAATCTTTCCTAAAACCACTATGGCAAAATGTTGAATACACTCGCGCACAAAATACTTCTTTCTTTTCCTCATGTATGATGACATGGATACGTGCACGCACGTACATCACTCCACTGCTGCCTAACATTTTCGATCTTAGATTCACGTTCCAGACTTCCCCTTCTAATTTACGTTTTAACCTATCTTTACATTAGTTCTAAGAATCTTCATTTCAAATTTACTTTCCAGTCCTATAAACTGAAACACTTCAGAGGCCTCATCTAACTACCCGAGCCACACCTACCTTACTTCGAGAAAATCGCCTAATGCTCCGAGTCGAAATTCATATTGCTCCGAGTAAAACATGCAGTTGCTCCGCACTCCTCTCTGCCTTTATCCTCTGTTTCCTTAATTATGCAGAGACCAGTCCTATCCCAACCTCCCATACAACTCATGCTGTCAAGACATATACTGCCTACTTTCTACTACCCCTAACCCCACCACTTCAGTCAAGTATCAAAACAACTCCAGACAACAACTCCAGCCTTCAACAAAACAGCTCATGTACAGGTGTGTACATGTGCACAAATTCTGATATGCCCAAGTTCATGCAAACCTCTGCCAACAGAGACCAGTTCAGAGCTAACCAATCTCAGCAACCCAATGAGTATATACTGCTATGAAAATGCCCAGGTGCACACTGGTAATACCATCATGCACAGTCTTCATCCTCTCGCTACAAAATGCTCATTTCTGAACATATTCACCAAAATGTTAGCCACTGCATCCTATTAGTTGAGCCCCAAACAGTTGCATTCTCCCTCTCTCTCCTCTTCATTTCCACTGCTTGCACACATTTCTCTTTATGGCTGAGCAACAAGAGCACCAACCGAAACATCAATTTACCTATCCTCTTATACAGTTTGTCTCTGTACTTATACAACATGTAAACATGATACTTGCACACAACTCAGCATCTCCCCCTACAGACTACTAATCAAATCAAGTGCCTTACCCAAGTCAGATCAGTACGAATATGTATGCAGGCTACTCAAACATGAATGCAAGCTAAAGCTCCCTTAAACCCAGTCTTCTTCCTCTTTTTCACAGTTTCACCACTAACTCCCACTTTACCAAATCAGACTTCACCAAACAGCCTCAGACAAACACATGCAAGCCCATCTCAATACTCCTACCACTGCCATTTAGGTGCACAGGTGCACACTTGAGCATGTACACAGTGACACCACCAGATCCCCAGTCTATTTACAGTGCAGACTTACCAAACTTCCTAGCCTAGACAACAATCACAGGTCTACACAAATCACAGATCTACAATCAAAATAATTATGGACACAACTCCTCTCCCCTATAAACAGACAACCCCTTAAAAGTATAAACACGCCTACCCCAAAACCAAAACATAAATACTCAGTTTAAGTCTACAAAACTCTGAGACAACTGACATGCACACGCAACCACAAAACTCTTCTCTCTGTATATATATATTGAGAATGCTTCTACCTAACAATCACTAATTTCAGATGCATGCTTTTAAATATTCTTGTGGCCGTGATACTTGTATGTACATCAGTCAAAAGAAAAAAAACACCTTGCACTCATCTTATGTTTTAAATTCTTTCAGACTGAACTGATCATGCCTAAACCCCAAGCCTATCTTTATCTAAGTGGACTATCATATCCCTTATTAAGCTTTCAGATTTATGGTATGTTACTAGATCTAAGATTTCTAATGTTATATTTGCCAGATCTCTGAGGATGTATTAGGAACTACAGAATTTGATCTGTACAATCTCTAAACATTGGCCAAAAGCAGACACTATAAGGTATGGCATGGTCGTGAAACAATGGAGGACTGGCCGAGCAAGATGCCAAAGAAAGGAGAAATATCTGAACAAAGAGAAGCAAATAACATAAACTACTTACCTGATAGGATCTGAGCAGAAGAATATGATGAAGACCGAGCAAATAGGTGCAAGGGATAATGGATTTTTTTATAGGCAAGGCTTTCGAAATTTACAGAGGAAGTGAATGAGAGAAAAACGTATCAGTTACACAAAGTATAAATGCGATATACCAAATCAGATTGCAAAGAAATAAATAGGATCGAACGTTTTGGGCTAAGTCAAAGGAAAGGCAAGCAAGATTTATGATGCACGTTACTTCCTAAATTTAAAGCTTGCGTGATTTGTGTATTCACATTCTTATGTATCTGATTGAAACAGAGAGTAAGGGACAGAATGCATATGCACGTTCCAGGCTTGAAGGGTATGGGTACAAGTGCACTGGAAAGGTATCGGAGAGGAATTCGAACGTTACATACCTTTAAAGTTTTGTAAAGTATATAAGCTGAAGAAGGCCGAGAGTTTTCCCAGTGAAAGTTGATGATAATTCAGTGTTAGATTGAACAGTGGGGTGATCTTTTATTTATATTCAATAAATCTTGATTTGTATTAAAATAAGCTTACACATGTATTTGGACCGTGCAGACATAATGCTTGATCAAAGGAAGAAACAGCTGCCTAGTTCAGCATGTCAGTTTTAACAAGATTTTGCTCTCTGGTATTATGAAGAAAGTGATATTATACGTTACTTTCTACCATTTAAAGTTTGCGTGATATATGTCTAGTTGCTATATGCTAACTTCATTTCGTTTTACGCTTTGATTTTTGGTTTGAAAATAATAAATGGAATGGCAAGAATTTATGCAAAGCTTAGGAAAGAAAACGTATGCAAATCTATTAAAAATCAGCTGTCAGTTAAACAATGTAGTGGTTGCTATAAAATCTCTGACTGATATTTTTCTTCAAAAAGGTTTGAAAATATTATTTTTACACTACGCTAAACAGACGCAGTCCAAAACGTCAAAAATTTCTGGAAAAATAACATTTTAAAAACACACGTTTTATTACGTTGCTTATACCCTAAATTTGACGTGTCTTTTAAACGCGAAATTTACCAGTTCAGACATAGCTTAGATATTCACAGTTATAATTAAATTTTATTGACATATAAAATTTTATAAAAATCTATCTTCAAATAAAATAATTAAACTATATTGTTAAACACAATTTAAATAAAAAAAATATTTCAAAATTAAATAATTTAAAATAGCTAAAACAAGGGCTGTTACAGATATAAGTATATATTTGAAATTTAAAGTATACCGGTGTTCGATCCTCGAGTTTTCGATTTGGCTTAGAATAACTCAACTTATAAAAAGGTTGATTTCCAACTCTTGGATTTGAAATTGATTTCACCGACTATTTTGAAGGTTTGAGCGCTTCCAAATCAAGGTTTAAAACTAAGAAATTTCGAAAAGTATAAAATATTTGATAAAGCATATAAGTTTAGTTTGTATGTTTAAGTTTGAAGCCTTTTTGTTAAATAAGAGAATATGAATATTTTGAATTATACTAATATGGAATTTAGTTTTGAAATGTTTTGAATGATTTTGAATAATGGTTTTCAGAAAGGTAAATTGGATATTTCAAATAAAAATAGGCATCTTAAAAGTTTTAAAAGGATAATTATAAAGTTGGAAACCGTTTTTAAGTATAATTGATTTTGAGAAATATTTGGTTTTGAAATTAAATTGAAATTATAAACCAGTACATATATGGTGATGTTGGAAATAAATTTGTTTGACTGGAATCAGTTTAATTTGGAAACTGGGATTAATTTATAAGCCTGTTATTTTGGGAACTTTGAAACTAAGATATCTAATTTGGAAGAAAATTTGGTGAAATCATATATGATTTTGAAACTGAATTGATATTGAAATGATTTGAAGTTGAGAACCTTATATTATTAAGCACTTGATTTGGGAGTGGTCGAACTTATATAAAATGAATTTGTATAAGTATGAAGTTGATTTGAAATCTATTGATTTGAAAGGTACTCAATTTTGGAAAGAGAATTTTACATAATCAAAGTCTATATAAGTATGGTTGATCTACTATTGACTTGGAAAGTATTCGATTTAGAAAGGAATCCTATATATTATGGACTTTATATAAGTATGATATTTGAAAGGGATTTGAAAGGGTACTATATGATATATATTTTCCAAGTAAAGATATGGAAAGTGCCTTCTGCTTGATATCCGCTTTGTGGCCACAGCGTGGATTCATTCTATCGATATATTCTCTTTGATTTTTGGTTTTCCGGATGTAATACTCGAGTATTCCCACCGTGGCGTAACCCACGGTTTCTTTTTTTCTCTCGTGAATGCACAGCGAAATTGCCTGGCTGAGTCTAGCTTAGGGGTACGGATTGTTTCCTGGGGGAACCAGGCGTAACCATTGTGTATCCTGCAATCTGTGTAGGTCGCGAATAGTAGCGCAAGTGCCTGGCTGAGTCTTGCCTGGGGGTACGGATTGTTTCCTGGGGGAACCAGGCGTAACCATTGTGTATCCTGCACCCTACTAGTCATCATGGCGTAACTCGCAGGGCTGTGAAAGCTTACGGATATGGATTGTTTCCTGGGGGAACCAGGCGTAACCATTGTGTATCTACGAACCATGATCGGACAAAGGTTTTGTTTTGGTTGATTTGATTGGATCGTACTTTCCATATCTGTTTTAAAAGGTTTTTCAAGTATTTTCCCTGGGTGTTGAAACAAGTCTACTTAGTACTTGAAGAATTCTAGCTTTGCGCCTGATCAACGCATGGCCAGAGTCTGCAAGAACGAGGATAAACTTGTGGAAACATCGAGTTATAAAAATATTTTCGAAAGGAAATTTATTTCGATATGATAGTATTTTATTATAAAAGTATTTTTCCCCATCAAAGAAATATTTGTATAAATCTTCGAAATTAAATTCCTTTGGAAAATTTAAATTTCGTGCCCGATTCTTTCTTTTGAATCTACCCTATCTGCTCAGCTTATTTATTCACCTTGATTCTGTTTACAAATCTACTCTCCTTCCTTGTGGGATTTATCCTTTAAAATAATGTCTAATTATATACTACATTGTGTAATATAAAATTCTAGTGTTATAAATATTTTGAAGTTATTAATTAAATAAAACATTTTAAAGAAATGATTATTAACTTACTGATAATATTTGAAAGAGATCTTGAGATAAATTAAAAACTTCATAAATTTTGGATTTAATATTTTCAATAGTCTTTGTAAATATAAATAATAATGTAAATAGTTGTTTCAAAAGGAGTTTGAAAAGTATTAAACATTAAAGAAATTAAATTGCAAATGAAGTTTCAAAGGAATATTTCAAGTAAGATTTATATAGTTCTAAATAAATTATCTACCTTTGACCTTCAATTTACTTTATTCCTGGTTGTTCTATTCTCCTACTTCCTTCCTTTTCGGGGACGAAAAGTTTTGAGTGGGGGAGAGTGTAACGACCTGTAAGATTTTAATAAATTTTATTGTTTTATTAACGTATTTAATTGGATTTTGGTAAAATTTTAAAAAAATTAATTTGCAAATAAAAAGTTAATATTAGGATTACGTCCAACTAAACATAGCAGATGGCAAATTTTCAATTTAGTTTATGGAAGTTTATTTTATTAAGTAACTCTACTGCATTCAAATCAGTTAATAATTGATGATGATAAATTAATTTCCAAACATAAATATTTTTCAACAGAAAATTTCTAAATCCTCTTCTGAGTGAGACGGCATCTTTTGTTTTTTTCAAATTCGGACGTCTACTGCTCCGTTTACCTTATTTTCTGCAAGATAGCAGTATTTTCGGTACCGATTATCGACTTTTGATCGGATGATCGTACCACTGATAACTGTATACCGATTTGATCATCTCGTCGTGTTGATCCCTACGGTATATTTATTTTTGTATCTTGTGATCCGGTGCACAGCGAAAATCCGTAAAAAGGGTAACTGTATCGGTACCACTTTTACGTATTTGATAGTTGTGTCAGTTCAAATTTCGAACCATTGGAATATAACAGTCACTAGCTTTCATTTATTTTACCAAATCTTAGCTGTTGACATCTCATACAGTTGGAAAGTTAAAACGTGTAAACATATATACGTTTCTGAATTCATTAAAATAGAGAGTTCTCTTTGAATTTGCTAACGTCTGGTTTCTTTCATTTCGTTCAAATCTTTCTCGTGCGTTACTATAACAAATGCTCCTTACCTTGATTTTTCACCTAATCAAACGGATTCTCTTCATTTCCTTTTATTATGGCTTGACTCACGTTGAGAAATCAAGGGGCAAATTTCACGTTTCGTTTACAAATAAAACTCTGAAATGTGCTGAGAAAATATACCATAATATAACTTATTGCTCAGCTCATATTTTGCCTTCATTCTCTTTCTTTCTTCCTCTCATTTTCCACAACGTCACAACCCATCCCCGCATCAACCTCTGCCGTTATCTCCTCCTGCCGAGATCACTACCACACCTCCACTCGAACACCCAGCGCCGTTATCCTCCACACCGCCTTTGCCTCACCTCCCAAGGCACGAAGACCTTGTCATCCTCCGCCTTGCTCCACCCAGTCCTCCAGCCGTGCTTCGCCAGCCACCACCACCGTACATACTCACTGTCCCCTCAGTGCTTGACCTTCCTCCCCCAGCCGATCGAGTGTTTTGCCACCAAAGCTTCACTGCCTTCTCCACCTCCCCTCACGACAACCAGCAACCATCGGCCACATCACAACACCCATCGCCTCCACCCACTCAGCTGCGCCCACCTTGACTCCCAGTATCACAAAAACTGCAACCAAGCCCTCCACCTGCCTCTCTTTCCTAAGTTGTATAATATACATTATATATCAGGTCAGTATATATAATTCGTTATGCAAGTTTTGTTAGTATTTTACTTTACATAAATAACAGTTTGGGGTAGTATATATGAATTTACAGTAGTAGGTATATATATAGCTTGTATCGCATATATCCCAACTCAAAACTGCTTGTCCTATGTGTTTATAATATACTTGTACTTTGAACGATGAATATTTATTTACACATATTTTGTTTCAAAGTTATATAAGTTTATCATACTTGCTAAGTAATCATGTATAATATTTTATATAAAGTAAGTTATATGTTCTATTTATAGTTCAAACAGTTTTAAATATGTTGATATTTCTCAGTTGTTTAGAAATGAAAATAAGGTTGTACAGATATAATACGTATGATTAGTAATAATAGTTAGTAATATATTAGTTGTTCAATCTGCGTAAATACATTATGGGTTGTTGATCAGTAAGTTTAAATATATATGATCATGTGTTAGTCTGTTGATAGGTAAGAATGTTCTATATATTGGGCTCGATTTGTATATTATATAAGTTGCGTGTAGCATTAACCTTAGAGCAGTCTTATATATACTTAAGTTTATAATAGTTGTTAGTGGTGCAAATGGAATTTGATTTGGGTAGTTCTCACGTGATTGGGTTGATAGCCTGTATATGTTTTAAATCTTTATATATATTAGATAAAGTATACCTGGATCTTACTTTACTATAAATACAAGTATTGATTTAAAATAATATATCTTTAATTTTAAATACTTTATCTTAAGAATAATGATTTCTTTGTAATGTGGGTATGCGTATTCTCTGTAGTTACGTGTTTATACGGAATATATTTAAAAACAATGATTTTGTAATGCATATTTAATATAAATTGTGCTTTAATTTATTCTGATTTGAAGTAGATATAATGTATACTTTGTTCCGATTATATCGAGACGAATCTGATGCGTTTCCATAAATTCCTGTCTTTCAGTTTTGCCCGTCAAATCCACTTTCAGCTTACTTTGCTTGAAATTTGTTGTTTGGATTTGTTCGGTTGCCTAGATCGTGATCTGGTTCGCGGTCAAATCTATCTAGCCTCAAAAGGTGAGCGATCACTCACGATTAACGTTCTTTTATTTATTAAATTTGATTTCAATTGAAACGTCAATTGAAATATGCTGCTGTTAGTTGTTTTACTGTATGACTGCTATTATCTGTATCTGTTCACCTATGACACCTGACACTATTATCGGTTAATTATTTATGTGATAATAATACAGATTGGTTGATAATTGGCGGATCGATTGATTGTCGTTTAAATTGGATGTTAATTACTATTGTTAAGCAATAACTAGTTTGCTAGTTAAATTTGGGGTAGTATAGTTTACAAAGTAAAACGGATTATATATGACGGACCTCGATTTATTAAAAACCTGACCCCGCCATATGTAAATTTGATTAGTTAAATTTGATCCATTAATTGTCGTAGAAATTGATAAATTATACTTTAAATCTTTGAACGTAGTTTGGATTTATTGTTGTAGTATTTAACTGAAATTGAAATAGAACGACCAGTGGAAACTGAAATGTAATAATCTTTAATCTACATGAAATGATAGTGTAGATTCTAGAAATAATTATACAAATAACAACGCGAATTAATACGATTATTTCGGGGTTATTTGATTTATTTATTGAATTGTTATTGATTGTGGTTATTGTTTGTTTATTTACTTTGACACCATCCTGTCATCACACTGCAAGTTCCCTTGGTTATGATTGTTTTGAAATGGGTTGAAATGATAGACCCAAGCGGTTTCCATTTAATTAAATTGGGATTACGGGTTGAAATGCTATCCACCCGTATACATTTAGTGTACGAATTGAAATAATATTATCCGTAACACTTGACCATATGATAAGAAATATATGGTCTTATTTAATGTAAATTCTTGGATACATATATAAAGGGTAATGATAAATATAGAGTTAATTATATCTAGTTTAATCAAGATTCGATTTAATACATAACTTATGATCAATAATTATGTAAATTTTATTCGGATAAATTTTGCAATAATATTGAACAATTAAGATTTGGAGATAACTTTGGGTTATTTTGAAATGGTATTTAGATAAGTATTTACTTATCTAAATCAATTTGAGATTTATCGAATAAGATATTTCACGTTTAATAAAATTTAAGAAAATTTTGGGTAAAGTGTAATTCAAGGTCACTAAAATGATATTGATGCGAATAAAGGAGGATTCAAGACTAGATAATAACGATGTAAAAATCGAGAATCTATATGAAACTGTCAAATTTAAATTGTTATATATAAGCTGTGAACTATAGTGTAATTAAATGGTTTAGAAATTCGGATATGTATTTGGAACCAAGATAGTTGAATCGGTTATGTAGATAACAAATCGAATTAAGTGAAATTTGAGTTTGAACTAGATTGGAAATTTTATTTAGAAAACTAGATTGGGAAAAATTTAGTTGAAGGCTGAATACTTAAAATAGGGAAACATATTGAAATAAAAAGGGAATTGGGATATCAAATCCAAATTTGGGAATTATAAAATTAAGTGGTTATTTTAGGAAGATATTAACTGATAAAAATGAGATCGGATTTAATTTAAATGGGAAGGTCGGGTTGATGTGTACAATTTGTTAAGTTAAGAAAATTGAAATACTGTACTGTATACATTACTCAATATATAGATACTATTTTTGGGAAAATATAATTATTCGAAGTAAAATTGACTGTTGGTTTGAAGTACAAATTAAGTGAATGACCACGGTGTAATAGTGTATATTTCTACCCTGTAGATAGTTCTATGGACCCTTAGAGGATGGACATCCCAAACATCCTTTAAGTTATATGGTATTTTAGTTGATATTTCATTTGAGTTGAATTTATTGATATAAGAATGTTAATCCTGACTCGAGTGTTTTGTGTCTTGCTTTACGCTCGGGTCAGACTGAGTAATACAGCATTAGAGACTGACCTTTGGAGATTGGAGCTTCATTTGGAGATCCAACTATCTATTCAGCTTTCAGTTTTTCTAGTTGACTGGTTCAGAGAAGTCATCGGCTCGTACTGAAGACTTCACTATATTCGAGATATTCTGATGTATTTTATTTTTAAACTCTGATGTATATAGTAGCTTCATGAACTACTATCCTTTATCTATTCCGCTGCATTATATTACTCTGTGTCTGTGATCTGTGATTGATTTATTTACTGTATATTTAAGTTTTGCCAAAATTTGTATTAACAATTCGGTATTTTGAATTATTCAAGTCGGACATGTACGGTTTTATTGTCGATTTGAATGGTCCAAAATAGTGGGTCGTTACAGTTGGTATCAGAGCTTTGGCTCTAGGCAAAACTTGACATATATGGTAAAATTATTTACAGAATCACTTCCGCTCGAGTTGAATCTCTTCCTTTGACTCGATTTCCTTTGAATTTTGGAATGTTCCTCGGTTCTGAAATTCACTCTTGTCTCTCCCTAATTATATTCATTCGATTCTGGAGTATCCCATAACTCCACTAAATAATTTGTAAAGGGGGTGAAACTCCTTTACAATTGGCGTCGATTCATCGAAGATTTGTTTACGATGCTGCTATATCTTGGTATGCCGAATTCTATCTCTGGCAATAAAATGTCGATTTGTTTTAGTATTCCGCATCAATTATATTCCTGAAGTCACGGTTGACCCGGTTAAGGTCGCCCGAAATTTATAGAAGTATATCTATCTTCTATTCTTGTAATTTAATTATCTCATCTTCGATCTAGTCTATCTCCGAATCAGAATTCTATTGATTGGAGTTCATCTAATTCGAATCTCTATCTTTGTTTGGGATCCATTCTCAAAATTATCCTTTGGAAATCGGGTATGTTTGCATTTTTTTGAAATTGCTTTATATATCAAAATTATATTTTAATAACTATGATTTTATCTTATATATAAAAAGAAATTGTTTCAATAAGGATTATATACCTATATATATAAAGCAGGTAAGATATGTTATTCTATATGAAAAGGTTTTGAAAGGATTTGAGAAATTTGAAAAATTATAAGAGGTTTATTTATATAAAAATGATTTATAACTGTAAAGGTAAATTTGAAATTCGAGAATTGAATTCCGGTATTTTGAAATTGGTTTTAAGCTTTTGGAAAATATATATAAATAATAAGATTTAAAAGTATTTTTCCGAATAAGAAATGTTTCAAATGAATTCAAATAAGTTCCAATAATTTTGAAGAAATTTCAAAGAAGTTACAAGAAAATAGAAGTCCAGAACCCACTTATGTCGCTGGAGAATAATTTCGGTGATGAGTGCACGCATCATCGACGTTGATTTTCGAGCCTCAGAGTGGGGGAGAGGCCACTTTAATAGCTTCGCTATGCGAGCGATTTTGAAAACTGTTGTTGATTTCAAATTCCGAAGTATAACTTGATATTTTAGAAAGATATAAGTATATATTTGAAATTTAAAGTATACCGGTGTTCGATCCTCGAGTTTTCGATTTGGCTTAGAATAACTCAACTTATAAAAAGGTTGATTTCCAACTCTTGGATTTGAAATTGATTTCACCGACTATTTTGAAGGTTTGAGCGCTTCCAAATCAAGGATTTGAAATTGATTTCCTCGACTATTTTGAAATTGATTTCCCAATAGCATGTTGAAAGATTTTTCGCCTCTTGAAAAGTTATTCAGAGATTTCTCAAGGTTTTGGACTTTGCTTTTTAGTGTTGTGTTTTCAGTGACAAGTGAGGTGCATCAATTTATAAAATCCTTTTTCCTAGTGTCGATGGTTTCCTTAAGATTCAAGTTTTCTTTTTCAAGATTCTCAAAGTTATTCCTAAGTTCTGATAATTCTGAATCTAAAATCTTACATTTTTCACATTCTACGTTTTGAATATTTTCAAGTTCAGTTTCTAACCTAAAATTTTCATGAGCAAGTTCTCTCCTATCAGATTTCAGTTTTTCAATTTTAGATTCAAGAGCATCAACTACTTTAGTAAGATCAAGACACATGAAAACAAGGTCTCTATAGGAATAGTTACCTCTCTCACTAGATTCCTCTGAGCTTGTTTCTGAATCTGATTTCGCCATAAGACACAAGTTAGCCTCCTTTGAGCTGCTATCCGAAACTTCCTCTCCTTCTTCATCATCCCAAGTCGCTACAAAGACCTTCTTCGTCTTTTTCTTTCCTTTGTTGTATTTGAGAAGTGGGCATTCTTGTTTGAAGTGGCCAGGCTTGTTGCAGTTATAGCACGTCAATTCATTATCGGAATTGTTAGACTCTCTTGACCTATTACCAGATGTTTTCTTCTTGCGTGGCTTGAATCTTGACCATTTTCTAAGATTATTGACAGCCATTGCAAGCTCTTCAATTGGATCTTCTTCATCTTCATCGCTCTCTTCTTTGCTCTTTAAGGCAATCGTCTTCTTCTTTGGTTCGGAGTTGTTGCGTTCCTCCTTTGCTTTTAGTTGAAGCTTATATGTCATCAAGTTACCGATCAACTCCTCCATACTTAGTTTACTCAAATCTTTCGATTCTTGGATTGCCGTGACTTTTGCCTCAAAGTTCATTGGTCAAGCTCGTAGCACCTTCCTCACAAGCTCTACCTCAGTGAATACCTTCCCGAGCGCTCTAGCGTTGTATACCAAAGCTGAAAAGCGTCCAAACATGTCCTTTATGCTCTCGCCTTTGTCCATCACAAAGTTCTCGTATTCATTGCTGAATAGGGCTAGACGAGACTCCTTGACTTGAGAAGTTCCTCCGTGTGTCACCTCCAAAGTGTGCCAAATTTCCTGTGTTGTTGTACAATGAGAAATTCTATTAAATTCATTTTTATCAAGAGCACAGATCAAAGCGTTCATTGTTTTGGCATTTGTAGTTTTTAATTTCGTATCGTTAGCATCCCACCTATCCTTAGGTTTAGGAATCTCAGTACCACCAACAGTTATAGTGGGAGGCTTATAACCAGTTTCAATAATATCCCAAACATCATAATCAACGGAACTAAGATAAATACTCATCCTAACTTTCCAATAAGCATAATCATTCCCGTTAAACATGGGTGGCCTAACAATAGATTGCCCCTCAGAAAAAGCATTATTTGATGAATTCATGACTCTAGAGTTAAAGAAAAAATATCGGGCTCTGATACCACTGGTAGGATCTAGATTAACCCTAGAGTGGGTGAATAGGGTTATAGCAAATTTTCTCGTAAAAACAAACTGCAGAAATAAATATGCTGAAAAGTAAATCACACACAAAATTTACCCAGCTTTGGCAACCACTGCCTACTGCTGCATTCCCAGATTTCTATTAGAATTAAACAGTATCCCGCTTACAAACACTCTACTAGACTCGCAAACCCTTTTGCTCCGCTCACAAACACTCTCATAGACTCGCACACCCTGCTCCGCCTATAGAGTTTCGGTTACTCGCAAACTCTGCTCCGCCTATAGAGTTTTGCAAACTCGCACACCCTGCTCACTGAACAAATTCTAACTAGACAATCTGACACTACCTACAACCTAGGTGGTGATTTACCAATACTTTGACTCGAAAAGAAAAACAGACTTCAAAAATAAAAGCAGGAGCAAAAATTAAAATACAACTTTGAATCCATAATTTTTGCTCAAAATAAAACTAGACTTAAAACTTAAACCCTATTAACGAATAAAACTAAAACCCCCATTATAATAAACAAGGTCGGCCCCTTGTTCTTTGACCCGATCCAATTCTTTTGGCTTGTGAGAATAATGCGGCCGATCCTTTTTCTTTTGCTTGGCCCGTTCCTTTTTGTCGAGTTAGGGCTTCGGTCCTTTTCTCTTCCTTCTGAAACAATTGCGGCCGTTCCTTTCTGAAATTAGGGTTTTCTGAATATTGGAGATCGCGACTGTTTGATTTTCTTGCTCGGTTGGTCACTCCTTCTCTGATGATTGATTCTAGTTTGTGTTGCTCCTCTGTTGATCGATTCTCGTTGCTTGGCTCGCTCGTTCTCTGATGATCGAGTTCGTTGTTTATTCGGTATGCAATTTCTCTGTTTGTTGGTTTGATTGTTTGCCTTTTTCACTCGACACCGATTATGATGATTTGGGTTTTGAATTTATATGAGTTCGAATACACTTGCATTTGCTTGTATTAATTCGATACTTTCCAAATTTTTCTATTGCTTGATGCGCACGGCTTTCCTGATATAACTTCACCTTGATACGCACGGCTTTGATTATGAAACGTTCGATTTTCTTGTTTCATACGGCATTAAAACTTTCCATTTTTTTTGATTACTTTGACTATTTTAAAGAATACAGATACGCACTTGATTTTTGAAATTGATTTCATCTTAAGTCCCATGGCAACGAACTTTCCTCTTTTAATCTTAGTCAATATTTTTTTTCGTGTGGTTCCTTGTTGACTTCACTGTGATTTATTGCTTTGGTTTTCCGGCCCCTGTGAGCTTCGTCTCTAGCCATTTTCTCTGTTGGTATTGACCTAAATTTAGGCATTTCACAGTTTCATCTCTACTTGTTTGTAGCTGCATTGCTGTTGTCTGGTTGCACTTTGATGTTGTATATGTGATGCATTTGTCATTGATACTGTTGTTCAATTTTCTTCCATTAACTTGACCATTTGTATACATACATTGTATGTTTCTCTGTTGCACTTTGATCATTTGAATTTGCACTGCTTCATGTTGTCACTTGATCTGTTTCACTATGGTTTCAAGCCTTGTAGTTGCATTCCATTTCATGTTTGTATTGTTGCATACATTCCTTACTGTCACTGCCTGCTGTTTGTGGTCAATTGTTTCGAGTTGTTAATCATCCTATTTTGCATTTTGATACTCCATGTTCTTCACTATTTACATCACTGGACTTTGACTTGGTCTTTGTTGAACTTCTGGATGCACTTGTCATCTTCACTGTGTTGCACATTTGTGGTTTTGTGCGTTGAGCATTGCATTTGTGATCTGATGCAGTTTTGATTTGTCGAAGCTTTGCATTTGAGTTGAATCATGACAACAATGGCTTGACCTTTGCATTCAGTTTTTGTTGATTTTTGAACTTTCACTTGAGTTGAATCCAGTTTCAAAACTCGGGTTTGACCTTGTGCTCGTGTCGTGATTTTAAATATATTGCACGTGCGTTGAACCCGGTTTTTCATTTGAATTTGACTTGTTCTCACCTGTCCCTGTAGCATTATCAAGTGTATATTGATGTGCACGGCCTTGTGGCATGTACAGTGATGCACTGTGCATGTCACACTGTTCGTGTGTGATGAATTCAAATATGAATAATGATGAACAACCCAAATAACTGAGGCAAATCATACTTTCAAAAGTCATATTTTATTTTATATTGCAGAAATATTTCTTTTTCAATTTTACTGCGTTAGTGAATATTTTTGCAGATTTCTCAGATGCTGGATTCAAACTGGAATGAAGTTGAAGACAAAATACGAGTGTGAGTGATATGTAGTGAGGAAATTATGTAAACTGAATTGTGATGTAATTGTGATGTAATCAAAAATGTGTATATATATATAGTGAGAGCTTGAATTTGTACTATTCAAGATTGTAATAAATATTTGTTTGAATAAAATTTCTGTTTGAATTCAAATTCTATGTAACTTGTTCTGCTTGAATTCAAATTCTGTGTAATTTATTTTATTCAACAAATATTTACTTAATCTATGAAAAACAAAATAGTACATTACCAAATACATTTAAATGAATATATATGTTTATTATCATCAAACAAAAACATATAAGCGCATATTCATACATCTTATGCTTCATATGAAACTAAATGACAGTAAAAAACCTAATGCGTGTTACGAGTTAGATCATAATCAAGTTAAAGTTGTGTTAAATGGATGGAAGGATTAAGATTTCTTGATGGGATTTCATCAAATCTTCGTAGACATGTTGACTTTAAAAATGGTAGATTGAGCAGAATGAAAAGCCACGACTGTCACATAATGATGGAAAATTTATTACCCATTCTATTCAAAGAACTATTGCCATTAAAAGTTTGAAAGGTAATAATGGAGCTTAGTCTGTTTTACAAATTGCTTTGCTTGACTACTTTGAAAGTGCAACGTTTATGTAAATTTGAAGAAGATATTCCTATATTGCTCTGCAAATTGGAGAAAATATTTCCGCTAGGTTTTTTTTAATGCAATGGATGTTTACCTGTTCATCTCCCATCTGAAGCATGACTTCGAGGTCCTGTGCAATATGAATCGATGTATTCATTTGAGAGGTATGTAATATGATACCTATTAATTTAATAACATTCGGAAGTTAAAGTTAATGTAAATTAATTTTTCATAGATACTTGAATCATCTGAAGAAAAAAAGAGGCAAAAAGCACAAGTTGAAGATTTGATATGTAAACTTACATCGAAGAAGAAGCTTCATTCGTTTTCTCTTATATTTCAGTGACCATATGAACATATCATTCGAAAGTGTTCCTTGTAATGACGAAGGTGACGAACAAGAGTCCTCTTAAATAATGTTATCTATTTTTAGACCACATGGTCGACCTTTTAGGAAATATGTAGAAGTATGCTAGACGATATAAATCTTCATGTAGCACACACTTTCATTCCTCTAAATTATGTTGAGGTTGCACCATGTCTTAGGTAATCTGAAATAATAATTTGTGATCTATTCATTTCCATAATGCATGTACGTGTAGAATTTAATGCAATATTTTAATCAAATATGTAGTATTTATGAAAGTTAACATTCGCAGAGAGATCTCAGTAAAGAATTTTCTGAATGGTTTTCAAAGTACGTTTGTGAAGTAAAATTGTGTGGTTGACGAAGGTTTGAAACATCTTGCGTTGGGACCAAAAAGAAATGTCAAGACATATCCAATATGCATCATCAAAGGATATAAATTTAACACCAAAGAATATAGTGTAGAAAAATTAACTAATAATACAGGTGTATTTGTTAAAGGTAGTGATGATCCAAAAAATCACATAAATGATTTTTATGGTGTTTTAACACAAATTTCGCAACTGACATATTTCTCACGAACCATGGAGGAGGTTTTTCTATTTATATGCAATTGGTTTAGCAATGTTCCTAGTTATGGAATTAATGTGCATAAGGATTAAAATCTTATTGAAATAAAGCACACATCGCATTATCACAAGTACGAGCCTTTTGTACTAGCCAAACAAGCATTGCAGTTTATTACGCTCCTTATGCATCTCTAAAAGGAGATAAAGGAGATTGATTGGTAGTTTTTAAAATAAAGGCAAGATTTATGTTTAATGGGAAGAATATTCCAGACGAACAACCTTATCAGGCAGATCTTAGGGAAAGCAAAAAAATTATAATTTCAGACGATCGTACTGATTTTAGACCTCTGAACGATGAATCAAATGTTTTGGTAGAAGCAGTCAAGAGTGGGGTGGAAAATAACGTAGAATATGAGACCGAATCTAAATCAGAAGACGATGAGGATTGATGTAAATGATGAGATTTATTTTGCTAGTTATGTAATTATGCAATTGATGAGATTATGCAATGGACGTACTTATGTTGAATTCTTGGTGTATTGCGAAATTGATGTCATTGATGAGATAAATTTTGCCAGTTATGTAATTTATATCATTTATTTAGCAATTTATGTTAAAAATGCAATGTATTCTGCTTATCGTCGGAATATGAGACCCATTCTGAATCAGGTATACTTTGCACTTTTTGTACTTTATATCATTTATGTCATTTAACTATAAAATATATTTGATTAATATGTTATTGTTCTCTTTTAAAATGACGTGTCTATGACAGGTATCATGTCGTCCAGAAGGAGTAGTTCTTCCCATTCTTCAAAAGGCAATGGCAGCGGTCCATCGCAATCGCCACAGCGACCTGTTGTGTCTCTAGTACCTAGAGCGCAGGGGTAGGTTTTAAAAAAATTTAGCATCTTATATATTTTATGCACGATATACTAATCTATATCATATTAAACACAGAGGGTTTGAGCTACAGCCATCAAGTGCAGTTCTATCAGTTTCGAGAGAGGCGTACAAGAGTAGGATGTCGGCTTGTTGGCCAAAGTGGGATAATATCCCTTCCCACATCCTGGAGTGTATTTAGCAGGATTTCATTGTAAGTATAATCTTCTGTTTTTCATTCGTAGTTTTTTGTCGCTTATTTATTATTCACCTTTTTTGTTTAATTTTTGGTTGCTTTTTTATCATGAAATGCAGGCCGCAGTAGACATGTAATCAGATGACACGCAGCTGGTATGACATTACTGGATGTAGAAGATGAGGAAGAACTACATAGATTCCATGTTGAAAGTGAAGCATCAATGGCAGAAGCCAAACTGGATGGGGACAAGTGTGTAGGAAGGGTTGATGGCACATTGGAATAGTGACGAGGCGAAGGTAACTGTACTAAACTTTTATTAATTATTTGATTGATACGTAAATATCATAAAATATTTAGTAAGCAAATAATGTATTAAATTTAAATGTATATCCAGTGTCGGAAAGAAACTCTACAAATAGGAACAAAAATCCTGTCACTCATCGAGGGGGGTCAAAGTCATTCCAACAATATCGCCAAGAGTTGGTAAATTTATTAAATGTGAATTGTAAATAGATATTGTGCTATATAATTCTGAATTTACAATAACAGTTAATAATCAATTTTAGGAAGCTGAGATGCAGGGTCCCTTGTCGTATATGGATGCGTTTTCCCGTACTCATATTGTCGAGCATGTAAATCCGGACGGAATAGTTTCGTATACATGGCATGACGATAAATCGAGAAAGAGCTATGTAAGCATATTTTAGTTTATGTACTATTAGTAACTGTTTTAATTGTTAAATTATAATGAATTAAGATATCATGATATTAATTTTAACTTATTTTTATTTGTTCATGCAAGCAAGATTTATGGAACAACGCCAGAAACCTTAGAGGATACCGTCGAGAGCAGCTGACGACGGATGAGGAGGTCGTTATTTTTGAGTCGGTCATTGAACCACCATCACAGAACAGGTGCTATGGCTTAGGCAATCAAGTGATAATGACTCATATATTAGGATATAACAATTTGATAATCTTTTAGTTCTAAAGAACTTCACATCACTTTAGTTTCAGTAATAAGATACAAGTATAACAATTAACACATTATGTTAAAACTTTGATAGTACGATTATAGACTAAATTAAATAATTGTTGTAGGCTAGCAGACAGAGGAGACCCAGCCAAACGGCCAATGATGATACCAATCAGAGATTGAAGAGTTGAGAGCTAGGGTGGCGCGGTTGGAAGAGCAGAACCGTCTCCAAGCCATCGAGATTGCATAACTACTGGATCAGCGTATTGCTAAGTACATGCAGCATTATGGTGGCCACTTTCCACCCTCTGCTGGTTCGGAAGGTTCTCGAGCTAATTGACCGGAGTGATAGGTATGTTTTTTATTTTGTGTCATTGTTTAGTAAGTTTGGATGATACATTGAGTTTGTGGAGTTGGATTTGAAATGCTGTGTATATTTTTTGATGATACATTTGGTAGTAGTAATTCTGACATTTGGGAGTTGACGGTGAGTGGTTGGTGAAGGATTGACGTATATATTGTACAATTAGATGTATGTAAATTATGGTAGCGAAGTTTGGTTTGATTTTATATGAATTATGTTTATTTATTTCTTTATGATATTTGATTATCTTTCTAAGGTTTGATTTCATATTGAATATCTAAGTTGGATATATTGAGTTGGGTGAAATATATTGTGTTTATGGATTGTGGATGGAAGGCGAAAGCACAATAGAAATACATAAAAAGTGTTGTAGGTTTTCCGATGGCTTTCGACGTTCTCTAGGCCAAAATTTTACTACGGTTTCTGATGGCTCGAGATGACAATTTTCTAAAGGCTTCCGACGGCTTACGGCACACAACGTGATCGTCCACGCCCTTCCGATAGCCGTCGGAAGCCTTCGAATATTAGACGACGGTGTTTGTCGGGAGCCATCGAAAATTTTATTCAACGATGGATTTTTTTCAATGGTTATTTTCAACGGTTCCAGACGGCTTCCGACGGCCATCGATGGGCAGAAGCCGTCGAAAATTGATCTGATTCTTGTAGTGAAAGTTGATTTGAATTGATTTGTGAAATTGGAAGAAACAATTCTAACTTAAAACTTTTCGATATAAACTCTTTAACATACAAACTATTTAAATATATATTATTTTAAATTTATAAACCATTTTAATATATATCTTAATACATAAACTATTTCTAATATATAAACTATTTTAACCTAAAACCTTTTTTTAAATGTAAACTATTTTTAATGTATAACTGTTCTAATATATAAAATATTTTCAATATTCAAACCATTTAAGTTGGAGCTGTTATGATCTAGATTTAATGGATTTAAATGCGAATACTTTGATATGATGGTTTAACCTATTTTGTGGTTATGATTTTGTAAATGAATAAATTTAACGTGAATAATGATTTCGAAAGTGAATATAATTTTGAAAGTGATATGATTTTGAAGTGAATATGATATTTTGATATCAATTATAAATCGGTTTTGGAAATGTAAAAGAACCAACCAGTGTGAAATAAGCATTTGGTTGTTAAAGAGACCAGGATCGGATATTGTCATACTCTCTCCCGGTACCAAAAACCACTTTAACAACTGTGCATGTGGTGGAGAATCCCAAATGAAGTAGAATGGTTTGGCGAGCAATTATGTATAAGGTATGAACGCAGCCCTGACCCCCTTGGGTCAGCTTGATATGACTAAAACAGGAGCCATGCCGGGCCAAGTGAGATCGCACCTCCGATCGAGCATGCTTCTTCGAAACTATATCTATTACTTTATAATTTGATTTGGTTCACATCTTTGATTATGGGAGTGTGTCTTGAAGTGGGCGGTAGTAGCTTCTATGCGTTACCACTAGTTCAGATCCACGAATGGCAGTATCCTACCCTGGGCATTGCCTCACGCGCCTTGTTATATGGCTTATCGCACCAACTACGAGTTTAGTTTGTGTCATACCTATGGAGTGTTCCCTGATAGCCCACCGATTTGGTGGAGTTTACAGTACTGTATAGACTACGACATTTATATAAAAATGTGTTAAGAGGGATATGTGTAATGCCTTAACGCTATTTTAATACTTTACTATAGATATTATCTATGTAACGTACTGTATTGTATGTAGATAGTTCCACGAATCCTTAAAGGATGGAATCTCAAACATCCTTTAAGTTATATTGCATTTCACTTGGACATTTCGCTTAAGTTGATTTACTTGCATAAGAATGTTATTCCTGACTTGAATGTTTTGTAGTTTGCTTTGTGCTCGGGTCAGCTTGAGAGTCACAACATTTGAGACTCACCTTTGGGTTTTAGGGCTTTGCTTGGAGATCTATCTTTATCCATTCAGCTTTTAGTAATTTTAGTTATTTCCCATTGTTTATGTTCAGACGTGACATTTTCTTTTGTGTTGAGACTTTAATGTATTGGATTTCTGTTGTATTTTTCTTTAGACTCTAATGTTCTGTAGTAGCTTCACGTACAATTATTTATCTATTCCGCTGCTTATTGTTATATTACTCCATGTCTGTGATTCTGTGGATGATTTATTTACTTTATATGCTAAGTTTTGCCAAATATAAATTAACACTATGTTGTTTTGAGTAATTCAAGTTTGACATGTGTGGAATATTATCGATTTGAATGGTTAGAAATGGTTGGTCGTTATATGTGGCATCAGAGCTTTGGTTTAGGCAAAACTTAGCTTATGGAGTAAAAACTCTTAAGAGATAGGGTAGTAATACCCTTGAATGAGAAGAATCAATCACGGAATCATCCTTCCATTCGAGCCTATCTTTTTAGTTAAAATTATCTTAGATTAGGGTTTCTCAAAATTTGAAACTCTATCCTTGTTCTAAAATCCATTCTTAAATCATCCTATGAGACAGCGTATTTGTAATTGATATAAAAATATTTTAGTTTTTGTTGTTTGAGTTGTTAAGTTTGAATTTTTTGGGGTTCGATCGATTCATCCAGCTAATGCTATCGATTGGAATTCCAAAACACATAAACAGAGCAAACTGAACAATATTGTTTTTGAAATTAGTAGATGAAATAATTTTATGTATGATTATATTTTATATAAAAAATAATAATTTTCTGAAATTAGATAGTTAAATGAATTGGTTGTTAGAAATGATAGTACTGGATAACCATTTATTGTTTTGTCAACATTCCTAAACCGTTAACTATTGTTATATGTTATAAGGAGATGAAATTTTATAAACATGGTTTATAATGCTGATTTGCAAATGAAATGAATTTAAATTTAGGATTTGAGAATTTAATTTTCGGTGCTTTTCAAAATGTGGTTTTCAATGTTTTGAGAAATATATTATTTGGAAGTATTTTCGAATGAAAATTGTTTCCAAAGAATTTTAAAAGAAGTAAGTTAATACTTTCCTCTTATGTCGCTGAAAAATAATTTTGATCATGACTGCAGCATCGCCGACATTCATTTTCGAGTCACAAAGTGGGGAGACCACTTAGTAACTTTGTTATACTTTTGTTTTGGAAAATGGATTTGATTTGAATTTCTTGAGTATGATTTGTTGTACAATATATATATTTTAAAATGGTTTGTAGTGAAAACGAAAATTTAACTCTTGAGTTTGATGTTAAGTGATGGTTTTCAATTATTGAAATGAAGTAAATTGAATAATTGGAGTGCCTAAATGAGAAATGAAATTGAAACAACTTGAAACAGTTGAACTAGGATAAAATTAATTTTTATAATACTCAATTGCATTCTAAAACGTATATAACTTACCTCAAATATTCAAAAAGTTAAAACGTTAATGTGAATATGTAATTGAAGGTTATATAAGAGAAACTTAAGTAATAAAAATGTTTAAACTAAATTTTTCTTAATAGAAATGTTGTGAATAAAAAGTAAATTTGTATAATGCTCAATTACATTCGGAAACATTGATAAAACTTACCTGGAAAGGTTTGAATGCAATGAGAACATGTAATTGAATTATATACAATATAAAATGAATATAATAAGATGTCCAAAAATGAAATTTTATTAAGGGAATTTATAAATAAAAATTGAGTGGTTACAATAAATGTTTATACACTTAATCTATGTTGTAAGATAAGTTAAGTGAGATAAATGGAATAATAAAAGGAGAATGCTATTTAAGCAAATAAATATGAACTTAAAAAACTAAACAGGTAATAAATAAATTCATTTCTTTGTAACTGTTTGTGATACAAAGGTAAATTATAAAGAATAGTTGAAATTGAATTATGAAGTGGAAATAACTTAAGTGAATTCAAATGGATTAAATAAATGAGTTAAATAAAATTGAATTTGTTTTGAGAAAAATGAACTTAAGTTATAAAGATAGGTGAATGTAAATAAATTATAAATGAAAGTTAATTAAGTAGAGACGTAAGAAATTTGGAATATATAAGTTATATAACTTGAAACTTGAGAAATTGGAAGTAAAAACAAAAATACAAATGGGGTTAAACATTTTGGATAACCAAAAGAAAATATGGAATGTTAATATTAAACTTAAATAAATTTGTTGAAGGGTTAATTAAGTGATATTGACATTAAAGAAAATATACTTTGTGAATGAAATAAAAAAATGAACATAAATAAAATTGAATGTGAAAGTGGATAACAAATATGATTATAGACAAATATAAAGAAATAGGGTGATCTTAATGAAAGTTAATAATTGAATGTAAATTGATTAAAAGTGAGCTAATTAGAATGATAATAATAAAGGGATGTTAATAAGTAATGATATGTATAATGTTAACACTCGAAAATGAAAAGTACTTGTTGTATCTGGTACTACGTATTTCGAACCTATCTTTCCTTTCTATTTCTTCTATTCTCCTATTTTGTTCATTTTCGGGGATGAAAAATTTTGAGTGGGGGAGAGTGTAATGACCCAGAAATTTTAACGATTAAAAAAATGCAATTAACTAAATTTTCATGAAAATAAATAATAGATTTTTTATGTAATGAAAATTTGATATTTGGTATGCGTCTATTGAAGCATAGCAAGTGGCAGATTTTTCATTTGAAATTATGTAAGTTTATTCAGTTGTGAAATTTCAATTTAAATTTAAAATCAGTTAAAATTGGATGAAAATAAAATATTTTTGATATCTGAATATTCTTACATAAGAAAAATGTAAATTATTTTTTGAGTGGGATGTCATATTCCTAACACTGAATTTGGATATCGCTAGCCCCGTTTATATTATTTTCGGCGGTTTAGCATCATTTTCGGCAGGGAATATGGAGTTTTGATAGGTGGGTCCTATCACTCTAATCTATGTAACATCTTGTTCGTCTCATCGCATTGATCTCCACAGTATATTCATTCATGCATTTCAGCTCTGGCACGCAGTGAAATCTGCAAAACGATTAGGCATATCGATACCCATTCTGAGCCTTCTGGTTTCCTTGTGGCCATTCAATTATCTTCCGTGTAAAATCAAATAGCCACTAGCTTTAAATATTCTCCGAATCTAGGTATTAGCTTTTGCTATTCCCTATATTCAATATATATTGCTGGTTCCCCACTCTTTCTTCTCTTTTGTTCTCACTTCTTTATAAAATAATAACTGAAGCTTATATATATATATATATATATATATTTGCATTAATGCCCGTTGTTCTCCCTCTTCCTACTTGCAAACCCTCCACCCTCCTACCCACATAGCTGATAGCCCACCCACCGCCAATCCTCCTCACTCCACCATCCAGTGACCACCCCCATCACCACTCTCCCTCCTTTATTTTTTCCCTTTGCCCACCAACCCACCACTTTCCCCTAAAAACTAGAAGCAGTCCACAGCCATGACCAACCCAGCCTGCACGCAAACAACTGCTTCGACCCATCCCTAACCACCTCGAGCACAACATATTCTTTTTCTCCACGAAACCCGATCCTTCTCCCCTTGCCTAGTCACACGCCAACCTTGCCCTCCTCGAACCGCCCCACCCACGCAATAGTGCCACCCAGCTTCACCTTACTCCTTCCCTGGCCACAAGTAGCCACACTGAACCGAACCTGATAGTTTCGTCCACCCTTCCAAAACCGAACATAACACGAATAGCCCACTATCCGCTTCCTGCCATCTTCCGCAGCCACTCGTAACCCAGTCAGCCTCCACACTACCTTCCGCCAACTTAAACACCAATTCTATCCAGCTGCTCCAAACCCTGACCGTTCGCCTCCACTCCACTTTGGCGATGCAGCAGCTCCAGTATGCCACCCCTCTAGTTCACCCACCATTGAACCCCTGCCAAACCTCCACGTGGGCTCAACGATCAATGAAGCTTCCCCGGCCTTGCTTCGCATCACAACCAACACTTCCCCGTTTGTGTTGAACTCAAGCACAGCAGCCTTAGCATTTCTCCTCCTTTATTGTGAAAAAAGAAGTGTGCGTATATATATTGCATATATATATTTTGATTATGGAATTCTAGTTTGCTCGCTTTGCTTTGCCGTTGTCCCGATTCGATCAGCAGTAGTTTCCTGGCTTTGTCGCTTATCTATGTGCGCGTCCGTGTCACTTTCTTCGCTGTCATTGTTTCTATAGCCTCGAAATATGGGCGATCACTCACAATTAACATTTTGTGTTTAGTAAATTTATATTCTCACAATTAACATTTTTATGTTTATTTACACGAAATGACGATTGAAATGTGTTATTGAATTTAAATTGGCTGGTGATTTGATCGTTGAGCTTGATACGTTATTATTTGAATTTATTAACCAATGTTAATTGACATATGATAACCATAACCTGTTGTATATATATTATATTTAAATTGTTAATTATGATATATGCTTGTCATGAATATATATGCCATTTTATGTTACTGTTTCTATTGTTCTCACACTACAAGTTCCCTGTTAGTTTAGGAAATTCCTATGGGTTGAAATGATACATACCCGAACAATATTATAGATTAGGGAAAATCTTATGAGTTGAAATGATAAACCCAAGAGATTTTATTGATTTTGAAATTTTGGATTGCGGGTTGAAATGATATATACCTGTAAATATTAAATTATTGCGGATTGAAATGATATATATCCGTATCACTTGACCATATGATAGAAAATTATATACGGACACCGTTGGCCTATTTTTAAAAATGATTTCCAAAATTTTGAAAATATATGGGTTTTATAAATATTGATTTTAAAGTATAATGTAAGGTTGTATTTGATACGTATGTAAAAATTTAGATTTTAAATTACATGTTTGTAAATTTTAAATTTATACGTCAAGTTTTAAAAAATATAAATTTTAAGATTTTACTGAATAATTTTATTATTTTAAATATATAAAAATAAGGTTTAAAATAAAATAAGACAGATTTGATTTAATGAAAAAATTCAATCTAATAAAAATTAATAAAAAATAAATTTAATTAACATATATGAAGTGTGTTTAAATATTTATTTAAAATTTATATCTTTAATAAATTAAGGTTGGAAAGAAAAATTAAAATTGATTTGTAATTTAATTTGTTTAAGAATTTGTATTTAAATAGGAATTGATTTGAACTTATTAATTCTTTGATTTTAAAATATGATTTTATAACTTGATAACCGAATTTTAATTAAAGGTAATTAAATGACTATTGTCAAATTTAAATAAAACTGAAATTGCATATTTAATATTGATTTAAATTTGTAATTTGAAATTTTATTTAAATGTTATTAAAAATGATTAAGTGAATATCTTTAAAATTAAATAAAAAAATTTGAATTTTGAAATATAAATTAAATTGATCAAATTGAGTTATTGTAAACATTTGAATATTTAAACTTTGAAACCTATTGAATTTGGTGTAGTTTAAATTTGTCGCTCAAAATTGAAATTGAAATCGATATAAATTAAAAATAGTTTTAATGAGAATTTGAATTGAACCTTTAACCTTTTTAATTGAAATCGTTGAACTGAGATTGATTTAAATTGAATTTTGGCACTAAAGTTAATTTGAATTGATTTATGAAATTGGAAGAAACAATTCCAATTTGAAACTATTTTAATATATATTATTTTAAATTTATAAACAATTTTTAATATATAAATTTTAATATATAAACTATTTCTAATATATAAACTATTTTAATCTATAACCTATTTTTAAATATAAACTATTTTTAATGTGTAACTATTCCAATATATAAACTACCTTCAATATTCAAACCGTCTAAGTTGGAACTATTATGATCTAGATTTAATGGATTTAAATGTGGATACTTTGATATGATGATTTAACCTATTTTGTGGTTATGATTTTGGAAATGAATATGATTTAAAGTGAATAATGATTTCGAAGGTTAATATGATTTTGGAAGTGATATGATTTTGAATAGAATATGATATTTTGATATCAATTATAAATCGGTTTTGAAAATGTAAAAGAACCAACTGGTGTGAAAAAAGCGTTTGTTTGTAAAAGAGACCGGGATCGGATATTGTCATACTCTCTGCCAGTAACGAAAACCACTTTAACAACTGTGCACGTGGTGGAGAATCCAGAACGAAGTAGGATGGTTTGGCGAACGATTTTGTATAAGGTATGAACGCAGCCTTGACCCCCTCGGGTTAGCTTGATATGATTGAAACAGGAGCCACGCCGTGCCAAGTGAGGTCGTACCTCCAATCGAGCATGCTTCTTCAAAACTATATCTACTACTTTGTGATTTGATTTGGTGCGAACCTTTGATTATGGGAGTATGTTTCGAGGTGGGTGGTATAAGACGCTATGTGTTATCACCAGTCCGAATCTACAAAACGGTAGTATCCTACCCTAGGCATTGCCTCGTGTGCCTTGGATATGCCTTATCGCATCCACTATGAATTTTATTTGTGTCGTACCTATGGAGTGCTCACTGATAGCCTACTGGTTTGGTGGGATTTATGGTACTGTTTAGACTACGACATTTATATAAAAATGTGTTAAGGTGGATATGGGTAATGCCTTAACGCTATTTTAATACTTTACTTTACTATAGACATTATCTATGTAGCATATTGTATTATGTATGTAGATAGTTCCACGGATCCATAAAGGATGGAATCCCAAAAATCCTTTATATTGCATTTCACTTGAGTTGATTTACTTGCATAAGAATGTTAATCCTGACCCAAATGTTGTGTTTTGCTTTATGTTCGGGTCAGCATCAGTGTCACCGCATTTGAGAATCATCTTTGGAGTTTGGAGCTTTACTTGGAGATCAACCTTTATCTATTCAGCTTTCATTTATTTCAGTTATTTCCTATTGTTTATGTTCAGATTTTTCATTTGCTTTTGTATTGAGACTTCCATGCATTGGATTTCTGTTGTATTTTGCTTTAAACTCTAATTTTTTGTAGTAGCTTCATGAACTACTATTTATCTATTTCATTGCTTATTGTTATATTACTCTTTGTCTATGATTCTGTGATTGATTTATTTACTTTATATGCTAAGTTTAGCCAAATATAAATTAACAATCTATTGTTTTGAGCAATTTAAGTCTGACATGTGTGGAATATTATCGATTTGAATGGTTGGAAATGGCTAGTTGTTATACAAAGATTTATTTTATAACTTTAAATTCAGTTGGGTGTGTTTTCTCATGTTAGTTTTCCAGATTGACTCGGGTGTTATTTTATTATAATGCTCGGGTCAGACCGAGCATATTACAGATTTAGGTGGATGCTTGGAGTTTCAGATGATGAGTAAGAGGCCCAAAGACCTATTCACATAGAAGATTATTTTTCCAATGTGTTCATTGTTGTATTTATCAGTAAATTGTGAGGACAAGTTGTATAATCGTCCAGGTTGAAATTAGTTAGTATATTCTGATTGATGTTTGTATATACATAAATTATAGTTTGACTTTTTTATAAAGATTAGTTGTATGTTATAGATCGTTCATTCCGCTGTGGGATTCTGTGTTGTTTAGTTTTCTTCTTATCTTCTTTCTATTTTTCCTAACAATCGGATTTTTCGGCATTCGATTTCTCGGCATGTAATATAGTGGACGTATTAGTGTCGATTTTCGAGGGTCGAAAATGTCGATCGTTACATTTGGTATCAGAGCTGAAGGTTAACCAAGAACCTTAATTTTGGTGGATTACTCATTAGAGATAGGGTCAGTAGCACCCTAGATTGAGTTTGAGTGTGTATGTGTGTATGTGTGAGCACGTATTTGACAGTGATGTAAAAATTGTTTTATATTTTGTTGATTGGTCAGTTGAGTCGCTTATGGATTCTAGTCAATACGAGTAATTAACGTTATTGATAAGGATCTCTAAACACTTGAACGGAACAATTCTACGTGGTATTGTTTGGAAATTGGGTAAGTGAAATAATTTTAACTCGACTATATTTTATATATATAAAGGAATAATTTTTCAGAAATTATTATAGTATATGGTGCGCTTGGTTGTTAGAGAATGATAATATTTGATTTTTATCATTTGTTGTTGTTGTGTTCTAATAGAAGTTATTGATATTATAAAGTAAACAAAGATTAACAATAAAGAAATGGTTTTATATAAGCAAAGTGAGATTATATAAAAATAGATTTATAAATGTGATTTATAAATTGGAAGGAAATGAAATTTCAAAAGTATATCATAAATATGATTTGTAAGTAAAAAGGGTTTAAAAGTTGGAAATTTGGGAATTCAAATTCCGTTGGTTTTGGAAATTGTTTTTCAAAGTTTTGGAAAATATGTATAACATTATTTAGAAAATATTTTGATGAGAAATATTTTTAAATGGAATTTATGTGACGCCCCACCTCTATACCCACGCTAGCCAAGGACACGACAGGGTGATGCCGTCAACTAACACAGAGAATAAGGCTGGTTAGGAGCGACCATCTATAGTCTTGCTCTAACTATCTATTGAATACATCGACAATAGTCACACCAAACAGATCGACATATCCAATGAATACTTAAAACAAAACCATAGGTGGTTGAAGGATCTATCGGAACAGAATATAACAACTCAAATGCAATATACATCACAGAACAGAATATCATCATATACACATATACAAATACATGCCAGAGTATACAAACTAATACACGTCAAGTGGTATAGCAAACCACAATATACAGACGAATCAAAAGAATACATATCAGAGTTACAACAAAAAGGACTACACAAAAAGCTTTAACAGAAATGGAACAAGCTGAATAGTCCATGCGGAAGCAAAATAGGCTATGTCCAAAAGCACCTAACCTGAAACATCTCGGTCTGACCCGAGTATAAAATACACGGGTCGGTCTAGCTAAACAAATCAGTTAGATAAACTGAACAACAATAAACCTGCAAGGTTACAAGGTATAACAAATATCTCAAAAGTAGATAACACAATCATCTAACAAAAGATGAATCATATGATAACAAAACAAGCCTCATAGCATCAGCAACATAGATAAACATAGGATACAAATATCCCAAATCAAGCCATAAAGGCAAATAACAAATACCAATGAAGGTAACACAAGTTCCACAAGGTAATCACTACATATCATGTGGCTCAAAAAGACCAACACCGAAGGGCGATACCAAGGGAATATACATATCAATGAAACATCAAAAAATTTGCTCGAGCTCAGTACTGTACAAACAAGGATCCATGAGCCCGAAGACTCCAAACCCAATATCACCCATGCGGCTCATAACGACCAACATCGGAAGCGATACTAAAGGGCACCCCAATATCACCCATGCGGCTCATAACGACCAACATCGGAAGCGATACTAAAGGGAAACAAACCCGACGGCACAGACCCGAAGGCACAAACCCAAAGGCAACATACCCGAAGGCAACAAACCGTAGTGGTGAAGGTCGAAGACCCAGTACTGGACACCACTAACTGGCGGAATGTGTCATAGCTCTCCAAAAAGGAATCCGAAAAGTGGTAACGTGAGTCCCATGCCACTCGTTCGCACTAAACGGTTTACTATCCGTTAGTTAATTTCACGCTCAAAGCAGTACAAAGTTCACATCATCTCATTGGTAAACCAGACCAAAAGGTCAAAACAATCAATCGAATAGGTCAAGAATTAATCGGATAGACAAACGCATGGATTCATGGTCCGTGTTTTACCTAACCATTTAATCTCCCTTCCACTCCGCTCGAAGTGTGAAATTGTGTATGTGCGTTTTAAATAGAATTTAAGAATTGGAGAAGAAAACTTTTAATACGATTTAGAGGGATTATTTATGAAAACCCGTGAATGAAGTCAAAAATAAGTTATCAAAGCCAAAGATGCAATGACAACCACTAAAAACCAACTTGAATCGATAAAATTTGGAAAACCAATCAAAATGAGCAAAAATAGGCAAAACAGCAAAATAGGAGCAGGTCAGTCGACCGGACTACAGGGCTCGGTCGGCTAGCAAGAAGCAGAAAAATTGTTCGGAGTAGCAGGTCGGTCGACCGACTACAGGGCTCGGTCGGTTGAACTGCAAATTTCTGCAGTTCCTGCCCTTTCTCACCGAAGTGCAAACACTTCCAAACCGCAACCGGTCGAGCAATGGGCCTAAGGAGCTTTAGCCAATAGATACCCCAGCTCCATTAGCTCTTCGATTTGCCACCAAAAACATGCTCAAACATCAAAGTTAGGATCTTTAAAGAATTGAATCCAAACATTAAAAATTTGGATGTTAACCAATTCAATCCAAACCAAAAGCAAGTGCATATGAACAAGTGCTAGGAATTCATACCCAACATCAATGAAATCAAGAGAGGTAGATATGAGTTCAAAACTCACCCTCTTACACCCAAACAAAGATATATATATATATATATATATATATATATATAAGCATAGATGTGAGATAAAAATCTCACCTTTTATCCCAAAACAAAGAAGAAGAAGCTCAAACACAAGAAGGAGATTAGCCACTCTTCACTCTAACTCTACAAGCTTCAATCTAAGAATAAAACTCATATTTCCCAAAGTTAGGTTTTGGAAACTTTCTGAAATTGAAGAGGAGAAGAGTTGGAGAAGATGAAGAGGAAGCTTACCACTATCTTCTCTTTGATTTTGGAGCAAGAATTCAAGTTGCAAGAGGAAACTAGGGCTTGGAATTCCTAATTCCCATTCTCTTCCCCCATTTTCAGTTTTTAGCTTAAGTTTTATGAAATGAATTAAGTGTGGAGAGGAGAGGGACTGAGTTAGGGTCAATTAGATAGTTAGTGGGCTGAACCCAACCCAAACCCAACTAGAAAAAGTTGCAAAATTCAACTTACTCCAAACATATCAAAGCTTGTACTCAAAAAGGTCGCAAACTCTATTTTGGACTCAATGGAAATGGTTTCGAGTCCTAATTCGGCGTTTGCAGAAAGTAACATTTCGGACCAAAAATCCGACTAACGACACTATATTTAAATATAAAATCGTTAAATATGCGGGTTGTTACAGTCTCCCCTCCTTACAAAATTGCGTCCCCGCAATTCCTAGAGACGATATTTGTAACAACTACATACATACAACATTCAAAAGAAAAGGAAATAAGCTTGAGATGAAAAGATATTCTCACCGTTGTGAAGCGAAGATAAAAAACCTGGATAAGATCGCTCGATATACTCTATGGTTTCCCAAGTACAGTCATTGAGACTAGCGGACCATTGAACTTTAACGAGTGGCACGTCCTTGTTTCAAAGGTGTCGCACCTCCGTGTCAAGTACGCGAATAGGTTGCTGTACAATAGATAAGTCCGGTGAGACCTCAAGCTCATGTAAATCAGAAGCGATAACAGAATCCGACTCCTGACGACACTTCCGAAGTTGAAAGACGTGAAACACGTCATGAATGCCAGATAAATGAGCTGGAAGTGAAACTCTATAAGCCATAGGGCCAATACGTTCAGTAATAGAAAATGCTCCTATATAGCGAGGAGCCAATTTTCCAGTCATATTGAAACGCATAACCCCTTTCAAAGGAGAAACACGAATAAAAACAAGGTCACCAATCAAGAACTCGAGAGGCTTCCTACGGTTGTCTGCGTAGGATTTCTGGCGGCTCTGTGCCTCTTTCATTCTCAACCGAATAAGATCAATCTTCTCGGAAGAATCACGAACAAAATCTGGACCAAGAATAAGCTTCTCCCCAGATTCCAACCAACATGAAGGAGATCGACATGACCTTCCGTATAAGGCTTCGAAAGGAGCCATATCGATACTAGACTGAAAACTATTGTTGTAGGAGAACTCTACAAGAGGTAGGTAATCCTCCCAACTACCACCGAAATCAAAAATACAAATACGGAGAAGATCTTCCAAGATACGATTCACCCGTTCAGTCTGTCCGTCAGACTGTGGATGATAAGCTGTGCTAAAATTAAGCTTTGTTCCCAAAGCTTGCTGAAGACTCTTCCAAAAATGACTCGTGAATAAAGAATCACGATCACTCATAATAGAACTAGGAACACCGTGAAGTCTCACGATTTCCTTGACATATAACTTAGCCAAATGCGAAGCAGTCCTATTAGACTTAATATAAACAAAATGAGTTGACTTGGTGAGGCGATCAACAATAACCCAGATACTAGAATGGCCCGATCTCGAACGAGGTAGGCCGTCAATGAAATCCATAGAAATCTGATCCCATTTCCACAATGGAATCTCTAGAGGCTGAAGAAGACCCGAAGGACGTTGATGTTCGGCCTTAACACGCTGACAAGTTATGCAACAAATCAGGATCACGCCACTGAGCATCGACAATACGATCCAACAAAATAGGTCGAGCTCCCAAACTAGATAATAGAATAGGAGAATCAAAAGATGAACCTCGATCACGAATTTCACAAAAAGATAGAGTCTCAAGAATATCACATTCGGCAAGCATCATAGAAACAACAGCCGAATGTTTGCGACTAAGCGCATCAGCAACACGATTACCCTTTCCATGGGTATAGTGGATATCAAAGTCATATGAAGCAAGAAACTCGAGCCAACGCTATTGTCTCATATTGAGTTCCTTCTGAGTGAACAAATATGTAACGACCCGGAATTTTGGGCAATAACAATTTAATAATCTGTGTTAATAATTTAATTGGATTGATAATTTTCATTGTAATTTTAATTTAAAATTGGCTAATGTAATCTTTTAAAGGTTAATGAATTTATAATCTGGCAATAAAATTGATAAGAATTATTTGTCAAAGCTAATGAAATTTTATTCTATTTATAATATATACATTTGGTATATATTGTGAATAGGAGATCTTTTGTCTTAAATAAAAAATGAATTTTCAAATTATAACATATATATGTATATGTTATAGTTTGAGTTGTTTTGAAATTTAATTTAAATCTATTGATAATTTAGTTTAATTCAATTGCTTTAAAAATATAAGATAAAATAATTTGTTTTAAATATGATATTTAGAAAGAATTTAACTAAAGTTTTGTTTTATTTCTTTAAAGTGTTTAATTTGAAATGGTTAAAAATGTATATGTATAAGTTTTAGATTTTTTTTAAAATACATGTAAGTATTTATTAATAAAGTAAGTAAATATGTAAGACTTTATTTACATGTAAAATTAAATAAAAGTTTATTAAAATACTTTAAGACATGTGTTAATATGCAAACCTCTTTAATAAACAAATGTAAGAACACATGTAAGAAGATTAATACTTAATTGACAAGTGTCTTTAATTCAAATATTTACTCTCTTTAATTTTTAATAAACATAACATATGAGAAAATTATTTCCTCTTTCAATTAATGGCAACCAACAAATTACTTTCTCAAATCTGAAATTTCATAACCCCAAAACAAGAGCATGTTAAAATCTGCAAATCATTTCTACAAACAATTATCAACCTGCAACCTGAAACTGCAATATATCTTCAACTCCAATCTGCAATTTTCAAAACCTACAACCTGCATTTCAAACAGTATTCAGCTTGCAACATCAAAGAAATTTGTAAACAACAAATGGAAGCGTGCAAGGAAGTAAATTTCATCAGCAAATGCATTTTTCTAAACTAAAGAATGCAAGGCCTGGAAATCCAAGTTTCTGCTCTGCATATTATGATCAAGTGAGTAAATTATAATTTAAAAATAGTTTAAAATTTAAATATGAGATTAAAGGATGTTGCATGCAAGGAAAATTTGCTTGATAATGAATATGTGTTCATATGAATGCATGCTTTGTTTAAAATGCCTGAAACAAATAAATAGGTCCTCTGTTCTGCTATGCAAATCAAAAACAGTGAGTAAATATATTTTTTTTTAAAAAAAAACAGTTGAAACCTGTTCTAATGTCATGCATGTGTTGTTATTTACCTTATTTTAAAATTTTATAGCTTAGATTTATATGGATTAGTACCTGAATGTTGTGACAGTTTGTTGATTTCATGTAGGAGTATTTACTGTAAATGATCTGTTTAAAGGAAATTTTAACCCCTCTGTTATTTCAAAGTAAAACTTCTGAGTAAACTTCAAATTGAAATACAGTAGGGTGATACTGAGTTGACATTTTCAAATATAGAAATTAGATTCAATATGAGTTTGGTATCAAAGATAAAGTTGCATATGAAACAGTTGAGAAAAACTGCAGGAAGTAGAATATGCAGTAAAATCAAATAATTATACCAAGTAAATCATGATCGAATTTTGATGAAAATTTTTATATCCTATATCTATAATGTATGAGATGAATTTTAAAACAGAAATCAAAATTTTTAACTTACAGTTTAAAATGAATTTTGGATTTTTCTATATTTGGGGGTTTTGTCAAATTCATGTGACTAAGTGATTTATAAGCTTTGAAATGTGAATTGAAGCTGTGTTAATTGATGATTAACACTAGAAAAATATAGGATAATTTTTCTAATGTAAAGATTGAGCGAATTGGATTAAAGTAGGGTTTAAGATTGTATTTGAATGGTTTGACTGTGGAAGCATTTCGCGACTTGTTTATATGACCGGAGACGATCGCATGTTGGTGGATAGTAGCGTGAGGTTGTAGCGAGTTGATGAGGGTGACGGCGAGGTTCAACGGCGGCGCTGGTGATGACCGTGGAGGTGAGTTTTGTGGTAATGGGTTCTGCAGTATTTTCGACCTTTGGGTCGAATTTTGATTCGAGTGTCTTCATTGTGATCTGGGTATGGTTTGAGGATCGGGGGCGTTAGGGCGACCGTTGTCGATGGTCGCGACGACCAAGTATGGCCGGAGAGCGTTGGACACGTGCACAAGTATGGGGTGTGCACAGTTTTTGGGTCTGGGAATTTCGATATGGGGAAGATGATAGGAACACGGAGGGAAGCTCGTGTTTGACTCGGGGAACTGTCGTGTTTTACCCTGTATGGCTCGTAGAAGGTTAGTGTTGGGTTTGCACGGAGTAGGTTCGGGCAACTGGGTGTTTTACTCGAAGCAGGGGAGGTGGCTCGGGATAGCTATAGTGTTTGGCTCGAGTTTAGCTGTTGAGTTTTATTAATACTAATGTTAGATCTGCTTGAATTAAATAGTGAAGTTGCAAGTTTAACTTGATGTTGAGGTGAATACAATTTTAATTTTGAATTATAAACAAGATTTGGAAAGAAACAATTTAAACTTGTTGTTCAAATAAGTAAATTAAATTTTAATAAGATAGGAATTGAATTTATTTTAAATCTAAATTTATTTAAATAATTTCTTTTTGAAAGTAATTTAATTACATTTGGGTTTTAAATTTAAAAGAGTATTATTTTTTTTATTTAATCAAAGGTACTAAAGTAAATTTAAAAAAAAATAATGTGTTAAAAAAAATGATTACAAATTATATTAAAAAGGTAAGTTTTATATTAGATAATAAAATGTTTTAAATCTCAAATTGGATTTCTAAATGCCTTATTTTCAAATAAGATTATTGTTATGATTTTGAAATCCAAATAGGATAAGTTGATTAAGTTGTTAAATTTGATTAATTTCAAATGACTTATGTATAAAGATAAAGGATGTTAAATTATTTTGATTTGGATTTAAGAATACTAAATAAATATGTTTTATTAATGTTTTCTTAATTAATTAAGGATTTTTAAATCTAGGAAGTTAATTAATTAATTGTTTAATTAATTTTAAATAATTAGTTAATTACTTAATTAGTAATCACTAAATTATGGATTAATTAAGTGTAATTACTTAATGAGTAATTAATGGTTAATTGTGAATGTAATTAAGGAAGTTAATTACTTATGGAAATAATTAATGATAATTTCTCATGGAGTAATTAGTTAAAGTGATTATTGGTTAATCACTTAATAATATTAATTAAAGAATTAATTAATATAATTGTTTTAAAGATAATTAATTATGTAAGTAATTAAGAATTAATTACTTAATTTATTTTAGTTAATTAATTAAGGTAATTAATTAATGAATAAGATTAATTTAAGATTAATTACTAAAGGTAATTAATTAAAATGTAATTAATTAATTAAGTAATTAATTAAGGATTAATTGTTAATTAAATTGAATGATAATTACTTAATGAAGTAATTAAAGATTAATTAAATGGATTAATCAATTAAGGATTAATATAATTGATTTAGAGTTAATTAATTTAGAAGTTAATTAATTAATTTAAGTAATTACAAATTGTTAATTACTGTTTAAAGATTAATGAGATGATTAATTATAAGTTAATTATTTAATTAAATAAAAGGTTAATTAATTAATAAGGATTATTTAATTAATGAATTAATCAAGGTTGATTAATAATAGTAATTAATTTAAGTGTGATTAATTAATTGTAATTAATTAAGAATTAATGTAATTAATTAAGAATTAATGTAATTAATTATAGTTAATTAATTAATAAAGGATCGTTAATTATTATAATTAATGATAGTAATTAAAAGTTAATTACTGAATATGGTTTAGAATAATTACTTGAATGTAATTAAAGATAATTAATCAAGGAAGATTAATTAAAGATAATCATTAAGAGATGATTAATTTAATTTGATTTGTAATAAATAAATGATGCCGGATTAGGATAATCCAAGTGATTAAAGGATAGTAATTAATTTAATTATAGGTTAATTAAATTGATTTGGAGTTAATCAATTCTGCTTTGGATATTGATTGATATTGGATGATTGGTTGATATTGAATGTTGATTAATATTGAGTGATTAAATGATATTGGATGATTTGGATATATCTGTTATGTGATATGCTGTTTATGAGATGAATGTTTGATATGATTATCTGTTGTGATAATGTTATTCATCTATCTGTTTATTATATCATCCTGTATATAAGTTTAAACTGTTTAAAATCCCTTAAGTACAACTTGGACATTAAAATGGCGTTTGGTTTCGGTGAGACCGGGATCGGGTTTCCATGTTTGGAATTCCGAAAACCACATCGATTCCAATTAAACGTTAGGTCGTTAATCCAAGTGGAGCGAGTGAAGACTCGAGGTGTAAGGGCTATACGTCAGTATAACTCTGTGGGTGATTCCGTAATGAGTTTGACGGAATAGTGCTTATAGATTCGAGATGGTGAATCAGAGTGCAAGGGCTATGGTCGTTGACTCTGAGGGTGATTCCAATAATGAGTGCAACGAGATAGTGCCTTCGGTTTCGTTCGAACCCGGAACGAACTTGTATGGATTGAATGCTTTCAACACATCGTCAGGCGGACGATGAGCATTCTAAGTGATGTGTTCTATAAAGGTAATCGCAGCCTCAAGCCTCATCAACCGGGAATGGCTAAAACAGGGGAGGTGCGCCAAGGCTTCGTGGGTAGCCCCCACTTGAGAGTGAGATTCATCCCTGTCTAGAGTCCCTTATTTATTCGGCTGTGTGGGTGGTTGGTCGCGCCAACCACGGGGTGGTCTTATTTGGAACTATTCAGTAAGGAATGGGTCCGGCCTTGTGTTGCAGGGGAGTTAGGGTGGCTCCTCGGTACGTTGATCTAGGCCACGTACTGTGACGGGCGGTACCCCAGTAGCCCTGCCATTGTATGGAATCCAAAATCCAATAAGTGCCTGTACGGTTTTGTTTGTGCCCAATTATGTTGGAACGTGAGATGTAAGCATTCCAGCTATTTCTGTATTTTATCTTGAAAACCCTAGACACTATTATAATATCACTGGATTTCCTATCAAATGTTTTGGTTAGCGTAAGGTAAAAACTTTTCCATGTTTATGTGTGGGAAGTCTTACGTGATACCTTTTCTTTTCAAAGGTTTTCTAAAGTTAAGCAATTTTAACCCGTTTACTCACACCAGACCCCTGTCTGACCCGAGTGTTTATTTTCTGTTTTATTAAACTCTTGGGTACTCATATTATGTATGAGTAGTCAAGTGATTCAGGTTAGCTTGACGAATTCTGGAGGAGTAATGGAGCAGGAGGCTTCGACGTGTAGATATGTTATGGTTCCGCTGTGTTGGTACATGTTTCTTCTGTTGTACTTGAGTTGTATGAATTAGACAGAAGTTTATAACTGTCTAATATGTGTTGTTTGTTGTGTAACTCTGATGTACTCTGATACTATGTAATATTCTATGTGATATATTATATTTATTCGTTCCGCTGTGAGTTATCTGTTGTTGTTGTGTTCTTCTTTCTCTTTCTTTTCTTCTTCTATCCCTTTCTTTCTTCATCGGCAACGCGATTTCCTGGAGATAGGAAGTCGGGTCGTCGCACTTGGTATCGGAGCAGTAGGTTGAGTGAATACCTAGGCTCTATAGTGGTGTCTTTCTTGAGAAAGCGTATTTGTAATTTTTATATATAACTATATATATATATATATATATATCTATGTCTACCTAATATGTTGGGTTATCTGTATGGATTTTCCAACATAAGTTTTAGAGATAGATGGAGTAGTGGTATGTGTGTAACACGACTACCACTAATGGATGAGGTCCATATGTTGAGATTGGAAGTGTCTGTCGAGACTGTAGACCTAATACCGTCTCGAATAAGATTTGTAGTTTGGAGTAAGGATTTCTCTGATATCCGAAGGAAATCTTCTGAAGATTCGGAGAGTATCTTTAAAGTGTAAGTTTGGATTTGTTGGAAGTGCAGGAATAAGTGATGATATCTTGAAAACTGTGTGATGAGATGCAGTATCTTTGGATATTTTCCGAAGATGTTTTCTTTTGAAGCAATTTTAGAAGTGGTTGAGGAGCAGTCTTTACCTGTTGCAGGGAAGACTCGTCTGTATAGAAGTTATCTGGATCTTTAGCAAGGAGATTGGCTGTTTTGGAATATGAGACTAAGGTCTATAAGTTGCTTTGCTTCGACATGGTCTCATTTGTCGTATCTTAAGGAAAGTGAAGTGTTGATGCTTGGTTTGGGCCGAGTTTCTTTTGGATTGTCTGCCATCTCAAAGGTTAATTGAGTGGTATGTAGATGGTTTTGGTTTTCAAGAGGCATTTGGATTTGGAGTCTTTGGATAGCTGTGGTAGCAGTTTAGCTCGAAGAGTTCGGTGTGCTGACGAGAAGGTCTTTTAGCTTTGCAGTACCATCGAGATAGAGTTGGAAGCAGCAGAGTTGATTGTTTCTCGGATGGTTCAGGAATCTTTGTGGTTCTTCTAGTAACAGTCCGGGCTGAAGGTAGTGATGTTTTCTTGAAGGGTTAACCTTGTTTGGAAAAGCTTTAAAAGCTGTTCTAATTGGTAAAGAGAGGGCAGTTTCTTTTGGAATCCGAACTAGGTAGCATCGCAAAAATGACTTGCGATTAAGTTTGGAATTTTCTTAGGCTATCTTGGGTGATTTGTTGTTTGAGACTGAGAACTCTCATGTAGAAGTAGGAGCTACTGAGGTGCTCAGAAGGTTGTCTGCATCTGGAGTTGAATTCCATACTGTTTTGGTTCCGGAAGTAATTCTGGTAGTTAGTCTGATAGTTGGATGGTTCTTGGAAAATGGAGAGTTGGTATAGCAGCTCAGAATTATTTCTGGAATTGGAGTTGGACTGATCTTGCTTTTGGAATAGGATTCTGTTATATGATTATGTGACTGAGTCGGGTACGTAACTCAGATTTTCATGGATTTGATGAACAAAGGTTTCCGAATTTAGTGGATAAGTTTGTACTGATGTTCATCAACAGATATTCTCATCTATTTTAGAATCAGAGTTGTGCAGCGGAAGCGAGGAAGCTGCTGTGCAAGAAAGGAAGCGAGTTCTGTTTGCTTTTGCTTGAATAGTAGAGCTTGTGTTATGGATTTCGACGGATTTTGAAAGACTTTTCTGTTGAATAGGATCCAGAAGCTATTTGCTTTAGTCTAGTTGATCTAGAAGTATCAGCATAGGTTGAGCTGATCGGAAGAAGTTTGGCAGCCTTGGATTGTCTGTTGAGTTACAGATATGAGATTTGAGATAAGGTGTTTGGTATTTGAGGTTGGAGATTTCAGTATTATTTGAAATTCTTTGGTTAAGAAAACAGATATTGGATAAGATTGGTTGTTTAGTGCTGAGTCATTTGAGGATTTCTTATTTGTGTTTTGTTTGGGTTAAGATTGAATTGCCAGTTTGGATATCTGGAATTCATTTTGTAACACGTGTCTCTGAGGAAGTACGTGTATGATTCATCAATTGGTTACTGAATCTGTAGTTCAGTTAGAGTTGGATGTTAAGCTAGATTGAGAGTAGTCTGATGTTCTGTTCTGATTGATGGATCTAGAGATGAGTTGAGCTCTGGATTTTGGTTGTGTAGTTAGTTTGTTGGCTTTTGTAGAGCGAGTATCCCGGTGATTTATACTGGGAAAACTCGAGATAGTATTAGAGATTTATTCTGATTTGTGTCAGAATAATTAGTTAGGTTTGTTTGTGTGATTGGTTGCTATGGTTGTTAGTTACTGGTTGATAGGAATGTTTGCTAATTTAAATTAAAATCTGTACTGGATTATTAAATTACCTTTGCTTCTAAATTTCGGGGACGAAATTCTTTTAAGGGGGGAGGATTGTAACGACCCGGAATTTTGGGCAATAACAATTTAATAATCTGTGTTAATAATTTAATTGGATTGATAATTTTCATTGTAATTTTAATTTAAAATTGGCTAATGTAATCTTTTAAAGGTTAATGAATTTATAATCTGGCAATAAAATTGATAAGAATTATTTGTCAAAGCTAATGAAATTTTATTCTATTTATAATATATACATTTGGTATATATTGTGAATAGGAGATCTTTTGTCTTAAATAAAAAATGAATTTTCAAATTATAACATATATATGTATATGTTATAGTTTGAGTTGTTTTGAAATTTAATTTAAATCTATTGATAATTTAGTTTAATTCAATTGCTTTAAAAATATAAGATAAAATAATTTGTTTTAAATATGATATTTAGAAAGAATTTAACTAAAGTTTTGTTTTATTTCTTTAAAGTGTTTAATTTGAAATGGTTAAAAATGTATATGTATAAGTTTTAGATTTTTTTTAAAATACATGTAAGTATTTATTAATAAAGTAAGTAAATATGTAAGACTTTATTTACATGTAAAATTAAATAAAAGTTTATTAAAATACTTTAAGACATGTGTTAATATGCAAACCTCTTTAATAAACAAATGTAAGAACACATGTAAGAAGATTAATACTTAATTGACAAGTGTCTTTAATTCAAATATTTACTCTCTTTAATTTTTAATAAACATAACATATGAGAAAATTATTTCCTCTTTCAATTAATGGCAACCAACAAATTACTTTCTCAAATCTGAAATTTCATAACCCCAAAACAAGAGCATGTTAAAATCTGCAAATCATTTCTACAAACAATTATCAACCTGCAACCTGAAACTGCAATATATCTTCAACTCCAATCTGCAATTTTCAAAACCTACAACCTGCATTTCAAACAGTATTCAGCTTGCAACATCAAAGAAATTTGTAAACAACAAATGGAAGCGTGCAAGGAAGTAAATTTCATCAGCAAATGCATTTTTCTAAACTAAAGAATGCAAGGCCTGGAAATCCAAGTTTCTGCTCTGCATATTATGATCAAGTGAGTAAATTATAATTTAAAAATAGTTTAAAATTTAAATATGAGATTAAATGATGTTGCATGCAAGGAAAATTTGCTTGATAATGAATATGTGTTCATATGAATGCATGCTTTGTTTAAAATGCCTGAAACAAATAAATAGGTCCTCTGTTCTGCTATGCAAATCAAAAACAGTGAGTAAATATATTTTTTTTTTAAAAAAAACAGTTGAAACCTGTTCTAATGTCATGCATGTGTTGTTATTTACCTTATTTTAAAATTTTATAGCTTAGATTTATATGGATTAGTACCTGAATGTTGTGACAGTTTGTTGATTTCATGTAGGAGTATTTACTGTAAATGATCTGTTTAAAGGAAATTTTAACCCCTCTGTTATTTCAAAGTAAAACTTCTGAGTAAACTTCAAATTGAAATACAGTAGGGTGATACTGAGTTGACATTTTCAAATATAGAAATTAGATTCAATATGAGTTTGGTATCAAAGATAAAGTTGCATATGAAACAGTTGAGAAAAACTGCAGGAAGTAGAATATGCAGTAAAATCAAATAATTATACCAAGTAAATCATGATCGAATTTTGATGAAAATTTTTATATCCTATATCTATAATGTATGAGATGAATTTTAAAACAGAAATCAAAATTTTTAACTTACAGTTTAAAATGAATTTTGGATTTTTCTATATTTGGGGGTTTTGTCAAATTCATGTGACTAAGTGATTTATAAGCTTTGAAATGTGAATTGAAGCTGTGTTAATTGATGATTAACACTAGAAAAATATAGGATAATTTTTCTAATGTAAAGATTGAGCGAATTGGATTAAAGTAGGGTTTAAGATTGTATTTGAATGGTTTGACTGTGGAAGCATTTCGCGACTTGTTTATATGACCGGAGACGATCGCATGTTGGTGGATAGTAGCGTGAGGTTGTAGCGAGTTGATGAGGGTGACGGCGAGGTTCAACGGCGGCGCTGGTGATGACCGTGGAGGTGAGTTTTGTGGTAATGGGTTCTGCAGTATTTTCGACCTTTGGGTCGAATTTTGATTCGAGTGTCTTCATTGTGATCTGGGTATGGTTTGAGGATCGGGGGCGTTAGGGCGACCGTTGTCGATGGTCGCGACGACCAAGTATGGCCGGAGAGCGTTGGACACGTGCACAAGTATGGGGTGTGCACAGTTTTTGGGTCTGGGAATTTCGATATGGGGAAGATGATAGGAACACGGAGGGAAGCTCGTGTTTGACTCGGGGAACTGTCGTGTTTTACCCTGTATGGCTCGTAGAAGGTTAGTGTTGGGTTTGCACGGAGTAGGTTCGGGCAACTGGGTGTTTTACTCGAAGCAGGGGAGGTGGCTCGGGATAGCTATAGTGTTTGGCTCGAGTTTAGCTGTTGAGTTTTATTAATACTAATGTTAGATCTGCTTGAATTAAATAGTGAAGTTGCAAGTTTAACTTGATGTTGAGGTGAATACAATTTTAATTTTGAATTATAAACAAGATTTGGAAAGAAACAATTTAAACTTGTTGTTCAAATAAGTAAATTAAATTTTAATAAGATAGGAATTGAATTTATTTTAAATCTAAATTTATTTAAATAATTTCTTTTTGAAAGTAATTTAATTACATTTGGGTTTTAAATTTAAAAGAGTATTATTTTTTTTATTTAATCAAAGGTACTAAAGTAAATTTAAAAAAAATAATGTGTTAAAAAAAATGATTACAAATTATATTAAAAAGGTAAGTTTTATATTAGATAATAAAATGTTTTAAATCTCAAATTGGATTTCTAAATGCCTTATTTTCAAATAAGATTATTGTTATGATTTTGAAATCCAAATAGGATAAGTTGATTAAGTTGTTAAATTTGATTAATTTCAAATGACTTATGTATAAAGATAAAGGATGTTAAATTATTTTGATTTGGATTTAAGAATACTAAATAAATATGTTTTATTAATGTTTTCTTAATTAATTAAGGATTTTTAAATCTAGGAAGTTAATTAATTAATTGTTTAATTAATTTTAAATAATTAGTTAATTACTTAATTAGTAATCACTAAATTATGGATTAATTAAGTGTAATTACTTAATGAGTAATTAATGGTTAATTGTGAATGTAATTAAGGAAGTTAATTACTTATGGAAATAATTAATGATAATTTCTCATGGAGTAATTAGTTAAAGTGATTATTGGTTAATCACTTAATAATATTAATTAAAGAATTAATTAATATAATTGTTTTAAAGATAATTAATTATGTAAGTAATTAAGAATTAATTACTTAATTTATTTTAGTTAATTAATTAAGGTAATTAATTAATGAATAAGATTAATTTAAGATTAATTACTAAAGGTAATTAATTAAAATGTAATTAATTAATTAAGTAATTAATTAAGGATTAATTGTTAATTAAATTGAATGATAATTACTTAATGAAGTAATTAAAGATTAATTAAATGGATTAATCAATTAAGGATTAATATAATTGATTTAGAGTTAATTAATTTAGAAGTTAATTAATTAATTTAAGTAATTACAAATTGTTAATTACTGTTTAAAGATTAATGAGATGATTAATTATAAGTTAATTATTTAATTAAATAAAAGGTTAATTAATTAATAAGGATTATTTAATTAATGAATTAATCAAGGTTGATTAATAATAGTAATTAATTTAAGTGTGATTAATTAATTGTAATTAATTAAGAATTAATGTAATTAATTAAGAATTAATGTAATTAATTATAGTTAATTAATTAATAAAGGATCGTTAATTATTATAATTAATGATAGTAATTAAAAGTTAATTACTGAATATGGTTTAGAATAATTACTTGAATGTAATTAAAGATAATTAATCAAGGAAGATTAATTAAAGATAATCATTAAGAGATGATTAATTTAATTTGATTTGTAATAAATAAATGATGCCGGATTAGGATAATCCAAGTGATTAAAGGATAGTAATTAATTTAATTATAGGTTAATTAAATTGATTTGGAGTTAATCAATTCTGCTTTGGATATTGATTGATATTGGATGATTGGTTGATATTGAATGTTGATTAATATTGAGTGATTAAATGATATTGGATGATTTGGATATATCTGTTATGTGATATGCTGTTTATGAGATGAATGTTTGATATGATTATCTGTTGTGATAATGTTATTCATCTATCTGTTTATTATATCATCCTGTATATAAGTTTAAACTGTTTAAAATCCCTTAAGTACAACTTGGACATTAAAATGGCGTTTGGTTTCGGTGAGACCGGGATCGGGTTTCCATGTTTGGAATTCCGAAAACCACATCGATTCCAATTAAACGTTAGGTCGTTAATCCAAGTGGAGCGAGTGAAGACTCGAGGTGTAAGGGCTATACGTCAGTATAACTCTGTGGGTGATTCCGTAATGAGTTTGACGGAATAGTGCTTATAGATTCGAGATGGTGAATCAGAGTGCAAGGGCTATGGTCGTTGACTCTGAGGGTGATTCCAATAATGAGTGCAACGAGATAGTGCCTTCGGTTTCGTTCGAACCCGGAACGAACTTGTATGGATTGAATGCTTTCAACACATCGTCAGGCGGACGATGAGCATTCTAAGTGATGTGTTCTATAAAGGTAATCGCAGCCTCAAGCCTCATCAACCGGGAATGGCTAAAACAGGGGAGGTGCGCCAAGGCTTCGTGGGTAGCCCCCACTTGAGAGTGAGATTCATCCCTGTCTAGAGTCCCTTATTTATTCGGCTGTGTGGGTGGTTGGTCGCGCCAACCACGGGGTGGTCTTATTTGGAACTATTCAGTAAGGAATGGGTCCGGCCTTGTGTTGCAGGGGAGTTAGGGTGGCTCCTCGGTACGTTGATCTAGGCCACGTACTGTGACGGGCGGTACCCCAGTAGCCCTGCCATTGTATGGAATCCAAAATCCAATAAGTGCCTGTACGGTTTTGTTTGTGCCCAATTATGTTGGAACGTGAGATGTAAGCATTCCAGCTATTTCTGTATTTTATCTTGAAAACCCTAGACACTATTATAATATCACTGGATTTCCTATCAAATGTTTTGGTTAGCGTAAGGTAAAAACTTTTCCATGTTTATGTGTGGGAAGTCTTACGTGATACCTTTTCTTTTCAAAGGTTTTCTAAAGTTAAGCAATTTTAACCCGTTTACTCACACCAGACCCCTGTCTGACCCGAGTGTTTATTTTCTGTTTTATTAAACTCTTGGGTACTCATATTATGTATGAGTAGTCAAGTGATTCAGGTTAGCTTGACGAATTCTGGAGGAGTAATGGAGCAGGAGGCTTCGACGTGTAGATATGTTATGGTTCCGCTGTGTTGGTACATGTTTCTTCTGTTGTACTTGAGTTGTATGAATTAGACAGAAGTTTATAACTGTCTAATATGTGTTGTTTGTTGTGTAACTCTGATGTACTCTGATACTATGTAATATTCTATGTGATATATTATATTTATTCGTTCCGCTGTGAGTTATCTGTTGTTGTTGTGTTCTTCTTTCTCTTTCTTTTCTTCTTCTATCCCTTTCTTTCTTCATCGGCAACGCGATTTCCTGGAGATAGGAAGTCGGGTCGTCGCAAAATACTTCAAGGATTTATGATCGGTATAGAGAATGAAGCGCTCGCCCAATAAATAGTGTCGCCAAATCTTCAAGGCGAAGACAATGGCGGCTAACTCAAGATCATGAGTGGCATAGCGAACTTCATTCGGACGCAGTTTCCTAGAAGCATAAGCAACTACCCGATCCTTCTTTATAAGAACAGCACCGAGACCACTACCATAAGCATCGGTGTAGACAACAAGATCATGATTCCCCTCGGGAACCACCAAAATAGGAGCATTAGTGAGAAGTTCCTTCAATGTCTGAAAGGAAGCTTCACACTTATCGGACCAAATAAAATGAATGCCTTTCCGAGTAAGGCTGGTGAGAGGAATCACAACACGGGAAAAATCCTTAATGAACTGACGGTAATAACCCACCAATCCATGGAAACTACGAATATCATGAACATTCTCAGGCCTCTTCCAATTCTGGATGACTTCGATCTTTGAGTGATCGACAGAAATGCCATCGGAAGATACAACATGGCCTAAGAACTTAACCTTATTCTCCCAAAAATGGCACTTGGAGAATTTGGCTCTAAGCTGATGATGACGGAGAGTACTCAAGACAATTCTCAAGTGATTAGCATGCTCGGCTTCAGACTTAGAATAAACAAGGATATCATCAATGAAGACAAGGACGAACTTATCGAGATATTCCCGGAATACCCGATTCATAAGATCAACAAAGAAAGCAGGAGCGTTCGTCAAACCGAACGGCATAACGAGCCACTCAAAAGAATCATACCGAGTGCGGAAAGCGGTAAGAGGTATGCTATCCTCCGCGACTCGTAACTGATGAAAACCTGTGGCAAGGTCAAGCTGAGAAAAGACCTTAGCACCACTCAATAGATCGAACATATCATCGATCCTAGGCAATGGATACCTATTCTTGATGGTTAACTCATTAAGCTTGCGATAGTCAATGCAAAGTCTAAGAGTTCCATCAGACTTCTTCACGAAGACGACCGTGGATCCCCACGGAGAAAAACTGGACTGAATCAACTGTTTGGACTCAAGCTCTAAAAGCTGCTTCTTGAGTTCCTCATTTTCCTTTGTAGACATCCTCGTGGGAGGACGACTAACTGGCTGCGCGCCTGGAATGAGATCAATGTGGAACTCAATTGCCCGCTTAGGTGGCAAACCCGAAACAGGTTCAAAAACATCAGAAAAGTCACAAGCAATAGGAATACGAGATATATCATCACCATCTCACGAATCAAGAGAATATAAAGCCATTTCGGAATTATCCACATCCCGAAGAATAAAGAGATAGCTGAGCAGGCAAATCCGGATGTCGAAGATACAAAATTCTCTCCGAACAAATAATCCTGGCATCATATCTCACTAGCCAGTCCATTCTCAAAATAAATCAAATCCCAGACAAGAAATAACATGCAGATTCGTACGAAAAGAAAAGCCACATAAAACAATCTCAATATCATCACAAAGCAAGCTAAGGGTCACGGATCCCCCAATAGGATTCACACTCCTTAAAGAAGTAACCAAACAAGAAACATCCAAGGATAAATCATCGACGATCTTCTTCGATACGAAGGAATGTGAAGCACCCGTATCAAAAAGAACTCGTATACTATGATCATGAAATAAAATAGAACCTTCCAAAATAGATGGAGATATACCTTTGGGCTGAGAGGGACCTTCAGAAGCCTTGGCAGCATAAATCTTGCTAGACTTGGCACCAGCCGGAACAGTAGGGCAAGCTGAAACATGATGACCTTCCTTCTTGCAATAACGGCAAAAGAGAGGCTTAGGACACGCTCGAATAATATGATCAGGAGAACCACAATTGAAACACTTCCGAATGAAAGGTGTTCCAACAGACTGAGGCTGAGAACTAGAACTACCAGTCTTCTTCTTCTTAGAAGGAAAAGACCTCTTCAGAAATGGAAACTGCTTCTAGTTGGGGTTCTTGGAAACCTCAACATCAACATCACTATCACACTCCTTCTCGACTGCCTTGAGATGAAGTGCAGAATCAACCAACTCCTCAAAAGAAAGCTTAAGCTGGAGCAACAAAGACTTCTTAAGATACTTCTTAAGACCAGAGACAAACTTCAAAATTTTCTTATAAGAAGTGCTAATGAATTCAAGACCATACTTAGATAAAGCCTCGAATGATGCAACATACTCAGAAACATAAGATTTCCCTTGCTTCAACTCAAGGAAGCGACGGGTCAATAAAACTTTTTCAGATTCAGGAACGAACTTGAGTTCAAATCGCTCCCGAAACTGAGTCCAAGAAAGAGTAGACTCATCAATCTCGGCTACAAGAAGCTCATACCAATCAAGAGCACGCTCTTGTAATAAGGTAGAAGTTACAAGAACTCTATCATGGTCAGAAAGATCCATACGAGAGAACATACGCTCGCACGTGCGAAACCAAGCTTGGACTTCAAGAACAGACTCGGAGCCCTTAAACGGCTTTCCTCCAAGATGAGAAAAATCACTGCACTGACGTGCAAAGACAGACTTGCGAGGTGGAGAAACTCGAGGAGGAACTGGAAGCTGAGTGCTCCTAAACAACTCCAAAAACTGATCGACAGACACATAAACGCCATCCGGATGTGAGCCACTGGATTGTCCAACATCCGAACGTCGTCCCCTGCCTCTTCCAACCATACGCTGAAAGTAAGATAATAACAAGATTATTCACAAGGTAGATAATTCAACATGGAATACTACGGAATTTAAATGCATTCCTAGACGTATTCCCACATTCTATCTAACCCTTGATGGTAGAAGGAATAGAGAGACACAATGGTTCAAAGATTGGTATCACTTATATACTTTGATGTACCAGAATATGTGCATCTATTCTGTGTTTATCATATTTTGTTCTGAACTCAGCTCTGATACCACGCTGTGACGCCCCCACCTCTATACCCACGCTAGCCAAGGACACTACAGGGTAATGCCGTCAACTAACACAGAGAATAAGGTTGGTTAGGAGCGACCATCTATAGCCTTGCTCTAACTATCTATTGAATACATCGATAATAGTCACACCAAACAGATCGACGTATCCAATGAATACTTAAAACAAAACCATAGGTGTTTGAAGGATCTATCAGAACAGAATATAACAACTCAAATGTAATATACATCACAGAACATAATATCATCATATACACATATACAAATACATACCAGAGTATACAAACTAATACACGTCAAGTGGTATAGCAAACCACAATATACATACGAATCAAAAGAATACACATCAGAGTTACAACAAAAAGGACTACACAAAAAGCTTTAACAAAATGGAACAAGCTGAATAGTCCATGCGGAAGCAAAATAGGCTAAGTCCAAAAGCACCTAACCTGAAACATCTCGGTCTGACCCGAGTATAAAATACACGGTTCAGTCTAGCTAAACAAATCAGTTAGATAAACTGAACAACAATAAACCTGCAAGGTTACAAGGTATAACAAATATCTCAAAAGGAGATAACACAATCATCTAACAAAAGATGAATCATATGATAACAAAACAAGCCTCATAGCATCAGCAACATAGATAAACATAGGATACAAATATCCCAAATCAAGCCATAAAGGCAAATAACAAATACCAATGAAGGTAACACAAGTTCCACAAGGTAATCACTACATATCATGTGGCTCAAAAAGACCAACACCGAAGGGCGATACCAAGGGAATATACATATCAATGAAACATCAGAAAATTTTCTCGAGCTCAGTACTGTACAAACAAGGATCCATGAGCCTGAAGACTCCAAACCCAATATCACCCATGCAGCTCATAACGACCAACATCGAAAGCGATACTAAAGGGCACCCCAATATCACCCATGCGGCTCATAACGACCAACATCGGAAGAAGCGATACTAAAGGGCAACAAACCCGAAGGCACAGACCCGAAGGCAACATACCCGAAGGCAACAAACCGTAGTGGTGAAGGTCGAAGACCCAGTACTGGACACCACTAACTGGCGGAATGTGTCATAACTCTCCAAAAAGGAATCCGAAAAGTGGTACGTGAGTCCCATAACCACTCGTTCACACTAAACGGTTTACTATCCGTTAGTTAATTTCACACTCAAAGCAGTACAAAGTTCACCTCATCTCATTGGTAAACCAGACCAAAAGGTCAAAACAATCAATCGAATAGGTGGGGAATTAATCGGATAGACAAACGCATGGATTCATGGTCCGTGTTTTACGTAACCATTTAATCTCCCTTCCACTCCGCTCGAAGTGCGAAATTGTGTATGTGCGTTTTAAATAGAATTTAAGAATTGGAGAAGGAAACTTTTAATACGATTTAGAGGGATTATTTATGAAAACCCGTGAATGAAGTCAAAAATAAGTTATCAAAGCCAAAGATGCAATGACAACCACTAAAAACCAACTTGAATCGATAAAATTTGGAAAACCAATCAAAATGAGCAAAAATAGGCAAAACAGCAAAATAGGAGCAGGTCAGTCGACCGGACTACAGGGCTCGGTCGGCTGGCCAGAAGCAGAAAAATTGTTCGGAGTAGCAGGTCGGTCGACCGGCTACAAGGCTCGGTCGGCCGAACTGCAAATTTCTGCAGTTCCTACCCTTTCTCATCGAAGTGCAAACACTTCCAAACCGCAACCGGTCGAGCAATGGGCCTAAGGAGCTTTAGCCAATAGATACCCCAGCTCCATTAGCTCTCCGATTCGCCACCAAAAACATGCTCAAACATCAAAGTTAGGATCTTTAAAGAATTGAACCCAAACATTAAAAATTTGGATGTTAACCAATTCAATCCAAACCAAAAGCAAGTGCATATGAACAAGTGCTAGGAATTCATACCCAACATCAATGAAATCAAGAGAGGTAGATATGAGTTCAAAACTCACCCTCTTACACCCAAACAAAGATATATATATATATATATATATATATATATATATATATATAAGCATAGATGTGAGATAAAAATCTCACCTTTTATCCCAAAACAAAGAAGAAGAAGCTCAAACACAAGAAGGAGATTAGCCACTCTTCACTCTAACTCTACAAGCTTCAACCTAAGAATAAAACACATATTTCCCAAAGTTAGGTTTTGGAAACTTTCTGAAATTGAAGAGGAGAAGAGTAGGAGAAGATGAAGAGGAAGCTTACCACTATCTTCTCTTTGATTTTGGAGCAAGAATTCAAGTTGCAAGAGGAAACTAGGGCTTGGAATTTCTAATTCCCATTCTCTTCCCCCATTTTCAGTTTTTAGCTTAAGTTTTATGAAATGAATTAAGTGTGGAGAGGAGAGGGACTGAGTTAGGGTTAATTAGATAGTTAGTGGGCTGAACCCAACCCAAACCCAACTAGAAAAAGTTGCAAAATTCAACTTACTCCAAACATATCAAAGCTTATACTCAAAAAGGTCGTAAACGCTATTTTGGACTCAATGGAAATGGTTTCGAGTCCTAATTCGGCCGTTTGCAGAAAGTAACATTTCGGATCAAAAATTCGACTAACGAAGCTATATTTAAATAAAATATTTAAATATAAAATCGTTAAATATGCGGGTTGTTACAATTTAAAAGAGGTTAGAAAGCACTGAACTCACTTCGGTTGGTGGAAAATAATTTTGGTGATGACTACAGCACCATCGACGTTCATTTTCGGGTTTTCAAGAGATGAATTGCTACCATTGGGATTTTGTCTTGGTAAAACTAGTTTGGATTTAAAATTCAAAAGAATGATTTGGTATACCAAGGGGATTATATACATACATGCATACATACATATACATGTGATTCAAATTGATTTGAAATAAATGAGAATAGTCTGCTCAAAATTCTGGGAATTTTCATTCATATATTTTATGAAAATATGAGAAAATAAGTTTAATTACTTATAAATTTTGAGAATTTGTAAGTTAAAACCATGTTTAAATTGTTGAAATGAATGTCAGAAAAGTAAATTTGAAATTGAACAATGAATTGAGTTAAATGAAGTTGGATTTGATTTAAAATGAAAATGGACCTAATTTGTAAAGTGGTAGTGAACATAAGAAGTTTTGGATAAAAAATTTATAATAAAAGAAAATTTGATGGAATAATTCTTAAGTGACATTGGTATTAAAAGGAATATACTAAGTAATAAGTGAATGTGAATAAAGCAGTGTGAATAATTGAATGTAGATCAATTGAATGTGAATAAAATGAATGAGAATTAAATGAATGTAAATAAAAAGAATTTGGGATAGCTAAGAAATTAATCGAAATAAATAGGTAAGCTGTATGATGGCGAACACTGGATACAATGTTGATTGATTATGGAATTATCTATCATACTATATGGCTATGCAAGGAGAATGGCGGTTTCTAATCAAGGGACCGGATCTGAGTCCACACTAGAGTAGTCGTGTGAACGATACTAGTTTGGAAGTAAAATTGTGTGATCGATCGGGCGAACGGATTTGATATTGCTTACAGATGATGTATGTACATCATAAGGGCTTTAGTAAAGTAAATGTTGGAACTTGAAAATGCAAAATAATGTGATTTTGAATTATATGATTAGATATCATTAGTAAATAAGATGCAGGTGTATATATAAACAAGAGCTAACTTAATGCTTTTGGTTGCTAAGTAAAATTTGGTTGCCGACTAAAAGGTGCATATTTAAATTGTTGTTTGAATTTGATGGTTTTATGGTTGAGCCACTTTGCTTTTGTTTTCTTTGTTGTTTTAGGCCTGGGGTGGTGATTTGTATTTGTTTTGATCGAGCTGCGCAAAGTAGATGCCGGCGAAATTTTCGTAAATTTAAGGCGTTAGAAAATTTTTGAGAAATTTTTAAATTTTTTTTGATAACTAGAATTTGATTTTGAGGCATAACCTAAAATGGTTGAAATGGATGATATTAGTTGGAATCTATGAATAAATTTGGAAATTTTGCAAAAGTAATAACAAGGTTTCAACAAATTGATTTTTGGAAATCTTAAAGGCTTAAAATAATTTGGTGAACTATTTCAACTAATTTGTTTAAAAAGTAATGGGTTTGGGCATTTTCTTACCTTGGCAATTTCTGGGAAGAAATTCTTTTAAGAGAAAAGAGTGTAACGACCCAGAATTTTAGTCGTTTGAATTTGGAATATTTAATTGTTTTAAATATTGGAAAGTTAATTTTATAAGTTAAATAACTTGAATTTCAAACATAGCAATATATTTGATAATTAGATTATTAAATTTAATAATTGAAATTGTTTAAATAAATGAATCTTGGGTTTTAAGTTGGATAAAAATGATTTCAAAGCTGATTTAAAATTCTATTAATAAGAATAAAGATAATAAAACTTTTAAATTAGATTTAAAAGTGATTTAACCGGTTGAAAATAATTCGTTTTATTTAACGAGTGAAAATAGCCTCCGGGGCACTATCTTAGATTTTAATGAAACCAGTTTTATTGGATTCGTAATAATATATTATATACACCCTTAAATTTCATGGCAATCAGATGTATCGTTTGATCGTGCGAGATCTAAATGCGTAGAATTTAATATTGAAAAATTAATATAATAATTGGGTTCAAAAAGCTATCTTCTACATCAGTAGAATTAGGTCTAGAAACAAGTTCCATTATGTTCGAAACCGGGGTACAACATATAAAACGCCAGACGGCATGTCTCCTTTGGAGTTCGAAATGTCGAACTTTGTATTGCTTGATAATTTAAATTTAAATTATAAACACAAACACACAAACATCTTTACAATATTTGACCATACATCAGCCCATACCCCATCTCTATTTAGCCATACTCCCCTTTCATGTCAAACATCCCCTTTCCTTCTATGAATTCACGTCCAAAAATAGAAATCAGGTTCTTAAAATTTTCAAATCAAATTGGACAAATCCAACGGCCATGGATCATCGAAGCCACTCCACGCCGTTTCAAGCAACATTGTTAACTAGGATTTTGTTCACGGCAACAAGACAAGGTGATTGTACGTTGGATAGAGGCAATGTAACATGTGTTAGCCGTAGATTGGAGATGATCAGGGTTTGAACTTGGTGAGCCAGGCGGTGCTACAGGCAGAGCAGGAGGCTAAGAATGATGGCGTTGGAAAGAGGGTGTCGTAGGCATGCTTCGGCGTGAGTGTGGTGGAGGCCGATGGCATGTGGCGGTGATAGTTGGTGGTTGAATGAAGAATCTAATTTGGGTTCGTGACTGAGCTATAGGGCAGGTTGGCGACGGGATTGGTGGCGCTCGAGGCATGGTGGGTGGGGCATTCGATTGGTGGGCTTGTGGTGGCTATTGGGTGGCCATGGCGTTGGTGGAACGTGGTCAAAGGAGGAGCATGGACATGGTCAACACGAGAGATATATAGAGATTAGAGGTGGGTTAAGTTTTAAACTAAGGTTAATTTATAAAAATTTTGTAATTAGTAAAGTAATTTTAATTTTAATCATGTTATCTTATAATGATGTAACTCACTTGTTTTAAATCGGATTCGAACGAGACGAGTTTCGTTGCACTCATTTGGACGTTATCTATGATATAAAACTAGTTTGGATGAATTTGGAGACTGTTGAAATTTAGGCTAAAGTCGAATGTTGTTCGATTTTAGTTCCAAACCAGAACGCCTTGGTGAAAACAAAAATTTTGGTGAGCTAAACACACCTTTTTTATTAACTAGTATGATATATAGTTGATAAAAAAATTGTTGAATGACTTTTTGGATGAATTACTATAATAATTAGTTAGTTTGGATATATTTTGCCTATTGAGCGAATGAGACCCTATCACGTTCCAGTGTAAGAGCGGATGACCCTTTGTATACGAACCCTGCCTCGAAGCGATTGATTTATATTATTTGATATATACTATTTGTGATGTAGGGGGAAAAAGGTTGGAGGGATCCAACGAGATTCCTCGCTATTGTTGAATCATTTCAATAATATTTCTTTTATACGGATTACTGGAAAATGAACCTGATTGTGGACACTGTGGCTATAACATTGTTATATGTTTGAAAACTAAAATCCAGTAGGAATAGAAAATCAATATTGACATTGGTTAGGCCTTGGGTAGCTATTGGCCTTAAATTGGTACTTTGAAATACTATAAATGGCCATTGAATTGGACTTAGTTTCAAGACAGAGAATGACTTTTAAACCTAAAATTGGGTTTCGAAAATAATTGGTTTTAAAGATTATTTAGTTATATCAATATTATTTTAGAGTTATTTTATTATATTAATATTATTCTAGGGCTATTTAAATATAGTAATATTATTTTAAGGTTATTTAATTATATTAGAATTGTTTTAAAAATATTTAATTATAGGAATATTATTTTAAGTTTATTTAATTATGATAGTGTTGTTTCAAAGTTATTTGTTTATAGTTCATATTGTTTTAAAGAATTTATCAAAATGTTGATATCTTGAAAAAGTAATTATTTAAAAATGATTATGGTTTGAAATTAAAATTAAGGATTTATTAATAAGGTTTTAAAAATAAATTATTGTTGTTTATAAAAATATTAATGGTTAATTATTATTGTTTATTTAACAATATTTTGAAATTATTCATTATTATTAAGATATTTATAGTTAATAATTGTCGTTTATTTATAATGTTTATCGTTAATAATAATTATTATTATTATATAATGGTGTTTTGAAGTAAAAGATTTTTAATTGTTTATAAATGTTTCCAAGACCTATGAATAGAGTTGAAGGACTTGGACTTTATAAAGGAGCTTATAAAATGGTTTGGAGATATAAGAAAGATTATTTATAAGATGAATAGTTTTATAATGAGTTTTATAGATGGTTAGATATTTATAAATGGACTTAAGAAATGGGTTTACAGATTTATAAATGGTTTAGAGATTATAAAGGATTTATAAATGAGTTTTAGAAATGTACAAAGAGGATTTATAATTGATCGAAACGTTTAAAAGAAGTTTTATAAATGGTTTCAGAAGTTTTATAAAATGGTTTATAAATTGGTTTAGAGAATGAGAAGGAGTTTATGAATGATTTTTGAACCGAATGAAAATGGAATCTTTCTCATTTGTAAGTATACTTATGCCATTGAGATAAGTATGTTGATATTTTCTAAGTATTGAAAATGTAAGAATTTGCGGATATACCTTTGTAAAAGTATTTTTATACAAGTAATTTACAAAGTGATTTTAATGAATGAAAGACTCATTAAAGGAGGTTAGCGGTTGCTTATATGCTTAATCAATATTGGTTTCCCCTACGGAATTAAATCCATGATTGAATGTTTGTTATTCGATAGTTAAATAACCGACTATCGAATTTGGACCCAAACGTAACTTTGGAAATATCTAGGAAAAAACACATGAGTTATATGGCATGGTCATCTCTGATGATGCTGTACTATGCATATAAAAATCGTTTTGTTCTTCTAGGATAATGATAAGGAAATCCCTCCGCCAATGGTTAGGAGGTGATCTTCGATCTTATCTTTGACTATTTATTTCCTAAAGAACCGGAGTTGAGTTTACCAGAAATTATCGAACGTTGTTTCGAAAAGACCGAGATCATGTATGTTATCCAAAAACCACTTTGATCCAACGAATGCATTTCGAATTGATGACATCTTCAAGATGATGGAATTGAAGATGAAGCACTTAAGTGTTTCATTGAGTCACAAAACAAACTTGTATGGACGAATGCTGATATTGCATTGTTGCCTGGAGAGCAGTGTTAGCATTACAAGTGGGAAGGGCTATATAAAGTTAAATCGTAGCCTCGAGCCTCATCGACCGGAAAATGACAAAAATCGGTCATGCAGCAGGGCCAAGTGGTTAGCTCCCATTAAGGTATAGTCATTCCAAATCTAGAACGATTACCATCTCTTCTTGTATGCTTCAGGGCCCAAGTGGGGTGATCATATTTGGTACTACTAGTCAAGTGGTAGGCCTGCCCTCTATGGCAGGGGTATAAGATGTTTTTTCAGACCCCGGTGCATTTATCTTGAGATGTACCTTCGGAAGGTAGTTGCTTACTTTGTCATATCATGGAATCCATTCTCCAATAAGCTCCGTACGAACTTAGTGTGCCCAACTATGTTAAAACGTAAGATGCAAGCATTTCAGCTATATTCATATTTTATGTTAACCCCTAGACATTATTATAATATAAATGGATTTTTTATAGAAAAGTTTTTGGTTATCGTAAGGTAAAAACCCATCCGTGCTTTTGTGTAGCATGGTCTTACAAGATACCTTTGATTTTAAAGGTTTTTTTATAACTTTAACTCTAGTTGGGTGTGTTTTCTCACGCTGCTTTTCCAAACTGACTCGTGTGTAATTTTATTATAATGCTCGGGTCAGACTGAGCATATTACAGATTTAGATGGATGCTTAGAGGCAAATTGTGAGGAGGGGTTGTATAACTAAGCAGGCTGAAATATGTTAGTATACTTTGATTGAAGTGTCTATATACATATATTACAGTTTGAATTTTATGTAAAGATTGGTTGTATATTATAGATTATTCGTTCCACTATGAGATTATGTGTTGTTTAGTTTTCTTCTTATCTTCTTTCTTTTTTCTATAACAATCGGGTTTTCCGATATTCAATTTCTCGGCATGTAATATATTGGACGTATTAATCTCGATTTTTGAGGGTCGAAAATCTCGATCGTTACAGTGTCATTTCCCAACTTCCCATAAGCCAAACAACATAGAGTTTAAATATTATTTAAGTTTGTACGATGTGCGTATATCATTTGTACACAATATCAATTTTGGTCGCTTTCTTGAATGCATAAATTTCACTTCCGAACTAGTATTGATAAACTAACCACTCTAATTCGGACTTTGATCTGATTTCTTGATTAAAAATGTCTGTTTCCCTTGCATAGCCCTAAACTATGATAGAATATTTCAAAATCATATCAAAAATTTGTATCAAGCGTTCTTCGTCAAGAATCGAGCAAAAAATCCTAACTAAGACTGGTGTGAATTACCACAAATCATGTATTTGTTTATGAAATAGAACTGTTATATGAATAAAATGGTCTACACACAACTTACATATTTTATTCTATTGGTCTCTTTAACACATTATTTACTTTCATTTATTTTAATTCTCAATCATTCATATAAGGTCATTTTTATTAATTTACTAACACATCATTTACTGTTCATTTATTTTAATTCTCATTCATTCATATAAGGTCATCTTTTATTAATTTACGTTCATTGATTACATAGATTATTTCCCATTCGATATTTAAAATCATCAAAGAATAAATTCTTAAAGTATTATTATGTTTCTTTTTTGAAGTTTAATTCACATTTATTTATTTATATAACTTGATTTCCATTTAATATTAATATTCATTAATGAATCATCTCATACTTAAGTTTCTCTGCTTTTTAAGTCATATTTATTCCTTCATATGTAGTATCATTGTATCAAATCTATTCATGAATCATTACAGCTTTTTTCCTAAGTTTATAATCATTTACTTAAAAAGTATTCACTTTTTACTACTTAGTTTAATTATAAATCACTTCATAAAATACTTACTAAGTGTATAACATTTCCTATAACAACTTAATTTTTTATATAGACATAATTTTATTGTGAAACATTTTTATTACTTAAGTTTTTATTAGTATAATATCCCATTAAATCCTAGAAGCATATACCAAAAATCTTATTAAATTACTAATAAGAATGTTCAATAGTTTAAACATGTTTTTAATTTTCATTATCTTTAAATTTAAAAGTTATAAAACTTCCTCTTTTATATTCTCATTATAAACTTAGCTTTAATTTCAAATTTCTATTTGGAAGTTTCCGACCATTTAAAATTGTCGAAGATTCCATTTCATTTCAATAATTGAAAATCACTAACTAACAGAAAAATTAATAACTAAATACCAGTTTTCATTTCAAAACATCTGAAAATAATACATACTTATATTTGTTTTATATATCAAATCTTACGTAGGAAATCAAAACTAAAATTTGTTTTACGAAAACAACTGTGTAGCAAAGCTACTACAGTAGGTTTCCCGCTTCAAAACACAAAAACGAATGTCAATGATGTCGTGATCGTCACCGAAATTATTCTCCAGCGACAGAGAAGGGGAGTATAGAACTTATTTTCTTTAAAATTGTTTTAGAAACAATTTCTTTCAAATCTCATTGAAAATATTTCTATCGACAAATACTTCCAAATAATAACAATATTATTTTTCCAAAATCTTTGAAAACCAATTTCAAAACACCGAAACTTAAGTTCTCGTGTTTTCAATTTAAATTCATTTAAATTGTAAATCCTATTTTATAAACCATTTTTATAAAGTTACATTTTCTTATAACATACAATAGTCAATAGTTTTAAGTGACTAACCAAACAGTAAATGACAATAATCGAATATTATCATTTCCTAACAAACAACACACAAAAAATAACAATGTCAACTTATGAAAAATCATTCTTTTAAATATGAAATATAATGCTAGGTAAAGTTATTTCATTTACCAATTTCAAAAACGATATTCTATCAGTTTACCCTATTCAAGAATTTAGAAATCCCTATCGATGCCATAACGTCCTATGTACCAACCGGAATTCACAAGTAAACAACAGAACAAACTAACACAAAAAAAAACATTTTTATAACGCTCTTTTATAGATATTGTAACTTTTGAATATGCGATTACATGATTTTTGTTTGATGATAATAAACATATATATTCGTGTAAATGTATTTGTTAATGTACTATTTTATTTTTCATAGATTAAATAAATATTTACTAAATAAAAATAAATAACACAGAATTTGAATTCAAACAGAAATTTTATTCAAACAAATATTTATTACAATCTTTGAATAGTACAAAGTTCAAGCTCTCGCTATATATATATATATATATATATAATACAACTTTGATTACATCACGATTCACATTTACATTTGACCTCACTACACATCACTCATTCACTCAACTCGTATTTTATCGTCAACTTCACTCCAAATTGAATCCAGCATCTGAGCAATCTGCAAAAATAAATATTGACGCGGTAAAATTGAATAGCAGTATAAAACAAAATGTGAATTTTGAAAATAAGATTTGCCTCGGTTATTTGGGTTGTTCATCATCATTTAATTTTCAATTCATCATACACGAACAGCTTGTGACATACACAGTATATCACTGTATATGCTACAAGGCCGTGCACACCGATATATACACTTGATAAATTAACAGGGACAGGTGAGCACGGGTCAAACCCAAAATACCGGATTCAACTCAAGTGCAATAATATAATGTCACAACTTTCAGCACAAGGTCAAATCCGAGCTACAAACTGGATTCAACTCAAGTGTAATTCAAAAAACAAATTCAAATGCATACCAGACAATGTCACGAGACTCAGCATGTACATGATGGCAGTTGAAACAAGATCAAGTCCAGCTACAAAAAGTGTATACATGAATCATGCACTGCAACTAGTAGAGCAAATCCAAACAACACAAGTGCACCAAAGATATGGCCAGAACCAAACAACTTAAAACTACAAATACAAGGGCAGCAATACATGAAGCAACACATGAAACCAATACAGAGACACAACAGAATGAAGGTGAAAGTAAACAGAGGTGGCAACCTGAAACTGCACCAAACCGAACGAATGCAACTGATTTCAAGTGAATGGCAACAAGTGATGCATCAATGAAACAATTCAACAAATGCATATAACACCAATGTGCACACATGTACACAATGCTACAACAATGATGAACAAAGCTGCAAGACCAATATTAAACTACAACTGGCCTCTACATCAAATGACATACCCTGTATGTACATATACAATGAATGAAATTTCAGCTACTAAAACATACAATGCGAACTCAAGGAAATAAGACATACAACAAAGTAAATAAGTGACTGTGATCAAGTAAAGTCAACTCAAAGACATATGAAATGACCAGTTCAATATCAACAGTATGGCCAAAGTAAATCAACATCGTCAAAATCAAGTCAAAGCCGTGGGTCATCAATAAAATAATACAACATGATTATCAAAGTGTATACATGACGAAGCTGTTGAAACCTCGTTTACGATGTTTCATATGTATTTTGACTATGATAAACTATATACGTTATTTTTTAATACTAACATACTTTTGCAGGGATATCTACAAGACTGGAATCATATAATCTTCATGCTTCATATATGTTGTTTGGTGTCATTTGTTTAGAATTGAAATATTGTGAAGATCTCTCCTTTGGATATATATATATACACCTAATCAATCACTCTTGCAAATGTGGCCTAGTGGTTGAGACACTTGCCTCCTGGTAAGCAAGTCGCAGGTTCAATTCCCAGGTTGCCCATTTAAGGGCTTACCATGTGCGTATGCTAAGGTCAGCCTTCGGGTGCCCGCGGACCGGGTAGGCGCACTAGGGAGGGTTTTACGGCTCCGGCCGGTTTCCCTCCTGAACAAATTCAAAAAAAAAACTCTTGCACAAGGCTAAAGATGAAAATTCAGGTCAAATTCAAACGTCTGAAATGACCTATTCAGACGTCTGAATTTGTAATGAATTTTAAAATTTTAACAATATTCAGACTTCTGAAATAGAAGTTTCAGACATCTGAATCTAGGCAAAAATAGCCTATTTCTTTTCTGGTTTGCTCGCTTCAAATTTCAGAAGTCTGGAATTTATTTTCGGACGGCTGAACTTCTTCAACTGCTATATTTTTGAAAAGACAATTCATTTTCATGAAGAGTTACAACCTTTTACTAAGAGATACATCCATACTCTTTCATGATAACTTTTCACGAATGATTACAACTCTTTATACTCTATATAAACATATTAGAATCATTTGTTTAACTCACCTGATTTAATAAAAAGCTTTCTATTTATATACTACACTGATTTTAACATTTTGAGTATTCAAATTTTTACATAATCATTCATTTACTTCCATATTCTTCACATACACACACACATATATATATATCAAAAGGAGAAGATTATAGGAAGATTGTACTATCAAGAGACAAATTCGTGTTATTGAGAACACACTGTGTCATATACTTTCTGTATAAGTTGAAGTCCTGTTCTGTCGTTCAGGCAAGTGAAGTCATCTTCGACTGTTGAGGCAAAATCCTGTTCTGCTGCTCAGGTCCCTTGTTCGGCTGTTCAAGGATTGTTGTAAACCTGATCCTCCGGGTTAAGTGAGGAATGTTGTTAGTGAAATTCCAGAAGGAGTCTGGGACTGGACGTAGAACAGGAAGTTCGAACCAGTATAAAAATTCCTGGTGTGCTTGTTTCATTTTTACTTATTTACATTGTTATAGTATCTGTTTAATTTATCTTTGCACTAGTAAGGTATAATTCCGTATAGCACGATCCTTACAGTTACTTTCATTTGGTATCAGAGCAGGTTCTCTTATAACCGTTACAAAGTTATCTGATATTTTTCTAAGATGGAAAATAACACCAGTACTGTTAACTCTGTCACTAACACTAGTTTTATTGAAGGTCAATCTACTGCACGACCTCCACTATTTAATGGTATGAATTACAATTATTGGGCAACTCGAATGAGTATTTATATGCAAGCGAGTGGTTTTGACTCATGGAATATTACTCAAACTGAATATAACATTCCTACAACAGAATATTCTACATGGTCAAACACACAAAAACTAGATGCGACTGCTAATGCCAAAGCTATGAATATGCTATTTTGTGCCTTAGATAGAAATGAGTTTAACCGTGTTAGCATGTGTACAACTGCTTATAAAATATGGAGAACACTTAAAGTTACTCACGAAGGAACTAACAAGGTTAAACAAAGCAAAATATCCATGCTCAAAAGTCAATTTCAAAATTTTAGAATGAAGCAGGATGAATCTATAAACGATATGTACTCTAGATTTCAAGATATATATCATTCATTACTAGGACTTGGAGAAAAGTATTTTGACTTTGATATTGTTTCGAAAATCCTTAACTCTTTAACTGATGAATGGGAAAGAAAGGTCTTAGCAATTGAAGAAGCTAATGATCTTTCTACCATGAAACCATAAGAGTTAATAGGAAATCTAATGTCCTATGAAGTGAATTTGCAGGCTAAAAGAGTACAAGCACAAGATAAAAAGATTATGGCATTCCATGCTGAAAAAGAAGAATCAGATTCGGATGAAGAAGACTTAGCATTCATTGTTAAAAACTTTAAAAAGTTTTTGAAGTACAGAAAAGGAAATCGAAACAACGGGAAAAGGAACTTCAACAACAATTCGAATAAGCCATCTTCATCTATACTAGAATGCTTTAACTGCCACAAGAAAGGACAAAGGCAAAAGGATTGTCCAGAACAAAAGAAGATATATCACAATAAGAATCGAAAGGACAAGTCTAAAAGAAAAGCATTTTCAGTGACATAGGATGACTCAGATTCTTCTTCTTCAGAAAGCAGCAGTGATAGTGAGAAAGAACAAGCAAATGTTTGTTCTATCACTACAGGAAATGAGGTAAATGATCTTACTTTTGATGATATGATTGAAATTAATTCAGAACTTCTTGATAATTTAAAAAGCATCAAAAGAAAATATAAAGAAGCTCTAGAAAATCATAAGAAAGCAGAATTCGAGAGAGATATGCTTAACGATGAAAAGAAAATATTAGAAGAAGAACTTGGAAAACTTCAAGATAGCTTCTCTAATGCTAACTCTCAACTTACTTTATTGAGTCAAGAAATTGAAACTCAAAAAGAAAAGAATGGTTCTCTTGTCTTTGAAAACCATGAGCTAAAAACTAAGATCAAAATGATAGAATTAGATAATACTTGTCTCAAAACCAAGTTAGATAATATTACTAGAAATATATCTATCTTTAATAAAGGTAGAGAAAATCTATCCAATATTATTGAAAATTCTCAATCCACTTCCAATAAGAAAGGACTAGGATACTCTAAGAAATTAAAATCTCCACTTGAAAAGGAAGTTAGGAGAAATATTTCTTATACTAATACTTATCCAAAAAGGAAAAATAATTCTAAAATCATAAAAATATGGGTACCTAAAACAAACAATAGTTTGATTAGGAATAAATATATAAATACTTTTTTGGAAACTGTTCATAAAAATCAAAATTATATTTTTAAGGGGGATACTGAACCTACTTGGGTTTGGTTTCCTAAGACCTAACTCTTAGGACCCTATCACAAAGTGGGTACCAATGTTATTCTTATTTTTTGTAGGACCCACTTATAAAGAGAGGAAAATGGATACTCGACAGCGGTTGCTCAAAACATATGACTGGAGACAAAAATATGTTATCAAACATTACTTACTCAAATGGAGGCTCTGTCACTTTTGGAGATAATTCCAAAGGATATGTCATTGGAAAAGCGACGTCAGCAATGTTGGTACATCTGATTTACCTCTTATTTCTAATGTTTTATTAGTCAAAAATTTAAAACACAATCTTTTAAGTATCAGCTAGTATGTGACAAAGGTTTTAAAATATCTCTTTCTGAAAATAAGTGTAGCATTTTTGATAAAAATCAAAATCTTATATTTGAAGGAAATAGAGACAGAAATATCTATGTTCTGAATATGAAAATCAATCATAATTCAGATATGTGTTTAATAGCTAATGAAAATGATCCTTGGTTGTGGCACAAAAGATTCTGTCATATCAACTTCAAAACTATAAACAAACTTTCTAAAAATGATTTAGTCAGAAGATTACCAAAAATGAATTTCAAGGTCAATCATATTTGTGATGCATGTCAATTAGGAAAATTAACTAAATCATCTTTTAAATCTAAGAAAGTTATTTCTACTTTCCAACCACTTGAATTACTACACATGGATCTATTTGGACCAACTCAAGTTCAATCCATAAACCATACTTGATATGTGTTTGTAATAGTAGATGATTTTTCTAGATATACTTGGACCATTTTTATAAAAAATAAAAGTGATACGTTTGAGCAGTTTAAAATTTTTGTCAAACGAAAGGTTTGAAAATAAAGAATATAAGAAGTAATCATGGAGGAGAATTTGAAAACGAAGTTTTTGTAAAAAGAAAGGAATTTTTCATAATTGTTCGTTTCCTAGAACTCCACAACAAAATGGGGTTGTAGAACGTAAAAATAGAACTCTACAAGAATGCGCACGAACTTTGTTAAATGGAAGCACTCTTCCAAAACATTTCTGGGCGGAAGCTGTTGCAACTGCTTGCTATGTTTTGAATCGTGTTTCTATTCGACCTCTAACGAAAAACACTTCTTATGAACTTTTTACTGGAAGAAAGCCAAAGATTTCATATTTTAAAGTGTTTGGTTCAAAATGTTTTATATTAAATACAAAAGATCAGCTTGGAAAATTCGATGCGAAATCCGACGAAGGAATCTTTCTAGGATATTCAGATCGTAGCAAAGCTTATCGTGTATTTAATAAAAGATCAAATACTGTTGAAGAAACGTTACACGTATCTTTCGATGAAAATGTTCTACAAAAACCAAGTATAAAAGATGATGAAGATTTTCCAGATAACATTACAAATACAGAAACTATAAATCTTGAAAATGATGAAAACATTGTTGACAATAATGATGAATTAAGATCTTCACCAAAAATATTACGAGATCATCCTGTTCAAAATATTATTGGAGAAATTAATTCAAATGTTCGAACTAGAAGTCAACTACATCAAATGGGCCACGTAGCATTCCTTTCTAATATCGAACCAAAGAATCCCAAAGAAGATTCCATAGATGACTACTGGATAATTGCAATGCAAGAAGAACTAAACCAATTTGAATGCAATGAAGTTTGGGAATTAGTACCTAGACCAAGTGATCAAACTGTTATTGGAACGAAATGGATCTACAAAAATAAAGCAGATGAACAAGGTAACATCACTAGAAATAAAGCAAGACTAGTTGCACAAGGATACAATCAAGAAGAAGGGATTGACTACGAAGAAATGTTTTCTCCAGTTGCAAGACTAGAAGCAATACGAATCTTATTGGCCTATGCATGTTTTCATAATTTCAAACTTTATCAAATGGATGTTAAAAGTGCTTTTTTGAATGGTTATATAAAAGAAAAAGTATATGTTGAACAACCTCCCTTATTTATTCACGAGAAATTTCCTAATCACGTTTATAAACTTAAGAGAGCTCTTTACGGTTTAAAACAAACACCACGTGCTTGGTATGATCGATTAAAGACTTATCTAATTTCTTCTGAATTTCTAGTTGGGAAAGTTGATCAAACATTTTTTATTAAAGGATATTTTAATAGTTCAAATTTATGTTGATGATATCATTTTTGGTTCTACTAATGATAAATTATGTCAAGACTTCTCCGAAATAATGACCAAAGAATTTGAAATGTCTTATATGGGAGAACTAACATATTTTCTTGGTCTACAAATTAAACAACTTCAAAATGGTATTTTTATTAATCAAGAAAATATTGTAATAATTTAATCAAACGATTCGGAATGGAAAATACTTCTACCAAACCAACTCCAATGAGTACAACAACACATCTTGAAAAAGATGACAATGGCAAAAGTGTTGACCAAAAAGTATACTGAAGTATGATTGGATCATTACTATATTTAATTGCAAGTCGTCCTGACATAATGATGAGTGTTTGTCTATGTGCTAGATTTCAAGCCAATCCAAAAGAATCACATTTAAGAGCAGTAAAACGGATATTACGTTATCTTACAAACACAGAGGATTTTGGTCTGTTCTATCCTAAAGAATGTCCATTCGAATTAGTTTCATATAGTGATGCTAACTTCGGTGGTTCTCGAACAGATCGAAAAAGTACAAGTGGTACGTGCCATTTTATTGGAAAATCGCTCGTATCTTGGTTTAGTAAGAAACAAAACTGTGTTTCTCTTTCTACATGTGAAGCATAATATATTTCTGCTGCTTTGGCGTATACTCAAGTAATTTATATGCAACAAACACTTAAAGATTTCAACATAAATTTATCAAAGTCAACTATATTTTGTGACAACTCAAGTGCTATTAATTTATCTAAAAATCCGATCAATCATCCACGAACAAAACATATTGACATACATCATCATTTTCTTCGTGACAATGTTAAAAAAGGAACAATCAATCTAGATTTTGTTTCTTCTGAAAATCAGCTGGCTGATACTTTTACGAAACCACTTTTAGAAAATATTTTTATCAAACTAAGACGAGAGCTTGGTATTGTCTCTCTTAAAAATTTATAATTTTTATAAGATATTAAGATTTGTAAATTTGCTTCATAATCTCTTGCTAACAGTCAACTATTACTAAAATTCCATAAACATTTAATTTGACTTGTATTAATATTTGTTCCTTAGCTCATTTTTTGTTTTCTTGGTTGAAATCTAGTTAGATTCATAGAAATCATCTTCTGTCTGTGATATATTGCAAACTTAACATTTACTAACAATGCTAGTTCCTAACATATTTGTTTATTCTAATAAAAGCACATAACTATGCTTCTAACATATTTGTACTTAATTTAAATTTTTCTTCCACCTTTTAATTTTTCAACAAACGTATGGATATCATTAACTTACATCTTTCAGCCACACATTTCTTTAAAATCTATGAGTTTTTTGTTACATTTTTTTAACAGTTAATTTTCTTTTGAAAATTTCATTTGGCTAAAATTATTTTACTTTATTCTTTACCGTTAGTTTCTTTCCTTTTTAACAAATGGACAAAACTAACTAAAGATTTTCATCCATTCCTTTAAAACAAAATATTCTATAAATAAGCCTTCCATCTTCTATTAATACATACAAACTTTGTTTTTTTTTCTTCCATCAAATAATTTCTGTTTTCTGTTTACCAAAAGAAATTCTTTCTACAATGGAATTCAACTTGATAATTCTGCTTCTCTCCATGGCATCTAACTCTGAAAATTCTCCATCATCCTATTCTACATCATCTATTGAAATTTTGGCAACTCCAACACCTCATGAAAAGGATAGACCTCGTCCTTCACGTGAACGTTCCGGTTATACTACTGAAAAGAAGAAATCTCGACAGTTTCTTTTCTTTGGTTCTCCATCAACCAAAGAGAAAATATCTGAGATTCATCATTACCAAAGAGAACAATTGGATTTGCAACAAGAGATGTATTACGAACAGAAAGTTAATGCTAAACGACTTAGTTTCATTGAACAAGTAGCATTAAAATTCTGTGGTACATCTCCAAAGAAAGATGTAGTTCAACCATCAACATCTCATCAAATAACTTCATCTGGATGGAATCCATGGGAGCCGAGTCCACAACATCCTCCGGTTTCTCCAAACTCTTGGGAACGTCCATCATATTGGTCTCCTTTGCGACCATACAAAGAGATAACCAAGATCAAACCGGAAGAGTGCAAAACTCCAAGAGATTCGGAAAAATAATTTCTTGTATCTAAATATTTGTTAAAATGATCGTATTTATATCTTGTAATTCTTTCAAATAATAATATAATTTTCTTCTTTCATTTTATATAAAAATATTTGTGCATATGTCTGAAATTCAAATTTCAGACGTCTGAACTCATTGTTTCAGACGTTTGAATATTATAGAAGAATACTTTTTTCTTCATATTCAAACGTCTGAAACAATAATTTCAGACGTCTGAAAATAGGCAAAATTACACTAATTTCTTTCTGTTTCAATTTTCTTTCATTCAGCGTCTAAAATCTTAATTCAGACGTCTGAAATCTGGTGACTATTCAAATTTTGAAATTTTGCACGAATTTCAAGACACCTACCCCTTTATTCAACCTGTCCTTTGCTTTGTTCTCATACTTCATCTTCTCTTTTCAGTTTTTCTTCCTCCATTAAAACTTATATCTTTCTTCTCATACAATCAAATGGCACCAAAATCAAAAAGATCGAGACCATCATCTTCTTCATCTACACCAAACATTGATCAGTGGCTATGGAATGAACAAGCTAGGCAACGATTTGCTCAAATGAGTAGATCTAAATTTTTTCCTGGAGCTTTCATCAAATTTGAGGAATTCAGCGCCTATCGTATTCATCAAATTGTAAGAGCTAATGGGTTAGAGTCTCTAGTTTCTTTTGCTGCCAACAATATTAAGATTAATCATCTTTTAGTAAAATTATTTTATGCAAATATGAATCTAGACCATCATACTCCTCACAATCGCAATGATTGTATTTGGACTTTGGTATGTGGTGTTAAAATATATCTACCAATTGCAAGACTTGGTGAAATACTACAATGACCATCAACCGACAACGATTTAGATGAGATTGATGTGTCTTTAAACTTGGATGATAGAGATGAAGTCTCACACCAATTCTTGAATGATGACATTACTCGACTCACTTCCATTCAAATTTGTCCTCAAGCTCGCATTCTACATAGGGCATTAATTCGATCCGTTATTCCACGGACGGGAAGTTATGAGATTATTAATAAAAGAAATTTCCCAGCCCTATATGCTATATACTCCGGTCAGCCTATAAATTGGGCTCAAGTAATTTTAGAAGAATTCATGGATGTGAATCGTCGGAGACGATATAAGACTTTCCACTATGGTGCTTACATTATGAAAATTCTTCAAAATTTCAACATTCCATTTCCTGAGTCCGAATTTTCTTCAATCAAAGAACTTGGGTCTAAAACATTGGGTCCTATGGGGTTGCCAAAACAACCGGGAGGTTTGGCATATATCTCTTTTCAAGAATGAGTTGCCAACCGTGATCAAAACCGGCCACAACCTCGTCATCACGCTCCTCATGCTCAACCAAGTGTTCCTCCATCGGAAGAAGAAGACAATGATGATATTGTGATTCTTTCTCCCGACTCAAGCTCAAGGAATGTCTTAGTTACTCTTTCCCAAAATCAAGCAAAGCTTCACAACCGAATGGTAAAACTTGAAAAGAAATCTAAAAAATGTTTTAATTCCATTCGCGGTTTTATAAACAAAATTTAGGAACGAATTGGTTGTTCAACCTCGTCATCTGCCGAAGTTTTCAACCCCACTCCCTTTCAATGGTTATCAAGCTCGGGGAATAACAATGGTGATGATGATGATGATGCTGTTGGAAGTGACTCAAGTCCTAGATTCTGATTACTTTTGTTTATTCATGTTTATTTCTGAACTATTATGATGTTTGTTATTTGTCATGAACTCCTTATTATCTCAACTTATTTGTAATCTGTATTAATTCAAGTCTACTTTGGTTTATCTTCTAAATTAATGATTACCTTTTTGCAATGACAAAGGGGAGAAAAAGATGTTGATGCTTTTTTGACGGGGGAGTTTAGTATATAGTTGATGTTGATGCTTCTTGACGGGGGAGTTTAGTATATAGTTGTCATCGTCAAAAGGGGGAGAATGTTGAAACCTCGTTAGGATGTTTCATATGTATTTTGACTACGACAAACTATATACGTTATTTTTTAATACTAACATACTTTTGCAAGGATATCTACAAGACTGGAATCATATAATCTTCATGCTACATATATGTTGTTTTGTGTCATTGTTTAGAATTGAAATATTATGAAAATCTCTCCTTTGGATATATATATATATATATATATACACACACACACACACACCCCTAATCAATCACTCTTGCACAAGGCTAAAAATGAAAATTCAGGTCAAATTCAGACGTCTGAAATGACCTATTCAGACGTCTGAATCTGTAATGAATTTTAAAATTTTAACAATATTCAGACGTCTGAAATAGAAGTTTCAGACGTCTGAATCTAGGCAAAAATAGCCTATTTCTTTTCTGGTTTGCTCGTTTCAAATTTCAGAAGTCTGAAATTTATTTTCAGATGGCTGAACTTCTTCAACTGCTATATTTTTGAAAAGACATTTCATTTTCATGAAGAGTTACAACCTTTTACTAAGAGATACATCCATACTCTTTCATGATAACTTTTCACGAATGATTACAACTCTTTATACTCTATATAAACATATTGGAATCATTTGTTTAACTCACCCGATTTGATAAAAAGCTTTCTATTTATATACTACACAGATTCTAACATTTTGAGTATTCAAATTTCTACATAATCATTCATTTACTTCCATATTCTTCGCATACACACATATATATCAAAAGGAGAAGATTATAGGAAGATTGTACTATCAAGAGACAAATTCGTGTTATTGAGAACACACTGTGTCATATACTTTCTGTATAAGTTGAAGTCCTGTTCTGTTGTTCAGGCAAGTGAAGTCCTCTTCGACTGTTGAGGCGAAATCCTGTTCTGCTGCTCAGGTCCCTTGCTCGGCTGTTCAAGGGTTGTTGTAAACCTGTTCCTCCAGGTTAAGTGAGGATTGTTGTTAGTGAAATTCCAGAAGGAGTCTGGGACTGGACGTAGAACGGGAAGTTCGAACCAGTATAAAAATTCCTGGTGTGCTTGTTTCATTTTCACTTATCTACATTGCTATAGCATTTTTATAATTTATTTCCGCACTAGTAAGGTATAATTCCATATAGCACGATCATTACAGTTACTTTCAGAAGCAACCAAGTAAAGAGGATGAAATCAACAATTGACAGAGATTCAACTGTAACAGGTTGTTTTTTTTTAAAACATCATCAAACATTATCACGTAAGCGAAGCAAAGACAAAATCAAGTTTAAAAAATCAAGGCCGATACACAAAATCATATGACCGAAGTCAAATGCAAATCAAGCCGTGGTGGCCACGAAATTCAACAGTGTCGTGATAACCAAGCAATCAAGGAATCGAACCAAGTCAGAGTTCAAAACCGTGTTATTCAAGTGAATTGAAAAAGTCGGAGAAATCATCAATCATCCAACAATAATCTAATGGCCGAAGCACAATGTTGAAAAAATCAGACAAACGCAAATAAAGGAGATCGAATCCATATATAAACCCACAAATCATCATCGGCAACAAATAAATCGAGTTCAAGCATTCAATCAGAAAGTAAAAAGAGCAAAAAATTACTTATCGAAGCCATACCTCGAACTCGATCAATTTCAAAGAGCCATGAGCAAATCAGAGAAACGTGCGATCGACAATGCAAACGACGTGATAAATCATTCATTCGATCGAGCAACTAAAATCGACCTCTTCGAAATTAAAAAAGCCCTAATTTCAGAGCAAAGAGGAACGAACAACAGAGCCGCCATTATCACAAAGGAACGGGCCAAAGAATATAAAAGAAGAAAAATGGGCCGGCCTTTATTTTTAATAATAGGGTTTATAATTATATAAGGCTCTTAATTACAATTAGGGTTTATTTTGTTTTTTAATTGTGTTTTAATTGTATTTTCAATTTTTAAACCGTTGTAATTTCTAGTCGTGTGACCAGGGGATAAACTACGTGGCGTAGTTTGAGAATTCGCAACTCAGTGGCTGAGTTGTGACAGGGTTTTGAGCGTAGAGTTAGGTTAGTCAGTAGCAGGTGTCGCGAGTTTACGTGTGTAAGCGTGTGACTACTTAATTTCTAGTAGAAACCTTGAGGGCAGCACGTAGGCAGGGTTTTGCCGAAGCTGGGTAAATTCTATGTCGTTATATTTCTGCATTTATTATTCTGCTATTATCTGTGCCGCTATTATTCTGTGATCTGTGTTGAAATTATTTTATAAGCTTCCGCAATTAACTTTTATAATTAATAGTATCACCCTATTCACCCCCCCTCTAGGGTGAAATCGATCCTACAGTAACAACCTAGAATTTCAGTCATTTGAATTTGGAATATTTTATAAATTTTGAATATTAAAAAGTTAATTTTACAAGTTAAATAATTTATTTCAAATATAGCGATTTATTTGATAATTAAATTATTAAATTGAATAGTTGGAATTGTTTTAATAGTTGAATCTTGAATTTAATGTGAATGAAAATGATTTCAGAATTAGATTTAATTTCTATTTGAATAGGAAGGAGGATATTGAACTTTTAATTTGGATTTAAAAGTGATTTAACAGATTTTGAAAATAACTCGTTTTAATTAACATGTAAAAAATAGCTTTTTGGAGGCATTGTCTATGATTTCGATGAAACCAGTTTCATCGGATTCGTAATAGTGAATTATTAAATGTCATCGAATTTCATGGTGATCGGACGTATCGTTTGGTGTGCGTGTTCGTAACGTGTAGAAATTAATTAAAGGAATTTAATGTAATATAATTAGATTTTGAGAAATTAACTTCTGTATATGATGGAGTTGGCATTGGATGTATATTTAATTGTGTTCGGGATATGGTTATAACATATAGAATACCCGGTAGTAGACTTCGTTTGGAGTTTGAATTTTCAGGATGAATAGTGCCACGAAATTATTTCTATAAGGACTTGAAATTTTTATTTTTGAAATCCAGTAACCGTAGTTTTTATCAGCCACCTCCTTAAAATTATAATGGCTGAAATTCAACCATCTTCCTCCCTTAATTTCTCTCCATCTATGCACTTTAAGCCTACGTCTTCAACTAGGAATATGGAGAGCTCGGCGAGCTCTACAAGATCGACGGTTGGATTGTCGAATCATCGACCATGGCAGCGGCACAGCTCGTTCAAATGAGTAGTGTTTTGCGTTCAATCACACATTTCATGTACGCATGCTGGCGCATGGTGGCTGCGTGTGGAGGAAATCGTAGTGGCAGTGGCGCGCGATGGTGAGTGCGCCGACAATCGTACGTGGGTGTAGCTATCGATGTTTAAAAAAAATGATATCACGGCCTGCAAATGCGTTGTACGAGATTGAGGGAGAGGGAAGAGAAGGTTTAATTAGTTTAAACTTTTTAATTAAGTTAATTATTTAATTTTAATTATCTAAAATGTTAGTTATTCCATAACTTGCTTGTGCGAGGTCCAAATTGAATGCAACGAGTCGATTTGCGATCGTATCGACGATGGCTGCGTTATGGAGTTGGATTGGACGGATTCAGAGCTGATAGAAATTTGGGTTCAAATCGAACCTTTGTTTAATTTTAAATTCGATATGGAACATTTGGCAAGAATAAAAATCGATGTGAGTTAATCTCACCTTTTTTGTTAGTCAGAAAATATTATACAGTCAATAATATTGTTATTGGATGTATGGATATGTTATTGTTGACTGTTTGGATGGTTTACTATTTATGTTGTTGGTTTGGATATGTTCCCGTACCTGGAGCGGATGGGACCCTATTACGTTTCCGTGTGAGAGCGGATGACTCTTTGTTTACCATCCTGTCTCGAAACAGTTGATTTATATTTTTATGATTATATATTGTATGTGATGCAGGTGGAAAGGTTGGAGGATACAACAGGATTCCTTACATTGTTGATTTTATTTTTCATATATATTGTGAGATATAATATGTTGGATGTCATATTGGATGAAATGAACATGATTTTGCTTCTTTAGTGCATTAGTAGCATTTACCCATAATTTCAGTCATTTGAATTTAGAATATTTAATTGATTTTAAATAGTGAAAAGTTAATTTTATAAGTTAAATAACTTATATTTCAAATATAGCAATTTATTTGATAATTAAACTATTAAATTGAATAGTTGGAATTGTTTAAATAATTGAATTTTGAAATTAATGTGAATGAAAATGATTTCAAAAGTAGATTTAAATTCTATTTAAATAAGAAGAAGGATAGTAAACATTTAATTGGATTTAAAAGCGATTTCACAGATTTTGGGAATAACTTGTTTCAATTAACGTGTAAAAAATAGCTTTTAGGGATACTGTGTCAGATTTCGACGAAAACAGTTTCATCGGATCCGTAATAGTGGATTATTATTTGCCGTCGAATTTTGTAGCGATCAGACGTATTGTTCAGTCTTGCGAGTTTGAAACGTGTAGAAATTAATTAAAAGAATTTAATGTAATATAATTCGATTTTGAAAAGTTAATTTCTGTATATGATGGAATTGCTCCTAATATATATTTTATTGTGTTCGAAATAAGGATATAACGTATAGAATGCCAGACGGCATGCTTCGTTTGGATTTCGAAATTTTCAAGGATCAATAGTGCTGTGAAATTTTCTACATCAGGACTTGAAAATTTTATCTTTGCAATCCAAAAACCCTAGTTTGTATATGCCACCTCCTTAAAATTTTAATGGCCGAAATTCAACAAGCTTCCTCCCTCGATTTCTTTCCATCGATGCACTTTTAGCCTCTGACTTCAACTAAGAATATGGAGAGCTCGACGATCTCTACAAGAACGACGGTTGGATCGTCGAATCATCAACCGCAGTGGCGGCAAAGCTAGTTCAAATGACCAACATTTTGGGTTCGATCGTGTGTTTCGTGTACGCGTGCTGGTGCATGGTGGCTACGGGCGGAGGGAAGCACGGTGGTGCGAGATGGTGGGGGGTCGATGGTCATACATGGATGGAGCGATCGATGTTTTATAAAAAAAAATGACGATAGCGGGGCCTAGAAATGGCGTGTACGAGATTGAAATAGAGGGAAGAGAAGGTTTAATTAGTATAAACATTGTTTAATTAAGTTAATTATTTAATTTTAATTATCTCAAACGTTAATTATTCCATAACTTGCTCTTACGAGGTTCAAATCGAACGCGACAAGTCGTGTTGCGATCGTATCAACAAAGACTACGCTATGTAGTTGGATTAGATGGCATTTATATAGCAAATATTGCCTTCCCATACTCCCCCACAACCATTCATACTCCCCCACAACCATCACAACCGTAATCCACTTAAACCAGTAACAACGGTTGTTCAAACTCATAATCACTGTCAGTTGGCAACTAATCACTGTCATTGTGCCTTGCCTTTGTACCCCATTGTTGTGCCGCACAACTCGATTCATCACTCCTCTCATCAATACTGAACCACTACTTCTCAAACCAAATAGCCCATCACCATCCAAATTCCTTTTCTGACCACTTGCAGCTCCACCAAACAAGCATAACCATGCTTCCAAAAACACCTCCATACTGTTCGTCCTGCAACATATTGTTGCGCTCCTACATCCATACATCATTGACATTCTCAAACCATATCACTGTGCTGCATAGAAAAAATTCCATAAAAGCCTTTCTAACATCATCACATTACTGTCGAAGCCACTTCATTCAAGCAACCCACTGTGGTTCCAGCAGCTATTGCACCAACCCAAATCCACCTGAACCACTCACCCAAACAACTTACAGCACCATAGACCAACACAGCAATCACCCCATTACCAAAAACTACCACAGCATCACCTGCAATACAACTGCCTTCGTACTATTGCCTTACGCCCTCCTATTCACATCTGCTACTGCTGTAACATCGATCAACCACTATTCCAAATCAACAATTCCCTTCCAAACAGCGACATTCACCATTCATCACAATTCGTCACCTCTTCCTACCAAATAATCATTCTTCTAACCACACTAACCACCATCAAATTGCCTACTGCTATAGCCAAACGTCATCAAACATCACAGTAGCTTCTCACCATCACTTGAACCCAACAGAAACTCCTATCATCGCAGGCTGCCAGTCGCCCTCGAATCCCTGCACTTTAAACTACCAACGGCCTCATTTACCATCTGCCACAACCTGACCACAAAACAACATCATCCACCATTCACTACCTACTGCCATCTTCGAAACCATCCTCTAACAACAGCAGTCCCAAACTCCCTCTTCAAACCGCAACCTTCTCTTGCAATCGACCATAACCACCACAAATGCCTGAACAAAACCACGAACTCCGCCTTCATCCCAAACCCACATCTTCAATTACCCCACCGCTTAGACCTGAAAACCGTCGCCAAATCCAAGACATCGACCTCCCCATGAAACCGCTGACCCACGAAAATTACAGCCTTCGACCACTACTCCAACCAAGCATGATACAAATCGAATCAAATCACCTAGTCTCGACTTGCGTTCGGCAGAGTATTGAGGAATTTCATTATTTTTTTGGGAACTAACAATTTTTGGAAACGAATAAGTTTTTGGTTGATTTGGTTGTTGGGTCCACTGAAATTTTTTGTATTTTGTTGTCATTTTTTTTGTCTCTCTTATTTAGTTTTCAATTTTAAGTAATTTTTGTTCTTTTGGAAAAAAAAATTGCTTTTGCTTAATTTGTTGTGTTACTTTGTTTTTAATTTTGTTTAATTCATTTTTCTTTCAAAAAATTAAAATTTGTTTTGTTCATTTTTTTTTTAAAAGTTCCATCCTTATAAATAAACCGTATATATCTTATTTTGTTTCAGGTTGTAAAATCAGAAATTCAAAGGAAGAATTGCTTGTTGAAAAATAACAATTGCTTTGTTTGCTAAAAAATACGCCACTAAAATGAATTGCTAATAATTCTGCACTTTTTGGTGTCGTGCTTTCATCTCTTGTTTTTATTTTGAATTGCATTATTGGTTGCTTTCATTTGGATTTATATAAAAAAAAAAATCAAAATCCAAAAACAAAAAAAGCTTCATTTTATTTGCATTATAAATTCAGGTTTAATTTCTACTTTGCATCCATATCATCTTGTTTTTCTTTCTAAGGGTGTAACATCCCGCCTTTTCGCACGATTTAAACCGACACACGTGCCAATTCAAACCATACGGAAGGGCGGATTGTTATGGGTAAATAAGAAAAAAACAGAGAAGAAAAAAACTAAACAGAATCTCACAGCGGAAGGATAAAATATAATAATCAAATATACAGTTTATAAATCTGTTTACAAAACCATTTATATAATACATATCAGAGTTACACATACCAATAACAATGCAGCGGAACAGTGTGTAGTGCACTAGTATAAATAATAATATTATAAATCTTCGTCTTCGTCCTCCAAAGCTAAATCTTGAAATCCTGAAATGCTCGGACTGACCCGAGCGAATTTGAAAAGACAAAAACACTCGAGTCAGAACTAAAAGATCTTATGTGAGTTAAATTAACAAAAATAAATATGAGTGCAGTAACTCAAAAGATGCTCGGGATTTACATCTCCTAAGGATCCGTTAAACTATTTACTATGTAGTATATTGCGCTATTATAATAGTGTCTATTTATAAAATAAACATACTTTTTAATAGCATTAAGGAGTGACCCAATATTCCCCTTAACACGTAATAGTCCCAGTAGTCCATCCAATATCATAGTCCCTCCTGATCGGGAAGCCACCAGAGGATACCACACGGGCTACGGGAGAAATCCAAACTCGTACAAGGCTCGGTATGGTAGGTGACACGGCACAACTAGGCAATGCCAGGGTAGATATACCAATTGCGGACCCAGGCTGATGGAAACGCGTAGCCGCAGTTACCGCCCACCTCGAACAAACTCTCCAAAATCAAAATAAAAGTGGCCACTGAATCAATCCAAAGTCATAGTATAATATCAAAGAGGAGTGTCCGATCAGAGGAATGACCTCATTGGCCTGGGAATAGCTCATGTTTTAGCCACCTTATGCCAACTCACGGGAGTCGGGTCCACGTATTTACCTTACAGGAAACACCACCACCAACCTACTTCATCCTGGAATCTCCACCGCGTACACGGTTAGTCAAAGTGGTTTTCGGTATCGACAGAGAGTATGTCAGATATCCGATCCCGGTCTCTTTGCCAACCCATCGTTATTATAACACCACGGTCGTTTAAAATAGTTTATACTTAAAAACCAGAATAAAAATTTCCATTTCAAAAACTATGAGTACGATATCATTTTAAAACCCAAAACAATATGATATCATTTTATCCAAATATAATTCTTTCCAAAATCATACTGCTTTAAAATCTATAATATTTGGAAACCGAACATTTGAATTATACTTTCAAAGCATAATATTTCGAAATTCATATATTTTAAACCCATAACTTCTAACTTGAATGGTTTGGATATTCAACGGCATATAAAATAGATGGTTTAACTTTTAAGGTTACTCTGTAAAGAAAAATAATTTCCATGGCTTTACAAATATATTTCTTTATTTTAAGGTCTAAACCATAGTTTAAATATCACTTTCAAGTTCCAAAAACCATTTCAATTTCTATATATATATCCATTTAGAGTATTAATATTTCAAAACTAAAGTTGGAATTTATTCTTTCAGCAAATTAAACGTACTATTATTTAGTCTTGAATATTCACATCAAATCCATAAATAAAACTCCAATTCTAGTAATTAAATATTTTCTCAATTTTACTTTATACTAGAATATTCCTTTTTAAATGTATTTAGGAAAAATTCAGTTTATAAAGATCACATTTTTAAAACTTCCAAACTTAACATATATTATAAATTATCAAATCCATTCCTAAATTTTTTTATTCCATTTTTATTTAACGGATTTATACAAAGCTCAAATTCAAAATTTAACTTTCATATGTATATATATATGGAAGAATAATATTTATAAAATATCAAAACTAAATTTTAATGACCGTATCTCATCCAAACCATAAAAATCACTTTAAAATAATTTATATATAGACCACGGTGCCTGTATATAATTTTCTATCCTATGGTCAAGTGATACGGACATTTATCATTTCAATCCGCAATTTAAAATAAAATTTTGCGGTTGTATATCATTTCAAACCACAATCCCGAATGAAATATGCATGATGACTTGTAATTTAAAAATAAAACATCCATTTATAAACATCATCCATCATCCAAATCACAATCATCATCCAAAATAAACAATATCAATATATCTCTGATAATATAAACAGGTAATAACTGTCAGTTATGTTAAAAATGAATTTAATAACTATTAAACTAACAGTTTATATACAGTAATAAATTTTATAACTGTTAACTAGCAGTTTATATGCAAATAAATAAATTCTAACGGTCAATTAATATGAAATAAATAAACTACATTAACAGTTAAACTAAATAAATGCAAATTAACAGATATGATGAATAAACATGCCAAATAGTTGTAAATAAATTTCTACTCATATCTAAAAATGAATTTAACAAACATAAAAACTTTTAGAAGTTGTGAGTGGGTTCAAACACTCACCTTTTGAATTTAAATCGAATTTAAATTCGATTTAAACCCAAAATTTGACGGTCTCCAAATCTGTCCAAACCAGCGTCAACAGATCCGGAATTTAATTACGATCCTAACAAAAGAAATTTCGCGTGAATCGGAGAACGTATGAAAAAGATATTCATTTTAAACGATTTGAAAACAAAAATAAAAATAAAATAAAATAAAATAAAACAAAACCCACTTAACTTCAATGGCCACGTCAGCTGAAAGCTACAGCACATCGTCGAATTTTTTCTGGTCAAACGAATATCCAAAACAGAAAACGAATTGTACCAGCAGATTACGTGTCTCGAGAACTTTATCATAAAATTTTCTGGAATTTTTGTGGAGAGTTTGAATTTTATTAGAAAATTTGAATTGTAGATAGATTAGGTTTTGTAACCATTGAGGAAGAGAAAGAGATGAAGAAAAATGAACGTACAGCCAATTGACAATAGAAAGGAGGCTAGGGTTTATCACAGCATATTTATAGATAGATCGCAAAAGGATAGGTGTGCACGAATTTTAACGTGCAAACAGAAGTGGTCCCAAAAGGATATTAATTATACACGTTACGGATTAAATTATTTCTTTCTCAACATTTACATTGCATTTTAAGCGTATTCACACATGTATAATTAGATGCTTCATTTAAATTTCCATATATATATATATTCACAATTCCATAAATTTCCAAATACATAGATAAATTTCCAATTTCAACTAAATTTCTAAATTACTGTAATAATTACAGATTAAATTTCTATCCATTCTCAATAGATTTACGTTTACATACTAAAATCCACATTTCTATGTACATTTGAATTCCATATTATACATATTTTATTTATCTTAATTACTTCCAACTTAAATTTCAATCAACATAAAACTTTTTATTCAGTTTCCAATAATTTCAATCATGCTTTAAATCCAAATGAATAAATAACTTAATTCCCAATTAAGCATTTTTCATTTGATTTGCAATCAACCTTTTATGATCAATTAAATCCCGATATATTAAATAAACGTTATTTCCATCATTCTTTATCCTATGAAGAAATTTAAGTTATTCACACCTATTACTAAATTTCATATTAATGCACACTAATTTACATTTATTGCAATGGTTACCAAATATTTCCCTGCAATAGTTCATTCCCCTATACATACTTACAATTCCACTTAAACTTTACTATACCCATTTATTTTCTAAACATTAAAACCAACGTTACCTCAATTCCACTAATGTACACTTATTCTATTATCACTTACTAACCATTCAAATTTTTATTAACAAATAGGCAGGTAATTCCTATGTTACAAATTTTTAATTCATCCTAATCCCTTACTATTGACATACATTTGCATTACTTACATATCATTTACAATGTTACCCAAAATCTCTATCCATTGTAATTAATACCTTAAATAAGTTTCAATTCATATTCAAGTGAATACATTACCCTTTTTCGTTATGTCATCCATTTTTCACAAGAAACGTTTTATCGTTTCGACAACATTTTATTTCTAATTACCTACATTGATTTGTGTACGTCTCTACTATTTAAAGCATTACCATTCTCACCTTCATCTAAATCTTCATTTATGAATATTTAAAAAATAAATTTCACTTATTTCCTATTTATACACTTATAAATTCCAATTCCAAATAAATAGATAAATCTCCGTTTGCACTACTTAAATCAAAAATCAGCGATTATCCTATCTATACATTTTAAGTGGATGGATCAAATGTTTTATTCAAAAATCTACTTCTTAATATTCTTAGATTTAAACTCAACTCTCTATTAACAGAATATTTAGATGTTTAAACTTCTTTTATTACCATTAACTTATTATTATACAGTAAACTTAAATATACTGACAAAGCTTGTTTTTGGTACTCTTTTCATTTCCATAAATAAAATTAGCAGTGGATTCATACCTTATTATGTAATTAACTTTAATTCCACCTAACTAAATATTTACATAATCTTTTATTTGCAATAAATCAACTATTTTATATTAATTAAATTTAATCTTCCTGATTTACTTATTCATAGTATGTAATTCAGTTACTCACCCTAACCTATTTATTTGAAATCCAATCCAGATTATTTTTACTAAGTTCCAATTTCCAAAGGTTACTGCAATTAATCCAATTAATTGCAATAAATTCTAATAAATTTGATTTTATTGGATTACAACTCAAAATAAATCAATTATTACTCAACCACACAGTTAACATTTCTTTTATGATTCATTACAGTAATATTTCCCAATTCTCATCTTTATTTTCATAAATTACTGGATTTCAATTTAATTGAAATTTTGTTAACTTTACACATAAATAAAAGCTTAAACCTCAATTAATTCATTCCTAAGATCACACTAATTATTATATTATAAAATGGACCTTTCCCTTGGTTACATCTTATTTATTCTCTTACCAATATTCCACACTAACTGCAATAATTTAGTGCATTAATTGAAATTGATCAAAAATAAAACTTAACCAACAAATAGAATAAATACGTACAATAATTATTGTCGTTAAATCTATTTCATAAGTCTACACTCAATTAATTTCTTAAAATAAGTTTTACATTTTTATAAATTTACCTTCACACTTCCCGTTACTATTTTAATAATTACTAAAGTAACATTTTCATAATAACAACATTAAAATTTCTCAATATTTAGATGAACTTTATTTCCAATACACACTACCAAATTTCAATCACTTATGTTCTATCCAACATTCTTTTAGATTTTACTTCCATCAATTAGTTCATCCAATATTTTCATCCATTTATTAACAAATTTTCCATTATACAATTTCAATTCTTCTTATTATTATTTCATTAATACTATTACCAACTTTTATTACTTTTAGTATTAATTAAACAATCATATTTAATTAAGAGGTTATAATGTTGTATTCACTATTCCCATTTTCACTCCAAAACTCAAACAGCCGTTTCAATTGCATTTGGATTTGCATTAAATTGGTTATCCATCAACTGCCATCTATATTACCACCTTAATTCACATACAATTACAGTCCTTTTTAATATATTAATACATAGGTAATTTAAATTTTGTCTTTATTTCTTTAATTTACATTTTATTCAAGTGCGACAATTTACGCTATTTCTTTATTGATATTTCACCTAACTTTCAACAATTAAGTTAAATACCCGTTTCTACAATTCATTATTAGTTATAAATTTAAATCTCCTTTATTTATTCAACTTACACACATGTATACATCTTACACTATCTCAATCATTGGATTTTCATTTAGCGTTCATTCCAGCATAAATTCTATCTCTTTTATATATATCTTTATTTTTCTTTACAATTTTTTTTATATTACATAATCCCTTTTTAACTAAAATTTAATCGTCGAAATTTACGGGTCGTTACACTCTTCCCCACTCAAAACTTTTCGTCCCCGAAAAGGAAAAGAAGGGAAAAGAAGAATTTCGAAATCAATATTTTAAATTTACAAAATTAGTTAATTTAGCTAAAATATACAAATTTAGATACAGTGAAATATTTAAGTGATTTCACCATTAATCAACCAAATCAAATAACAACCATCAACCTTACAAACAGCATACATACACAAGACAAAGCAACCATTTATCCAACAAACAAGAAGTTGTTCGGGTTCAGAACTTGAAATTTGTATGGAATGAAAATAACTATCAAGTGTATCCTTTACTCAACAGTCTTAGATGGAACAAAGATAGATTATTTATTCATCCAACAACTTCACATTTCTTTACCCAACCAACCATAAATCAACCAATAATAATTTCAAAACAACGACCAAATTCACTTATTATACATTGATTTCATGCTTAGTTGTTTGATTTCCTTTTATGATTCACGTAACCTTTAAATTTCATTTACTCATTAATGTTTGTTTCATTAATTTACTTATTACTTATAATTATTCCTTTATACTTATTTGTTAACAAATAGCTTCAATCTTTTTCCAATGTTTATTTCTTCTTCATGAACTATTTACTAAAATTTCATGATCTTATTTATTCACACTTTAATCACTTGAGTTTAAAATCATCTATCTGTCATACTTACCTTTTTATTATATTTACTCGATAGAATTTCAATTATAACTTAAATTAATAACATTAAATTCTCCTTAATTATAGCAAATTCATTGAATTATTCATTTCCTCAATCTTCACTTGTAAGTTTTCTCTTACATTTCCTTACTAACATTGCAACTTTTATTATATGGTAAGTTATATATGTTTTAAGAATGTAAGTGAAATTTATACAAGTTTCTTCTCGATTTCTTTAATTAATTAATGGTTAAATAAATATATTCGTTTTATAAATTTCAATTTCAACTTACCTTTAATTTCATTTATTTATTTAAAGGTTTACGTTACTATTATATTTAATAATAGTAAAAATTTAATTACACTAAATTTGCTACCCTATAACATTAATTCTTATAAATAAAGAAGTTTACTAATTCATTTACTAATGTTTACAATTGTTTATTTACATTTCTTATCTTCCTATGGTATTAAATTTTCTTTAATTAAAGGTTCACATTTTCTATACTAAATTGAACTATTAATTAACTGGAATTTTAAGAACCAAATACCGGGTTTAATTCCAAATTGTTTAAAATAGTAGATACGCATATTCTTTTTACTTATATAACTTTAATTATAATCAAACGATAAAGTTCTCTTAAACAAATTTGCAGTAAATTTCTACAGTGGCCTTTCCCCTTCGAAACTCGAAAATGAAAGTCGATGATGCGGCCGCCATCACCGAAATTATTTTCCAGCGACAGAGAGGAAAGTGCAAAATTTATTTTCTCCAAAATTTTCTTTAAAACAATTCTTCCGAATTATACTAAATATTTATATAAGAAAATACTTATAAACCAAATCATTATATTTCATAAATCCTTTGAAAGCAAATTTTCAAAAATCCCAGACTTAAGTTCTAAAATTTCCAAATTTCAATGATTTTAATTGCAATCTTATTTTACCTATTATTTATAAATTTTATTCCTAACAACCAATCTATTGCAACCAAATATAGATATCATTTGAAAATTTTTATTTTATATATAGAAAATATAATAGGCAAAATTATTTCATTTACCTATATTAAAACAAATATTATGTCGGTCTGTCCTATTAAGTGTTTAGAAATCCCTATTTGTAAAGACCCGTATTTTACGTGTCAATATACCATAGAATTCTAGGTCGTCAGTGTTGATAAGTCGTCCATAACCTAAGTCGTAGGGAAAGATAACCCGTATGTTGTTTGAGTCGCAAGGAAGTTAGGTTGAAAAGTTAACTCGAGTTAGTATTAAAACGAGTTAACGAGTTAGTGTCTTTGCGAGTTACGGGTTAGTGTTTAGATAGCGACTTAGGGGATGGACGAGTTAGTGGTTATCGAGTTAGTGGGGTTGGCGACCTAGGGGTTAGGTCGTTTGGAGGTTAGGTCGTGAGTAGGGGTAAGCGACCTAAGGGTTAGCAAGTTGTATGACCTTAGGAGCTAACGAGTTTAGGGTTACGAGTTAACTCGTATGGAACGACCTAACGAGTTAGCGAGTTAGTAAGAACAGTGGGTTAGCGACTTAGTGATAAGTCGCTCGAGCGACTTAGTGGTAGTAGCTGGTGTTTATAACTCGCAAGGTCTTGTGAGCTAGGTCGTATGAGTCGTAGCATGATAAGTCGGCAGCGACTTAAGTTAGGTCGGGGAAGATTTTAAGTCGGCACTAGGCTAAGCCGCGTGGGATGTTAAGGTGTTAGGTCGTCAAGGGGCTTAAGTCGCTAGGCCGCATGCAGTTAAGTCGGTAGGTCGCTAGGTTGTTGAGGCAGGTTGTTTTAGGTCGCAGGATGTTGATGAGTCGTGGACGACTCATGGATAGGTCGTGACCGACCTAAGGGGCGACGACCTAAGGGTGATTCAGCCTATAAATAGAGGGCTTTGGCACACTTTTTGGCACCGGTTTTTGAAGCGACGAAGTGCTGCCATTTTGGGAACTCGACTACAACATTTCTTCATCTTCTTTTCTCCATTCCAATCTAGTTCTAACATCCATCCAAGATCGAAGATCGAGATAGAAGATTCAAGGGCCAAAGTTGAAGATCTTCATCCAACGAAGCTAGATTTCATCGTTTCTAGCGGGATCTCGACGAATCAAGTTTGGATCTCCGCTGTCCAGATCTGAAGTGGGTTTCTTTTGGAATGTTTGGGTGATTCGGTGAGTGGTAGTTATCTCTCACGCGGACCCAAAGGAGTGTATTGGATTGGTGGTTTGTTGGAGTGTTGTAGATAGTGATTTTATGCATATTTCCTTAGATCCAAGTGTAGATCCATTACTTATGAAGATGTTTACTTTTGCAAGCTCATTCATCTAGTTGGAGAGACAAAACCCATGATTTATAATTGTTAGATCTATGCTAAAAACCCATAATTCATGTATGTTAGATCTATGCTCATTTATTTACGAAATTGCCATTTTAGTTATAAATGCCTATTTAGATCTTGATTGACTACTTATTTGTTTGGATTAATGTTTGCCTTGTTTGATTGATATAAATGAGTTATCTAGTTGATAGATTTGGGCAAGTATGGTCAAAGACGATTCAAAAGCTACGGAAGAGGCTCTTGAATGGTGAAAGTTGCTTAAGACATATGTAGCGGATGTTGAAGCTCATATGTATGGATTGGATGATGTTGAGATGGAACTTTGCCATGATGCGATGAGCCAAACCATGTTTTTGAGTTGAGACTTTGCTATGGTGTGATAAAGTGAAGTATGATGTGATGAAGACTTGGCGTAATCCAGGCAGGGATCATTCCAAGCATGTTGATAACTCGAGGGATGGTTCGAGTTGGTTGATAATGGATCGCTCGAGAGGTAGCTTGAGCTAGTATGAGAATAGTCGTCGAGGAGGATGACTAGGAGGCTTAGATCTCATCGTTGTTGAAGGTTCTAGCATGCTCAAAAGCAAGAGTACATGGGGCGCCCATAACGACTACAGGTAGGTAGTCGGGACACCCAAAAGACTACAGGTAGGTAGTTGAGTACTCTGGGCAGAGTAGGTAAGTCCTAGGCACGGGTCACGATGATGTGCGGAGCTATGTCTAGAACCGGGGTTACCATTAGCCCTTGACAGGTGGTCATTCAACTAACGGTGAAATCAAAGCAATGATAACAGTGATAGCCAGAGTCATGGATGTTTGGACGTTTGGTTGTATCATCATTCGGCCTCAAGAGCGGTGTTTCCTGGGTGCTTATCTGATCTTGGTTTAGGCCTTGGGGGTTTGTATTTGGAAAAACGTCGTCCTTGACTCGAGTGGTTATTGCTTTACCTTAATTGTCTGCTATGTTATGCTTGCTTCTCCTTAGTGTGTGTCTAGGGGCTATCACTGTAGAGAGAGGTGGAGTGGGATGGTTTGGTTCCTATTCCTTTTATCCCTTATGCTCTTTTGGTATGTTTGATAGTTGATTTACTGCTCACTAAGACTTTGTCTGACTCAAGGTTTTATGTCTCCTCTAATTACCTTGGGCTGTTCATCCATGTTGGGATGGGCAGACTAGGTAGCAGGTGACAGGTGCTGTTCTTCGAGATCTACGCTGTTGGCGACGAAGACGAGTAGGAGGCTTTTGCATATTATCTCCTATATGTACTGGGTATCCGCTGCTGTATTTGATTGAGTGTTATGTAGTGAGGCTTTGATGTATGGATGATTAACATGTTTGTATAAAACTATTATGATGCCTATATGATGATTTTCTGTTATGAAGCTTCACTATATATTTCTCTATTGTATTTTATCCATGCGCTGTGAGTTATACGATGGAGCTTCTGTTTTATTTTACCCTGACTATCGTCCATGGCTGCCTGGCATACCTTTCAGTGCTCTTTTCTCTTGTTTTGGTGCTGGAGTCATGGGCGGTCGTCACATTTGGTATCAGAGCCTTGGTTAATCGATTTTAGCCAACGCTCGTTGACGTAACTACGTATGAGAGACGTAATTGTATTTTGATGGATGATTACTATATATAATATAGTAGTTTAGAAGGATTTGAACTCCTTATGCAGTTGTTTCTCAAAGGTGTTCGAATCATTTCTTTTTCTAGATACTAAAAATGAGTCGAAGAGGGAGACCAGCTGCAAGGGAAGGCCGTGCTACTGAAGGAGCTGTTGATTATGGAACTATGTTCGAAGCGATGATGACTTCGATCATGAGGAGGATACCAGCTTCAGGATCATCAGTAGATGTGGGAGTTCAAGTTCAAGCCCCAAGATTGGTGGATTTTGCTAAGCTTTGCAAGGACTATACTTCTCTCGGAGGAAAAGCTTTCTTGGGGATAGAGTCGACCATTGAAGTGCAAAGATGGATAGATGAATGTCGAAGGATCTTTGGTGACTTAGGAATTGAGGATGCAACTAAGAGGAAGCTTGCATCGAGACAGCTTCAGGGAAGAGCTGCTGATTGGTGGAATTCTATTACCATCGATACTCCAAAAGAAGAGATTACTTGGGAGCAATTCCAAGTTAGATTTGAAGCTAAGTTCATCTCTACGGCTCAGAAGTCTGTTTTGTTCAAGAGGTTTGTAGAGCTCAAGCAAGGTGGGAGGTCCGTTGTTGAGTATGTCTCTGAGTTTGAAGCTTTGTCTAAGTATGCCAGATCGTATATTGATTCTCCCTATCAGAAGAATGAAAAGTTTGTGACTGGTCTGGATGCTTATCTCGGGAGGCAGTTAGTGGATCATTTGGATGATCCGTTTGAGAAGCTTGTGGAGAAAGCTCTCAGGCACGAGAGTTTGTTTCCTAAGGAAGTATCTGTTGTTGCTGTAACCAAGGAAGGATCTAAACCACAGCAGAATGGGAACAGGAAGCAGCAGCAGCATCAGAGGGGTAAGGATGGTCCGAAGAGGCCAAAGGGCGAAGTGACCTGCTACAACTGCCAGCAGAAGGGCCATCTCTCTAGAGATTGTAAGAATCCCAAGGTGCCGGGAAAGTGTTATAACTGTGATAAGCTGGGGCATATCAAGAAGGATTGTCCAGAACCAAGGAAAGACAAGCAGATTGTGAAAGCTTATGCTTTGGGGGCTGTTCCATCGTCTTCGAAAGCTCCTACTGCTGAAGAGAAGGGGAAGAGTGTGGTGGTTCAAGGTACTCTTTCCATTTGTGGTGTTCCAGTTAGGGTGTTGTTTGATACTGTAGCGTCGCATTCTTTTGTTTGTGAGGATTTGGTAAGCCGGTTGGGTTTGAAACCGGATATTGTTGATAGGCCATTGGTTGTGACTAATCCAGTTGGGGGTTCGTCATGTTTGTGTATGATATGTCATGGTCTAGTTGTGTCGAGTCATGATTGCTCATTTGTTTGTGATTGTTTTGTTCTGAACTTTGCGGGGTTCGGAATTATTTTGGGTATGGACTGGCTTAGGAAGTATGCGGCAAGGATTGATTGTGAGAGGCTGGAGGTGACAGTCGGGAATGTGGAAGGGCGAAAGGTTGTGATACAATGCAAGCATGAAGAAGGCGTCTTCATGAGCTTCATGTATTCGCTGGTTGTTCCACGGGATGGACTGTCATCGGTGCCTACTGTGAATGAATTTGAGGACGTCTTTGACGAAGTCAAAGGGTTACCGCCGCATAGGGAGATCGAGTTTCGTATCGATCTAGTTGAGGGAGCCAGACCTGTTGTGATGCCTCTTAGGCGGATGGCGCCTAGGGAGCAGCAAGAGTTGAAGGTGCAAGTTGATGACCTTTTGCAGAAAGGATTCATTCGGCGTAGTGTGTCCGAATGGGGTGCACCAGTTGTGTTCGCAACCAAAGCGGATGGATCGTTGAGGTTGTGTGTCGATTATCGTGAGCTGAATAAGGTGACTAAGAAGAACAAGTATCCATTGCCGAGAATAGATGACTTGTTTGATCAGCTTCACGAGGCTAATGTGTTTTCTCAGATGGATTTGGCAACGGGATTTCACCAGTTGAGAGTGGCTAAGGATAGTGTTTCGAAGACTGCTTTTAGGACACCATCCGGTTTTTATGAGTGGCTGGTAATGCCGTTTGGATTGACTAACGCACCAGCATATTTTGTGGATCTTATGAATAGAGTGTTCAGAGATCGGTTGAACAAGTTTGTACTTATGTTCGTGGATGATATTTTGGTTTACTCCAGAACTGAAGAAGAGCACAAGATGCACTTGAGGATTGTTTTGGAAATCCTGCGGAAACATCAGCTGAAGGCTAAGTTTTCGAAGTGTCACTTCTGGAAGAGTGAAGTGAGGTTCTTAGGTCATGTTATTTCTGGAAATGGAATAGCGGTTGATCCCGCTAAGGTGGCAGCGATCCAGGATTGGGTTAGACCTAAGAATGCATCTGATGTGAGAAGTTTTCTTGGATTAGCAGGATATTATCGACGATTTATCAAAGACTTTTCCAAGATAGCTGCACCGTTGACAGGATTGACGAAAAAGAACCAGGTGTTCAGATGGGATGATAAGTGTGAGCAAGCTTTCGTAATCCTGAAAGAGCGACTGACGAGTGCTCCTGTTTTGACTATTCCAAGTGGGAATGATGAGATGGTGGTTTACACCGATGCATGTGGCACTGGACTTGGAGCAGTGCTGATGCAGAAGGATAAAGTTGTTGCGTATGCAAGTCGACAACTGAAGTCGCATGAAAGGAATTATCCGACTCATGATTTGGAGTTAGCGGCGATTGTGTTTGCTTTGAAGATATGGAGACATTACCTATTGGGGGTTTGATTCGAGTTGTTTACGGATCATAAGTCGTTGAAGTATCTTTTCTCCCAAAAGGATTTGAATCTTCGACAGCAAAGGTGGTTAGAGTTTTTGGCATCGTATGACTTTGGTATAGCCTATACTCCGGGAAAAGGTAACGCAGTGGCAGATGCGTTAAGTCGAAGACATGCAGGTTTGGGAGCCATGTTTTCAGAATGGAAGAGTCTTGAGTATTTGGCTGGATTTGACTTCAGGCCTAGATGTGAATTGGAACCTGAGATGTTGGAAAACTTATCGATAAGACCTACTCTTATGGAGAGAATTGGCGAGAGCCAAAAGCGAGATGATAAGCTTGTCAGGATTATCCGAGATTTGGAATCTGGATTGGAACCAGAGAAGATTAAATAATTTGAAGTCGATCGAGATGGTTGGCTTCGGAAACAAGGACGATTAGTTGTTCCCGATATTGATGGATTGAGAGATGAAGTTCTGAGGGAAAGTCATCACTCGAAGTTGACGATTCATCCAGGTGGAAATAAGATGTATCGGGATATGAAGAGAACTTACTACTGGGAAGGTATGAAGAAAGATGTTGGAAGTTTTATTTCCAAGTGTATGAACTGCCAGTTGGTGAAAGCTGAGCAGAGGAAGCCCAGTGGATTACTTCAGCCATTAGAGGTTCCTACATGGAAGTGGGAGCAAGTGTCGATGGATTTTATCGATGGTCTACCTAGAACCAGGGCAGGGAATGAAGGGATTTGGGTCATAGTAGATCGGTTGACCAAGAGTGCAAGGTTCATTCCTGTTCGATCGACTAGGACTGCATCGAAGTTGGCTGAGCTTTATGTTAAGTGGATAGTTCGATTCCATGGTGTTCCGAAGAGTATAGTGAGCAATCGAGACCCATTGTTCACTAGTGGATTTTGGAAGAGCTTCCAGGAAGTTTTGGGAACCGAGTTGCGTTTGAGTACAGCTTATCACCCTCAAACAGATGGTCAGACCGAGAGAGTCAACTGAGTTTTGGAAGATCTCTTGAGAGCATGTGTTTTGGACTTCGGAGGATCATGGGAAGATCACCTTCATTTGGTGGAATTTGCATATAACAACAGTTATCAGTCGAGTATTGGTATGGCACCATATGAGGCATTATATGGAAGACCGTGTAACTCTCCGACATGTTGGTTGGAAACTGGAGAAAAGTTGATACTTGGGCCAAAGATGATTCGACAGACTTCGGATTGTATAGAGATCGTTCGGCAACGAATGAAGGCAGCCCAAGATCGTCAGAAAAGTTATGCAGATAATCGTCGTAAGGATTTGGAGTTCGACGTAGGCGATATGGTTTTTGTAAAGATTTCTCCATTAAAGAATATTATAAGATTTGGGAAGAAAGGGAAGTTAACTCCGAGATTTGTTGGACCATTCCCGATTATCGAGCGAATTGGAAAGCTCGCGTATAGATTGGAGTTACCAGGGAAGATGGCGGGTGTGCACAATGTTTTTCACGTATCGTATCTACGGAAGTGTGTGCATAACCCAAGTACTGTGGTTTCTGCTGATAGCTGTGAAGATTTGGAGGTTGATCCAGAGGTTAGAAGACCTCGTAAGCCGCTTCGTGTTATTGGAACTGACACGAAACAGCTTAGGAGAAAGACGATTACGTTGCTCAAGGTACAATGGAGTGATAATGTTAACGACTGTACGTGGGAGGAGGAAGAGAGGATGAAGGCAGCTCATCCTGGACTCTTCGAGGTATGGCCCTAAGGTGTCGTGGCATCTCATGAATTTGTAACTTGATTTCTGTCTTAGAATTCTGCATGCTAGGCTAGAATTGGATGCATGGTTTGTTGATTGCTATGGATGGTAGGCATGCGGATTATCTTTGATTGCTATTGTCTGCTTGGAATTTCGGGGGCGAAATTCCTAAGGGGGAGAGAATGTAACGACCCGTATTTTACGTGTCGATATACCATAGAATTCTAGGTCGTCAGTGTTGATAAGTCGTCCATAACCTAAGTCGTAGGGAAAGATAACCCGTATGTTGTTTGAGTCGCAAGGAAGTTAGGTTGAAAAGTTAACTCGAGTTAGTATTAAAACGAGTTAACGAGTTAGTGTCTTTGCGAGTTACGGGTTAGTGTTTAGATAGCGACTTAGGGGATGGACGAGTTAGTGGTTATTGAGTTAGTGGGGTTGGCGACCTAGGGGGTTAGGTCGTTTGGAGGTTAGGTCGTGAGTAGGGGTAAGCGACCTAAGGGTTAGCAAGTTGTATGACCTTAGGAGCTAACGAGTTTAGGGTTACGAGTTAACTCGTATGGAACGACCTAACGAGTTAGCGAGTTAGTAAGAACAGTGGGTTAGCGACTTAGTGATAAGTCGCTCGAGCGACTTAGTGGTAGTAGCTGGTGTTTATAACTCGCAAGGTCTTGTGAGCTAGGTCGTATGAGTCGTAGCATGATAAGTCGGCAGCGACTTAAGTTAGGTCGGGGAAGATTTTAAGTCGGCACTAGGCTAAGCCGCGTGGGATGTTAAGGTGTTAGGTCGTGAAGGGGCTTAAGTCGCTAGGCCGCATGCAGTCAAGTCGGTAGGTCGCTAGGTTGTTGAGGCAGGTTGTTTTAGGTCGCAGGATGTTGATGAGTCGTGGACGACTCATGGATAGGTCGTGACCGACCTAAGGGGCGACGACCTAAGGGTGATTCAGCCTATAAATAGAGGGCTTTGGCACACTTTTTGGCACCGGTTTTTAAAGCGACGAAGTGCTGCCATTTTGGGAACTCGACTACAACATTTCTTCATCTTCTTTTCTCCATTCCAATCTAGTTCTAACATCCATCCAAGATCGAGATCGAAGATTCAAGGGCCAAAGTTGAAGATCTTCATCCAACGAAGCTAGATTTCATCGTTTCTAGCGGGATCTCGACGAATCAAGTTTGGATCTCCGCTGTCCAGATCTGAAGTGGGTTTCTTTTGGAATGTTTGGGTGATTCGGTGAGTGGTGGTTATCTCTCACGCGGACCCAAATGAGTGTATTGGATTGGTGGTTTGTTGGAGTGTTGTAGATAGTGATTTTATGCATATTTCCTTAGATCCAAGTGTAGATCCATTACTTATGAAGATGTTTACTTTTGCAAGCTCATTCATCTAGTTGGAGAGACAAAACCCATGATTTATAATTGTTAGATCTATGCTAAAAACCCATAATTCATGTATGTTAGATCTATGCTCATTTATTTACGAAATTGCCATTTTAGTTATAAATGCCTATTTAGATCTTGATTGACTACTTATTTGTTTGGATTAATGTTTGCCTTGTTTGATTGATATAAATGAGTTATCTAGTTGATAGATTTGGGCAAGTATGGTCAAAGACGATTCAAAAGCTACGGAAGAGGCTCTTGAATGGTGAAAGTTGCTTAAGACATATGTAGCGGATGTTGAAGCTCATATGTATGGATTGGATGATGTTGAGATGGAACTTTGCCATGATGCGATGAGCCAAACCATGTTGTTGAGTTGAGACTTTGCTATGGTGTGATAAAGCGAAGTATGATGTGATGAAGACTTGGCGTAATCCAGGCAGGGATCATTCCAAGCATGTTGATAACTCGAGGGATGGTTCGAGTTGGTTGATAATGGATCGCTCGAGAGGTAGCTTGAGCTAGTATGAGAATAGTCGTCGAGGAGGATGACTAGGAGGCTTAGATCTCATCGTTGTTGAAGGTTCTAGCATGCTCAAAAGCAAGAGTACATGGGGCGCCCATAACGACTACAGGTAGGTAGTCGGGACACCCAAAAGACTACAGGTAGGTAGTTGAGTACTCTGGGCAGAGTAGGTAAGTCCTAGGCACGGGTCACGATGACGTGCGGAGCTATGTCTAGAACCGGGGTTACCATTAGCCCTTGACAGGTGGTCATTCAACTAACGGTGAAATCAAAGCAATGATAACAGTGATAGCCAGAGTCATGGATGTTTGGACGTTTGGTTGTATCATCATTCGGCCTCAAGAGCGGTGTTTTCTGGGTGCTTATCTGATCTTGGTTTAGGCCTTGGGGGTTTGTATTTGGAAAAACGTCGTCCTTGACTCGAGTGGTTATTGCTTTACCTTAATTGTCTGCTATGTTATGCTTGCTTCTCCTTAGTGTGTGTCTGGGGGCTATCACTGTAGAGAGAGGTGGAGTGGGATGGTTTGGTTCCTATTCCTTTTATCCCTTATGCTCTGTTGGTATGTTTGATAGTTGATTTACTGCTCACTAAGACTTTGTCTGACTCAAGGTTTTATGTCTCCTCTTATTACCTTGGGCTGTTCATCCATGTTGGGATGGGCAGACTAGGTAGCAGGTGAGAGGTGCTGTTCTTCGAGATCTACGCTGTTGGCGACGAAGACGAGCAGGAGGCTTTTGCATATTATCTCCTATATGTACTGGGTATCCGCTGCTGTATTTGATTGAGTGTTATGTAGTGAGGCTTTGATGTATGGATGATTAACATGTTTGTATAAAACTATTATGATGCCTATATGATGATTTTCTGTTATGAAGCTTCACTATATATTTCTCTATTGTATTTTATCCATGCGCTGTGAGTTATACGATGGAGCTTCTGTTTTATTTTACCCTGACTATCGTCCATAGCTGCCTGGCATACCTTTCAGTGCTCTTTTCTCTTGTTTTGGTGCTGGAGTCATGGGCGGTCGTCACACTATTGATGACATAGCGTCCCATGCACCAACCAGAATTTATAAATACAAAACGGAACAGATTAACACAATATCAAAATCTTTTTATAACACTAACAAATACGCTCTCTCGTATATATACACTCAGCGACTCCCATAGGGTATTACTACCCTATAAACAAAGAGTCAAACCCCACAAAGCCAAAGTTTATCGCTAAACCAAAGCTCTGATACCAACTGTAACATCCCGCCTTTTCGCACGATTTAAACCGACACACGTGCCAATTCAAACCATACGGAAGGGCGGATTGTTATGGGTAAATAAGAAAAAAACAGAGAAGAAAAAAAACTAAACAGAATCTCACAGCGGAAGGATAAAATATAATAATCAAATATACAGTTTATAAATCTGTTTACAAAACCATTTATATAATACATATCAGAGTTACACATACCAATAACAATGCAGCGGAACAGTGTGTAGTGCACTAGTATAAATAATAATATTATAAATCTTCGTCTTCGTCCTCCAGAGCTAAATCTTGAAATCCTGAAATGCTCGGACTGACCCGAGCGAATTTGAAAAGACAAAAACACTCGAGTCAGAACTAAAAGATCTTATGTGAGTTAAATTAACAGAAATAAATATGAGTGCAGTAACTCAAAAGATGCTCGGGATTTACATCTCCTAAGAATCCATTAAACTATTTACTATGTAGTATATTGCGCTATTATAATATGTCTATTTATAAAATAAACATACTTTTTAATAGCATTAAGGAGTGACCCAATATTCCCCTTAACACGTAATAGTCCCAGTAGTCCATCCAATATCATAGTCCCTCCTGATCGGGAAGCCACCAGAGTATACCACACGGGCTACGGGAGAAATCCAAACTCGTACAAGGCTCGATATGGTAGGTGACACGACACAACTAGGCAATGCCAGGGTAGATATACCAATTGCGGACCCAGGCTGATGGAAACGCGTAGCCGCAGTTACCGCCCACCTCGAACAAACTCCCCAAAATCAAAATAAAAGTGCCACTGAATCAATCCAAAGTCATAGTATAATATCGAAGAGGAGTGTCCGATCAGAGGAATGACCTCATTGGCCTGGGAATAGCTCCTATTTTAGCCACCTTATGCCAACTCACGGGAGTCGGGTCCACGTATTTACCTTACAGGAAACGCCACCACCAACCTACTTCATTCTGGAATCTCCACCGCGTACACGGTTAGTCAAAGTGGTTTTCGGTATCGACAGAGAGTATGTCAGATATCCGATCCCGGTCTCTTTGCCAACCCATCGTTATTATAACACCGCGGTCATTTAAAATAGTTTATACTTAAAAACCAGAATAAAAATTTCCATTTCAAAAACTATGAGTACGATATCATTTTAAAACCCAAAACAATATGATATCATTTTATCCAAATATAATTCTTTCCAAAATCATACTGCTTTAAAATCTATAATATTTGGAAACCGAACATTTGAATTATACTTTCAAAGCATAATATTTCGAAATTCATATATTTTAAACCCATAACTTCTAACTTGAATGGTTTGGATATTCAACGACATATAAAATAGATGGTTTAACTTTTAAGGTTACTCTGTAAAGAAAAATAATTTCCATGGCTTTACAAATATATTTCTTTATTTTAAGGTCTAAACCATAATTTAAATATCACTTTCAAGTTCCAAAAACCATTTCAATTTCTATATATATATCCATTTGGAGTATTAATATTTCAAAACTAAAGTTGGAATTTATTCTTTCAGCAAATTAAACGTACTATTATTTAGTCTTGAATATTCACATCAAATCCATAAATAAAACTCCAATTCTAGTAATTAAATATTTTCTCAATTTTACTTTATACTAGAATATTCCTTTTTAAATGTATTTAGGAAAAATTCAGTTTATAAAGATCACATTTTTAAAACTTCCAAACTTAACATATATTATGAATTATCAAATCCATTCCTAAATTTTTTTATTCCACTTTTATTTAACGGATTTATACAAAGCTCAAATTTAAAATTTAACTTTCATATGTATATATATATGGAAGAATAATATTTATAAAATATCAAAACTAAATTTTAATGACCGTATCTCATCCAAACCATAAAAATCACTTTAAAATAATTTATATATAGACCACGGTGCCTGTATATAATTTTCTATCCTATGGTCAAGTGATACAGATATTTATCATTTCAATCCGCAATTTAAAATAAAATTTTGCGGTTGTATATCATTTCAAACCACAATCCCGAATGAAATATGCATGATGACTTGTAATTTAAAAATAAAACATCCATTTATAAACATCATCCATCATCCAAATCACAATCATCATCCAAAATAAACAATATCAATATATCTCTGATAATATAAACAGGTAATAACTGTCAGTTATATTAAAAATGAATTTAGTAACTATTAAACTAACAGTTTATATTCAGTAATAAATTTTATAACTGTTAACTAGCAGTTTATATGCAAATAAATAAATTCTAACGGTCAATTAATATGAAATAAATAAACTACATTAACAGTTAAACTAAATAAATGCAAATTAACAGATATGATGAATAAACATGCCAAATAGTTGTAAATAAATTTCTACTCATATCTAAAAATGAATTTAACAAACATAAAAACTTTTAGAAGTTGTGAGTGGGTTAAAACACTCACCTTTTGAATTTAAATCGAATTTAAATTCGATTTAAACCCAAAATTTGACGGTCTCCAAATCTGTCCAAACCAGCGTCAACAGATCCGGAATTTAATTACGATCCTAACAAAAGAAATTTCGCGTGAATCGGAGAACGTATGAAAAAGATATTCATTTTAAACGATTTGAAAACAAAAATAAAAATAAAATAAAATAAAACAAAACCCACTTAACTTCAATGGCCACGTCAGCTAAAAGCTACAGCACATCGTCGAATTTTTTCTGGTCAAACGAATATCCAAAACAGAAAATGAATTGTACCAGCAGATTACGTGTCTCGAGAACTTTATCATAAAATTTTCTGGAATTTTTGTGGAGAGTTTGAATTTTATTAGAAAATTTGAATTGTAGATAGATTAGGTTTTGTAACCATTGAGGAAGAGAAAGAGATGAAGAAAAATGAACGTACAGCCAATTGACAATAGAAAGGAGGCTAGGGTTTATCACAGCATATTTATAGATAGATCGCAAAAGGATAGGTGTGCACGAATTTTAACGTGCAAACAGAAGTGGTCCCAAAAGGATATTAATTATACACGTTACGGATTAAATTATTTCTTTCTCAACATTTACATTGCATTTTAAGCGTATTCACACATGTATAATTAGATGCTTCATTTAAATTTCCATATATATATATTCACAATTCCATAAATTTCCAAATACATAGATAAATTTCCAATTTCAACTAAATTTCTAAATTACTGTAATAATTACAGATTAAATTTCTATCCATTCTCAATAGATTTACGTTTACATACTAAAATCCACATTTCTATGTACATTTGAATTCCATATTATACATATTTTATTTATCTTAATTACTTCCAACTTAAATTTCAATCAACATAAAACGTTTTATTCAGTTTCCAATAATTTCAATCATGCTTTAAATCCAAATGAATAAATAACTTAATTCCCATTTAAGCATTTTTCATTTGATTTGCAATCAACCTTTTATGATCAATTAAATCCCGATATATTAAATAAACGTTATTTCCATCATTCTTTATCCTATGAAGAAATTTAAGTTATTCACACCTATTACTAAATTTCATATTAATGCACACTAATTTACATTTATTGCAATGGTTACCAAATATTTCCCTGCAATAATTCATTCCCCTATACATACTTACAATTCCACTTAAACTTTACTATACCCATTTATTTTCTCAACATTAAAACCAACGTTACCTCAATTCCACTAATGTACACTTATTCTATTATCACTTACTAACCATTCAAATTTTTATTAACAAATAGGCAGGTAATTCCTATGTTACAAATTTTTAATTCATCCTAATCCCTTACTATTGACATACATTTGCATTACTTACATATCATTTACAATGTTACCCAAAATCTCTATCCATTGTAATTAATACCTTAAATAAGTTTCAATTTATATTCAAGTGAATACATTACCCTTTTTCGTTATGTCATCCATTTTTCACAAGAAACGTTTTATCGTTTCGACAACATTTTATTTCTAATTACCTACATTGATTTGTGTACGTCTCTACTATTTAAAGCATTATCATTCTCACCTTCATCTAAATCTTCATTTATGAATATTTAAAAAATAAATTTCACTTATTTCCTATTTATACACTTATAAATTCCAATTCCAAATAAATAGATAAATCTCCGTTTGCACTACTTAAATCAAAAATCAGCGATTATCCTATCTATACATTTTAAGTGGATGGATCAAATGTTGTATTCAAAAATCTACTTCTTAATATTCTTAGATTTAAACTCAACTCTCTATTAACAGAATATTTAGATGTTTAAACTTCTTTTATTACCATTAACTTATTATTATACAGTAAACTTAAATATACTGACAAAGCTTGTTTTTGGTACTCTTTTCATTTCCATAAATAAAATTAGCAGTGGATTCATACCTTATTATGTAATTAACTTTAATTCCACCTAACTAAATATTTACATAATCTTTTATTTGCAATAAATCAACTATTTTATATTAATTAAATTTAATCTTCCTGGTTTACTTATTCATAGTATGTAATTCAGTTACTCACCCTAACCTATTTATTTGAAATCCAATCCAGATTATTTTTACTAAGTTCCAATTTCCAAAGGTTACTGCAATTAATCCAATTAATTGCAATAAATTCTAATAAATTTGATTTTATTGGATTACAACTCAAAATAAATCAATTATTACTCAACCACGCAGTTAACATTTCTTTTATGATTCATTACAGTAATATTTCCCAATTCTCATCTTTATTTTCATAAATTACTGGATTTCAATTTAATTGAAATTTTGTTAACTTTACACATAAATAAAAGCTTAAACCTCAATTAATTCATTCCTAAGATCACACTAATTATTATATTATAAAATGGACCTTTCCCTTGGTTATATCTTATTTATTCTCTTACCAATATTCCACACTAACTGCAATAATTTAGTGCATTAATTGAAATTGATCAAAAATAAAACTTAACCAACAAATAGAATAAATACGTACAATAATTATTGTCGTTAAATCTATTTCATAAGTCTACACTCAATTAATTTCTTAAAATAAGTTTTATGTTTTTATAAATTTACCTTCACACTTCCCGTTACTATTTTAATAATTACTAAAGTAACATTTTCATAATAACAATATTAAAATTTCTCAATATTTAGATGAACTTTATTTCCAATACACACTACCAAATTTCAATCACTTATGTTCTATCCAACATTCTTTTAGATTTTACTTCCATCAATTAGTTCATCCAATATTTTCATCCATTTATTAACAAATTTTCCATTATACAATTTCAATTCTTCTTATTATTATTTCATTAATACTATTACCAACTTTTATTACTTTTAGTATTAATTAAACAATCATATTTAATTAAGAGGTTATAATGTTGTATTCACTATTCCCATTTTCACTCCAAAACTCAAACAGCCGTTTCAATTGCATTTGGATTTGCATTAAATTGGTTATCCATCAACTGCCATCTATATTACCACCTTAATTCACATACAATTACAGTCCTTTTTAATATATTAATACATAGGTAATTTAAATTTTGTCTTTATTTCTTTAATTTACATTTTATTCAAGTGCGACAATTTACGCTATTTCTTTATTGATATTTCACCTAACTTTCAACAATTAAGTTAAATACCCGTTTCTACAATTCATTATTAGTTATAAATTTAAATCTCCTTTATTTATTCAACTTACACACAGGTATACATCTTACACTATCTCAATCATTGGATTTTCATTTAGCGTTCATTCCAGCATAAATTCTATCTCTTTTATATATATCTTTATTTTTCTTTACAAATTTTTTTTTATTACATAATCCCTTTTTAACTAAAATTTAATCGTCGAAATTTACGGGTCGTTACAAAGGGTAATATCCCAATTCACATAAGGTGAGAGATTTCATCACCCTTTCCTTAGCCCACAAATGCATTTGAGACTAACAATAAATGTAGGATCAATTTCACCCTAGAGGGGGGGGGGGTGAATAGGGTGATGGTGTTAATTATAAAAATTAATTGCAGAAGCTTATAAAATAATTTCAACACAGATCACAGAATAATAGCAGCACAGAGAAATAGCAGAATAATAAAATACAGAAATAAAACGACACAGAATTTACCCAGCTTCGGCAAAACCCTGCCTACGTGCTGCCCCCAAGGTTTCTACTAGAAATTAAGTAGTCACACGCTTACACGCGTAAACTCGCGACACCCGCTACTGACTAACCAAACTCTACGCTCAAAACTCTGCCACAACTCAGCCACTGAGTTGCGAATTCTCAAACTACGCCACGTAGTTTGTTCCCTAGTCACACGACTAGTAAATACAACGATTTAAAAAAAAGTTTAAATTTAGAAAACAAATTTAAAGAAAATTTAAAAATAAAGCCCTAATTAAAACTAGATCCTTTTTTATTCTTTAACAAGGCCGACCCCTTTTATTTCTTCATTTATTCTAGTCCGTTCCTTTTTCTTTGAGAATGGCAGCTTTGTTAATCTTTGTTCGTTCCACTTTGCAACTAAATTAGGGCTTGTGAAAACTGGGGCTGTCGACTTCAATATCTCGATTGAATGATAGTTTAGCGTTGTTGCTTCGTCAATCGATGATCTCTCTGCTTAGCACACGGTTCCCCCAATTTCCGATCGAGTTGTTTGAGTGGTATGTGATTTATCCCTTTGCTTCTTCTGATTTGCTTGCTTGAACTCGATACCATTTGTTGATGATGTTGATTGCAATTTATAGGATTTGTTCTCCTAAATTTTCGTCGTATATTATTATTTGAATTTGTCAATTACTTTGCTCAGCCGTTTGATTATGGCTGGACGTTGATGATTTTACTGACTTAATCAAATTCATATATTTGATACTTGCGTCTCACGGCTTCAAATCTGAACTGTTCGTTTCTTTACCACCACGTCTTTGACTTGTTCAACATTGACTTCGGCTTGATGTTTTTTTACTTGGTACGAACTTGATGTTGATACTGTGAATTCATGTTTCTCCAGCTTCGGCCTTTGCAGTTTGTACTTGCCATGTACTTTGTCTTGTTCTTTGTTGTAAGGTTGAATCACTGTCATTTGTGTTTACTGCCTCTAGTCATATGCGTCATGTAGCATGCTTGACTGGATTTTGACGATGTTGATTTACTTTGGCCATACTGTTGAAATTAAACTGGTCATTCTTCACCGTGGCCTTCGACTTTACATTTTCTTTGTTGTAACTGGACGTGAACTTGTAGTCTCTATTTGTGTACTCGAGTCTGCATTGTCATGTTACTCCTTTGGTTTGTGATTCACTTCATTTTGCCTTGAATCTGCATATACTCTCTGAGTTGCTATGGCCCTGTTGCATACATATTGCTTGATATGTTGATTCGGTCTTGTACCTGTAGTTGTATTCATGTACACTCTGGCCGGTTGATTATTGTGTGCTGTTTGGTTCTAGCCATATCTTTGGTGCTTTGAGTTACTGCAGCTTCTTTATTCCATACATATGAATTTCGATCATGTGAAACCGTGACTATTTTGTTGGGCCTCATGCTCCAATCTATCCCAGATATAATTTGGTCGTGCCTCTTCTGGCTCACATGTGCAATTGGGCATGTTTGTTCATTGGCACTATACTGGTGCAATTTTGATGTTTATCTTTGTTTCTTTTTCACTGTGGCATTTGTACACTGTACTGGTGCAATTTTGATGTTCATTTGGTTTTGTTGATGGCATTGCATTACTGTGCATTGAGCATTGTTCGAACTTGTATCACTTGAGTTGAATCCAACTTGTAGCTCGGATTTGACCTTGTGCTGAAAGTTGTGACATTTATTTTATTGCACTTGAGTTGAATCCGATAATTTGGGTTTGACCCGTGCTCGCCTGTCCCTGTAAATTTATCAATTTTATATATATCGGTTTGCACGGCCTTGTGGCATATACAGTGATACACTATGTATGTCACAAGTTGTTCGTGTATGATAAATTCAAAGTTAAATGATGACGAACAACCCAAATAACCGTAGTAAATATTATTTTCAAAATTCACATTTTATTTTATACGCTGCAAAAATATTTCCTTTTCAATTTTACTGCGTCAATATTTATTTTTGCAGATTGTTCAGATGCTGGATTCACATTGGAGTAAAGTTGAAGATAAAATACGAGTGTGAGTGATATGTAGTGAGGTCAACTGTAAATGTGAAATTGTGATATAATCGAATTTGTATTGTAATCAAAGTCGTATATGTGTAGTGAGAGCTTGAATTTGTACTATTCAAAATTGTAATAAATATTTGTTTGAATAAAATTTCTGTTTGAATTCAAATTCTTTGTTATTTAATTTTATTCAGCAAATATTTATTTAACCTGTGAAAAATAAAATAGTACATTAACAAATACATTTAAACGAATATATATATGTTTATTATCATAAAAAAAATCATATAATCGGATATTCAACAATCTCCCCCTTTTGATGATAACAAACATATATTTAAGATTTTGAATATGTTAAGTGTATTTGATCATTGATATGCTCTAATTACTCCCCCTATTTAAATGCTTCCTCTCTACACAAAGCTCCCCCCTACAAATATGCATACAATTAAAAATATGCAAATGAGCCTAGATGCAAATGGAAAATATTTGACCTTTTGCTTGATTTTATTTGACAAAATCTTAACTTTTCTCTCCCTCTTTTGTTATCAGCAAAAGAGTAATAGTGTTAGAGAAAATAGAGATAAAGTAATCGATATTAATCCAACATTAAAACTCAATTGAATATAAATATTAAATTTCAATAAAAAATCAAACAAAAATCATAAATATTTTGTTAGGCGCATATTGCACTTTTAAATGATGGGAATGATATCATCATATAAAATCATACAGTTGTGTCTATTTGTGGTATATTTATATCAGGAATTTGAATATCTACTAACTATGCATAACCGTTAGGACTTTTAAATGAGATTAGTAGTATTCCAATTTTATTTTTAAAAAAATGAATTCATGTATATTCTAACCACGCATAACTGTTAGGACTTTTAAATGGGATTAGAATCAACTTGTTTATTTTAAAAATCAACTTTTGATATGTGTTCCATACATGCATAATCGTGAGGACTTTTAAATGAGCATGGAAGCACATAAAAAATTCCAAGTAATTCACCCATGCATAACCATGAGGACTTTTAAATGAGAGTGAATACTTTGGTATTTTTTTTTACTATAAAAATTTTTTCTATTATTTTTTTAAAAAAAATGAAAAATGAAAAATGAACGATTCCTGTTTAAAGTACCACATATGGACAAACTATATAAAATTTTGATGAGTGTTGGTCGTTAGAAATATGATAGAAATAGAGATGATCATGGAATTTTTACCAACAAAAGTTTTATGAATCTTGTTAAAATTTCTAAAGAAATTTACTAATTATACCATCTCGAGTCATAATATATGATAAATATCAACAGCCATCACTTTTTCAATCACTATTTATCTTTTCGATAATTATTAGTGAGTCAGATTAGTCAAAATAGTCATTTAAAATCAAATTCAAAAATAATTATGATATCAAATTTTCAAAATGACTAATCTGAAAATATGGTCAAAAATGATTTTCTCGAGGGGGTTATATGAGAAAAATTTCTGCTATTTGAAAATTATTTGAAATGAAAAATATGCAGATATTTTCTTTGAAAAACGATGCAGTTACTAAATGTCTCAACAAAAATCACGTTCAAATAGCAATTTTTCTATCAACTAGATTACCAGTGTAATCTGCATCTGAATTTCTTTTTCACTCAAAATTATCATTAATTGAATTTGATAGACTATGAAGTGTGCAACAAAAATTTCAAACTCAATTTTAACAGTTTTTGAAATGACATTCTCTTGAATTTGAAATGAAGCCATGTAAATAATCAAAAACCGTGAATATAGAGTTAACCATATTATAACCAAATGTATTATCATCCAACAAAACACTATTTTTAATCCAAACTGATATATATGAATTAATTCAAAGAATCTAGAGATTTTTATAGTGTTTTTGGCATAAGAATATAACTGGTCAACAATTTGTATAAGTCAGAATCAAAATCATCATTATTTCATCATCACGTTATTGGCTGATTTAACTCAGATTATGGTGCAGATTATCACATTTAATAAATCCTTAAATATACCATTACCTGTTTTACCTTTACGATATTTTTCATTGTTCTCTATTGTGATTCTGTCACCTTTGTACTAGGCTAAGGACCTTTTCTTTGTCTTCCGTTGTGTTTCTGGAACAGCCAAAATCCAGAGAACACTATTGTTGTTCCTTAGCCTGCCACCCCACCTACACGATGAAAGATTTTTGTGACATATTTGTTTTTATAGGTCCATGATTGTTAGTGGCAGAATATTTTGAAAAATAATTTTGTGGAGACCCAAAACTATTTATATATGTTCCTTTAGGCACCCAAATTTGTTTAACTTTGAGAGATTTTATATTTGTGCCTTTTGGAACCCAAATTGGTATAGTTTTCACGTGTTTGGGTCTATACCAACAACTATTGTGATTGTGTCCAAATTTTCTACAAATTGTGCACATAGAATTTTCTTGGTTAACATTTTCAGATTAATTATATCCAAGTCCTTGTCTAACCGTATTAACAGTTTGCTTTCCTAATAGCATATTCAACGATTTTTCGCTTTTTGAAAATTTATCTAAAGTCGTTGACAATTGTTGGACTTGTGTTTTGAGAGATTCATTTTCGTTTAACAATTGTGTGCACTTTTTAATAGAATTCTCTCTCCTAGTATTTTCATTCTTTTTTAAAATCAGAATTTCATTTTCAAGTGATTTTACATTAATTTCTGATTTTTAATTTCTTCTTCGAATGTTGGACGCTTATCCCACTTAGGGATCCTACTTTGATAGGTTTTAACTAATTGGTCAAGTTGTTTATTTAAATCTATCAAAGTGACTTTTTGTGATTCAAGTTTTACGTGTTTTTCCCTAAGTCGTTCAAAACAGCCATTAACTTCGTGGAAATAAATAAGTAATTCAGAGTGAGTGAGTTTTGATACCTCGCTTGGCTCATCATCGTCGCTATCAGTTATATTTCCATGAAGGCACATATCTGCTTTCTCACTCTCACTGCTAGTACTTTGATTATCTTTATCACTTGTATTCCACGTGGCTGTAACATTTCTCCTTTTTGATTTCTTTTCAAAATCTCGTTGAAATCGGGGATAATTGGGCTTGATATCACCGGGTTTGTTGCAAATGATCTCGTGTTCTTCCGAGCCGTCTAGTGCTTTAATTATTCTGCTTTTCAATTGTTGATTTAGAGACGGATTTCCGTATTTGTGGTTCCAACTTTTGAATTTCTTCATTAGTAATGCTAGCTCAGCTGCTCCATCATCATCATCCTCATCACAACTGCTTTTTACAAATCCTGTCAAGCACGTTTCTTTAAGTGAATCGGCTGTGGAGGATTTCTCATTGCTGTTGACTTTTGCACAATATATTGCATTAAAAGTATTCCAGATTTCCTGTGCATTTTCACAATGAGAGATTAAATTAAAATTATCTTGATTAATATGAGAATATAATATATGCATAGCAAGAGCATTAATCGAGATAATTTTCTCGTCATTTATATCACACCCATTTTCAATAATATTCCAACATTTAATATTAACATATTTTAAATAAAATTCCATTCTCAATTTCCAATTCAAAAAATATGTTCCATCAAAAATAGGGGGAATAATATTGGAACGAACCTCGACAAAAGTAGCCATTTTAAAAATTCAAGTTTTTAAAACAAAATAATCGGTTTTTGAAAAATCAAAATTTTAAATCGAAAATGGCTTTTATTCCTAGCTCTAATACCACTTGTAGGATCGATTTCACCATAGAGGGGGGGGGGGGTGAATATGGTGATGGTGTTATTATAAAAATTAATTGCGGAAGCTTATAAAATAATTTCAATGCAGATCACAGAATAATAGCAGCACAAAGAAATAGCAGAATAATAAAATGCAGAAATAGAACTACACAGAATTTACCCAGCTTTGGCAAAACCCTGCCAACGTGCTGCCCCCAAGGTTTCTACTAGAAATTAAGTAGTCACACGCTTACACACGTAAACTCGCGACACCCGCTACCGACTAACCTAACTCTACGCTCAAAACCCTGCCACAACTCAGCCACTGAGTTGCGAATTCACAAACTACGCCACGTAGTTTGTCCCAGTCACACGACTAGTAAATACAATGATTTAAAAAAGAGTTCGAATTTAGAAAACAAATTTAAAACAAATTTAAAAATAAAGCCCTAATTAAAACTAGATCCTTTTTTATTCTTTAACAAGGCCGACCCCTTTTATTTCTTCATTTATCCGTTCCTTTTTCTTTGAGAATGGCGGCTTTGTTAATCTTTGTTCGTTCCTCTTTGCAACTAAATTAGGGCTTGTGAAAATTGGGGATGTCGACTTCAATATCTCGATTGAATGAATGGTTTAGCATTGTTGCTTCGTCAATCGATGGTCTCTCTGCTTAGCACACGATTCCCCCAATTTACGATCGAGTTGTTTGAGTGGTATGTGATTTATCCCTTTGCTTCTTCTGATTTGCTTGCTTGAACTCGATAACATTTGCCGATGATGTTGATTTCAATTTATAGGATTCGTTCTCCTAAATTTTCGTCGTATATTATTATTTGAATTTGTCAATTACTTTGCTCGGCCGTTTGATTATGGCTGGACGTTGATGATTTTACTGACTTAATCAAATTCGTATATTTTGATACTTGCGTCTCACGGCTTCAAATCTGAACTGTTCGTTTCTTTACCACCACGTCTCTGACTTGTTCAACATTGACTTCGGCTTGATGTTTTTTGACTTGGTACGAACTTGTTATTGATATTGTGAATTCATGTTTCTGCTAGCTTCGGCCTTTGCAGTTTGCAGTTGCCGTGTACTTTGTCTTGTTCTTTGCTGTAAGGTTGAATCACTGTCATTTGTGTTTACTGCCTCCGATCATATGCGTCCTGTAGGATGCATGACTGGATTTTGAGGATGTTGATTTACTTTTGCCATACTGTTGAAATTGAACTGGTCATTCTTCACTGTGGCCTTCGACTTTACATTTTCTTTGTTGTAACTGGACATGAACTTGTGGTCTCTATTTGTGTACTTGAGTCTGCATTGTCATGTTACTCCTTTGGTTTGTGATTCACTTCATGTTTCCTTGAATCTGCATATACTCTCTGAGTTGCTCTGGCCCTGTTGCATACATGTTGCTTGATATGTTGGTTCGGTCTTGTACCTGTAGTTGTATTCATGTACACTCTGGCCGGTTTATTGTTGTGTGCTATTTGGTTCTGGCCATATCTTTGGTGCTTTGAGTTACTGCAGCTTCTTTATTCTATACATATGAATTTTCATCATGTGAATCCGTGACTATTTTGTTGGACCTCATGCTCCAATCTATCCCAGATATAATTTGGTCGTGCCTTGTCTGGTTCACATGTGCACTTGGGCATGTTTGTTCATTGACACCGTACTGGTGCAATTTTGATGTTTATCTTTGTTTCTTTTTCACTGTGGCATTTGTACACTGTATTGGTGCAATTTTGATGTTCATTTGGTTTTGTAGGTGGCATTGCATTGCCGTGCATTGAGCATTGTTCGAACTTGTATCACTTGAGTTGAATCCAGCTTGTAGCTCGGGTTTGACCTTGTGCTGAAAGTTGTGAAATTCATTTTATTGCACTTGAGTTGAATCCGATAATTTTGGTTTGACCTGTGCTCACTTGTCCCTGTAAATTTATCAAATGTATATATATTGGTGTGCATGGCCTTGTGGCGTATATAGTGATACACTGTGTATGTCACAAGCTGTTCGTGTATGATGAATTCAAAGTTAAATGATGACGAACAACCCAAATAACTGAGGCAAATATTATTTTCAAAATTCACATTTTATTTTATACGCTGCAAAAATATGTCCTTTTCAATTTTACTGCATCAATATTTATTTTTGCAGATTGCTCAGATGCTGGATTTACATTGAATAAAGTTGAAGATAAAATATGAGTGTGAGTGATATGTAGTGAGGTCAATTGTAAATTTGAAATTGTGATGTAATTGAATTTGTATTGTAATCAAAGTTGTATATGTATAGTGAGAGCTTGAATTTGTACTATTCAAAATTGTAATAAATATTTGTTTGAATAAAATTTCTGTTTGAATTCAAATTCTGTGTTATTTAATTTTATTCAGCAAATATTTGTTTAACCTGTGAAAAATAAAATAGTACATTAACAAATACATTTAAACTAATATATATATATATATATATATATATATATATATATATATATATGTTTATTATCATCAAACAAAAATCATATAATCGCATATTCAACAATCTCCGCCTTTTGATGATAACAAACATATATTTAAGATTTTGAATATGTTAAATGTATTTGATCATTCATATGCTCTAATTGCTCCCCCTATTTAAATGCTTCCTTTCTACACAAAGCTCCCCCTATAAATATGCATACAATTAAAAATATGCAAATGAGCCTAGATGCAAATGGAAAATATTTGACCTTTTGCTTGATTTTATTTGACAAAATCTTAACTTTTCTCTCCCCATTTTGTTATCAGCAAAAGAGTAATAGTGTTAGAGAAAATAGAGATAAAGTAATCGATATTAATCCAACATTAAAACTCAATTGAATATAAATATTAAATTTCAATAAAAAATCAAACAAAAATCATAAATATTTTGTTAGGTGCATATTCCACTTTTAGAATGATGGGAATGATATCATCATATAAAACCATACAGTTGTGTCTATTTGTGGTATATTTATATCAGGAATTTGAATATCCACTAACCATGCATAACCGTTAGGACTTTTAAATGAGATTAGTAGTATTCCGATTTTATTTTAAAAAATGAATTCAAGTATCTTCTAACCACGCATAACTGTGAGGACTTTTAAATAAGATTAGAAACAACTTGTTTATTTTGAAAATCAACTTTTGATATGCATTCCATACATGCATAACCGTGAGGAATTTTAAATGAGCATGGAAGCACATAAAAAATTACAAGTAATTCACCCATGCATAACCGTGAGGACTTTTAAATGAGAGTGAATACTTTGGTATTTATTTATTATAATTATTTTTACTATATAAATTTTTTCTATTATTTTTAAAAAAAAATGTAAAATGTAAAATGAATGATTCCTGTTTAAAGTACCACATATGGTCAAACTATATAGAATTTTGATGAGTGATGGTCGTTAGAAATATGATAGAAATAGAGATGATCATGGAATTTTTACCAACAAAAGTTTTATAAATCTTGTTTAAATTTCTAAAGAAATTTACTAATTATACCATCTCGAGTCATAATATATGATAAATATCAACACTCATCACTTTTTCAATCACTATTTATCTTTTCGATAACTATTAAGGAGTCAGATTAGTCAAAATAGTCATTTAAAACCAAATTCAAAAATAATTATGAAATCAACTTTTCAAAATGACTAATCTGAAAATATGGTCAAAAATGATTTTCTCGAGGGGGTTATATGAAAAAATTTATGCTATTTGAAAATTATTTGAAATGAAAAATATGCAGATATTTTCTTTGAAAAAGGATGCAGTTACTAAATGTCTCAACAAAAATCACGTTCAACCAGTAATTTTTCTATCAACTAGATTACCAGTGTAATCTGCGTCCGAATTTCTTTTTCACTCAAAATTATCATTAATTGAATTTGATAGACCATGAAGTGCGCAACAAAAATTTCAAACTCAATTTAACAGTTTTTTAAATGACATTCTGTAACAACCCTGGTTTTGGAAATTACCTATAAATACTAGATTATAACGATAGTTACGATTTAATATTGTGAATTGAAAATAAAATTTTAAATTGTTTATTCAGAATAAACAATGAATTTTTAGAAATAAAATGAGAAAATAAAGTTTGAAACTTTATTTTATTTTGTTTGAGTTAATAATGAATGGAAAATGGTTGTAATTTGGAGAAAATGCAATAATTTTGTTAATTATTGCTAATTACTTCTTTTAATAATTATTAAAGAAGTATTTGATTTTTAAGATTGTTTATTCAAACAAAAGGATGGAATTTGATTTATAAAGGAGTTTTGGTTATGAAATTAAGTTTAAAATGCTTTGTCATATTTTTCTAAACAAGAAAAATATTTTAGTAGAATTTTTGGTGTTAAAATATGGAGTAATTCATCTATTAGTGTAAAATTGTGTATCTATGTAAAATAAGGGTTTTAATAAAAAAAAAATTAAATTTAAATTAAACTTTTTACATGATGTAGAATATATTTTTTATCTATATAAGTTTACATATTTTGTTTGTGTAGAAACTTGAAAGAAAATGCATTGTTTTATTATAACATAGTGTAAAAATGTACATATTGATTTAGTTGTGGATTGAAACCTTAGGCTAATTAATTTATTCTCTATTTGAATCCAAAAGCCCATTAGCCTACCACCAGAAGACAAAGTAATGAGAAAATATTTACTGTACGTACAAAAACTATTCCAATCTTCTTCCTCTAGCCCTAAACAAAAGATAGAAACCCTATTCAATCTATGGCCTTCAATCCCTTAATTCTTCATGTATTTGATGTCTCAATCAATTAAAAGCTAATTTCAAACAGGCAATCTACTTCAAATCAGAGAGAATTCATCAAATTTCAATTTTGTTTTTGGGTTATCTGTTAATCACCTGTTCTTCTTCTTTGCATTTTCTGTTTCTAAGTTTCTACAGGTAGCTGAAGCTTTCTATTACCAAAAGCCTTCATCTTGCTTCAATTTTGGCTAAATTTATTTATGTTAATCTCCATGAATTGCAAGGTGAGTATCAAAACTCACATATTCTAGTTTTGATTGAGATTTTAAGATAAGAAATCTCAATTTTTGTTATTGTTGCATGTTCGATTGAAAATCGCTGTCAGTAAATTATGTATATCTCTTTGTTTTACATCGGAATTCGATTTTTTTTAAAGCTCTGGAAAGCTTGAAAAGAATGTGACAACTTTCCTTTTTATCACTTTCGAAAATTTTGAGCATAGAGGGTCGAAAAACCCAATACAAACTCGCTGCTCTGTCACTGTAAATTTGTGACTTTCTATGCTAAGCGTTGTTGGTAATTTAAGCATATCTTTAACGTTTGATGTCTGAATTTGACGAACCTTGATGTTCCAGAAAGCTTAGATTATATGCTACGATTTTATTGTTTTGTGTTTTGTCAAATTTTGATGTTTACATGGTCGAAAATTCATTCTAGTATCGCTGTCCTGAAACTAAAAAGACAGTTGTAGTGAACTTCATATCTGAAATTTGTTTTGGTCGTATCTTTCACGTTTTTATCTAAATTCAATAATTTTATATGTTCCGAAAAGCTTAGACTTTATGCTAGAGGTTTCATGTTTTGAGTTTCTCGAAATTTTAAAGTTAGCTTGGTCAAAACCGTATTTGTTTGTTGCTGTCTCGAGAGCAAAACGACAGCAATAACAATCATTGAACTGAGAATTGTATTGGCTTATTTTTGCTCCCATTCTTGCTCGATGTTGATGTCGTTTTTGAGATGTTTTGAGAGCTATGATTCCTGTTAATAGGCTAGCTATATTTAGAGAATTTAAAACCCAAATTTAAATAGAATTTGAATTGACTTTGGGTTAAATTTGAATTGAATTCGTATTGAATTCACATTATCGGTCTTGAGTAATCTTTCTTGTTTTTCATTGTTTTCGAGCACGATTTTCACTAAAGCATTTTGAAGTGATTTTTGAAATAAATGGACATTTCAAATTATTATTACATAGTATTTAAAATTTATTTTTCTAATATAAAATTCTATTTATTTTCTATAATAAAAGAATTTTAAATATTGGTTTTATTAATCTTTTCGGGAAAAAGTTTTAAAAGCTTGTTTTCTCTACTAAAATATTTTAAATATCAAAAGCACACTTTTGCAATATTCGAATGTATGAGAAAGAGAATTAAACGATTTAGTAAAATTCACTGTATGGGACATGTGCGTTTACTATTTCGGTTAATTCCGGACTTGTACGATCGAAACTATCTGGGTTTTTGATTCTGAGTTAGTTTGCCAATTTATGGCGGGATTTTGAGATTATAATTCCTATCTTTAGGAATTATCTGGGAAGGCCAATATTTGGCTAGTTTTATGGTTTGAGATTTCTACTTTGAGATTTATGGTTTATGAGGAACCATCACGATGTTTTCACTTGTCGATGAGATGAGACAAGTTACGATGCCATTTAATACTTGTCGACGAGAAGAGACGAGTATAGTGTCTTTTTATCACTCGCCAATGAGACGAGAGAGATATGATTTTCTGATTTTTATGTGGCATCGACTAGCGGCTAGTAAACCACTAAGTGCGAACATGTGGTATGGGACACACGTTAACACTTTTTGGGTTCCTATTCGTGACTTTGTGACACATTCACGATGTTTACCTAACAGAACTACTTTGAGAGGTGTTTGCGACCTAGTCATGAGGACAAACTGCTTTGGGAGGTGTTAGCGACCTTGTTAGGGCTGACAAAACAGCTTGGAGAGGTGTCAGCGACCTAGTCATGAGTACAAACTGCTTTGGGAGGTGTTAGCGACCTTGTTAGGGCTGACAAAACAGCTTGGAGAGATGTCAACGACCTAGTCATGAGGACAAACTGCTTTAGGAGGTGTTAGCGACCTTGTTAGGGCTGACAAAACAGCTTGGAGAGGTGTCAGCGACCTAGTCATGAGGACAAACTGCTTTGGGAGGTGTTAGCGACCTTGTTAGGGCTGACAAAACAGCTTGGAGAGATGTCAGCGACCTAGTCATGAGGACAAACTGCTTTGGGAGGTGTTAGCGACCTTGTTAGGGCTGACAAAACAGCTTGGAGAGGTGTCAGCGACCTTGTCATGAGGACGAACCGCTTTGGGAGGTGTTGGCGACCTTGTCCGAGGCTTCGGCCGTTTAAGTTTAGCACGTGCAGCATTGCTTCGACATTGCAATCTGGGATTTGGCCAATCCGGGGTTTTTGAGTTTTCTGTTTTATTATGATTTCACCATTGTAAGATGTTTTATTACATCGATAGCCTAGTGCCATATGTGATGTTATATAAATGGTGATTTCATTTATGATGTTTTGAACTCTTATCGAGTTACTTGAGTTGTGAGTTTGGATGATTTCATGATTTTAAAGGATATTCTGGGTTTTGCCATTGTGGCGAGTTGAGATTGAAATTTATATACATTTATACCGATGAGATGAGGTATAATTGAATTTGGAGATTCTTTTATACCTGAGTTTTGGATCATCCTATTGAGAATGTTTTATGTTTGCCATTTTGGCAAGAGTTTGTATTGATGTTTCTTCTTTTGAGGAGATAAGGTTCATGGAAACCATGTAGACACTTTAGGGTGTCGCCGGTGATATAAGGCTAATGTTTGTATTATTTGAGTATTATTATTGAATTTACCTCTTTTGAGGTTTTTGTATAATTAAGTGACATTAGTTCACTTACGTCATGGGTTGTAATTCTTTCTGTTGTCTCTTCTCATTCAAAAAGAATTATCATCTTGTATCTTATGCTTCATATTATCATCTGTCCTTGTTAACTGATTGTTTTAGCTAGACTGACCGATGTATTTTGTACTCGGTTCAGACCGAGTTGTTTCAGGTATCATCTATTGGGCTTAGCTTGAAGTTGATGTTGGTCATTAGCTTATCTATCGCTTGAGTAGTTTATTTTTTCAGCATACTCTAACGTATTTACATTTGATTCGATGTATATGGTGTGGTCGTGTACCACCTTTATTGTATTCATATTGTACTGTACTAAATATGTATCAATGTATATGTATATATATGATGTTGCTACTGTTCTGTGATGTGATTCACATTCAGTTATTGTATTTTGTTCTGATAGATCTGCTAGCCACCTATAATTTTGGATTAAGCATTTACTGGGTATGTCGATCCACTTGAGTTGAAAAGAAAAATTATATTGCATTTATCGACGCATTCATTAGATGTTTAAGACAAAATTATAGATGGTCGCCCTTAACCAGCCCTATTCTCCACTTTAGTAGACGGAATTATTTGTTAATTCTCTTTACTAAGATGGGTCTCGGGGTGGGGCGTCACAGCTTGGTATCAGAGCTAGGTTCAGAACAAAATATGACAAACACAGTACGGAAGCATATATGATGATACATCCAAGTATAGAACAAGTGTATCAAATTTCGTAATTTCTGGTCCTTAGCCTTTTTCGTATCTTTTGAATTAGATAATTGGGATATGCCTAGGAATATATTTTATTCCGTAGTATTCCCAAATTGAATTGATGATACCTTATCTTAGGAGTAATCCATTGGGATTATTCTATTTAAGTCCTCTTCGCTATGGGTGCTTGACACTCATCTATATCAGAGGAGTTTGTTGATGCTTTTCGTTGGTTCTTGTCTTGTTCTTCTTTGAGGATTGCAAATCCAATTGAGGGAATCCACAATATTTGATGAAATGTTTGGGAATTTTGTGATTGTTCCTTATAGCTTATTTTTATTTTTTTTCGTGCGTATTGGCACGCTATTTTCTATCTAGATTTTCTATATTGAGTTTGGAATGATTTGTGATGGAGTGACTTGCATATTATCAAGCCACATTCTAAGATTTAGGGGATACTACATTATAGTATCCTAATTTAGTCGATTTGTTTCTCTTGTTCTTTGGAATGCTAGTAATCATTCCGAAGTATTTGTATTCACTCTTGAGTTTTGAGATATTAATGATATATATCGAATTTCAGTCATTCTGACTCTGTTGATTTCTATGAGTCTATTTTGGGTAGACACCCAATCGGGCAATTGAATATTGTGTTGACTTCATTCTCGGTTCTTGGCCTTTCGGTCATCCTCCTACGAGGATGTCCACTAGGGAAGTGAGGTGATTCATTGAATTTATTTGATATTGTCATTCTTGCCTCCTTTTGAGATATCCTCTTTGGATGCTCAATTGTTATTATACTTTGTGAAATTACTTCACTCGAAGTAATGATATGTTTTTAGTGTTCTTCTGCTCATTCGAGAAGATATCTTAACCTTACTCTTATATCTCATTGATCTCTTTTTTTTTAATCCATTAAGTGGAGAGTAAATTAAAATGGTTTGAAAATTAATTTTATTTGGATGATATATGCAGCTCTGGATCCATAGCGGGTTGGATGAGTGGCGAGGCAGTTTTGATCATTTGGTCAACTCTGCAGCCAATCGATAGGGTTATTTATTACAAAACTAAGGCGAGGCATTGCAATTATGATAATTGAAATTTTACAAAATGGTATATAGTTATGTTTTGTTATTGAAATGATGTACTTGAGATGAGATAATACTTTGTTTGAAAAGTAAAATCTTTTAATGAATATTTTAAAATGAGTTATACATGTTGAAGATGGAGTTTGTTTTGAGAATTTGGGTATTTGAAAATAAAGAGTAGCAAAATTGGAATTTTTTATCTTAAGGATTGTTGAAATAAAATTGTAAAATTCTTCTGAAAACAAGTTTGAGTTAATTATCAACTCTAATTAATTTTATGTTGTTTAAAATATGGAAATTTAATACTGTGACAAAAGGAAATATGAATTTGAATGGTTCAATTATTTTAAAATGCTATATTAATAGATGCAAGTTTTAATAAATGAATAAGTCATGAAATGTAATCATTTTAAGTTGTGGGAACAATTTAAAATTTAACAAGTAAATTCAAAATTTATTTTGGATGGTTAATTATCTATTGATAATGAAAGAGATAAGTTATCTCTTTCAAAATGACTCTTCAAAGTTAGTTGTTTGAGAGGAGAAAAAAAAAAACTTGTTTGTGTAAAATGATAAAAGTGTTTCCAACTAGTGAATTGTTTCTTTTAAAAGATGATTACACAGAGTTGATCATAATTTTGTATGTCTTAATTTTATGGGAAAAATAAGATCATTTATTAAATTATTTAGCAAAAATCTTGTTTGAAAATGTAGTTTAAAATTAAAATGGTTTGGGGAAAACTTCAAATTTTTAATTTGTTTGAAAGCTGAAATTTCATTTAGAAAAGTGCTGTACTAAACCAGCGATAACTAGAGATTCATTAATCCAAATGAGGTCAATCTTTTTTCTAGTGAAAGGTCTTTCAGTAAGCTATAAAATTTATGTTTATCACTTTTAAATATCTTGCTATTTACTGAGGCTAAAATGGGTTTGAATGGGGATAAGCAATTCTGTACTGTTACAAAATTCTCTAAGATTAAGATGAAAGTAAATTTAACATAACTTTCAAAATGTAAATCCAATTTTGATGATCTTTATATTTCTTGAAAGCATAGACAGAGTAGAATAACTTTTATTTTACCATTTTCTTCAGATTTTATTCTTTGCTGGGTCAAAACGGGTCTTCTTTACATAAGGTCTGAAATGAAATTGATTTATTTCTTCTTAATAGTTAAGTGTAGCACTTCTTATTTATGAACATAAACTAATATCATCTATTTGAGTTAAGTACAAGTGAAAAGGGATGGTTGGGCTATATTTTGAGCCAAAAAGATTATATAAGATTATGCAGACTCGTTTTAAAATGCTAAAAAGAAAGGTATGTTTTCGGATTAAATTTTTAAGTGTTAAATGTTCATATATATTGTGTTTCCGACCTAATGGTCGATGTGTATTATATAAATCATTTTTTTAATATTGTAAATGGCCCTCCATATGAAGGAGACTCCGTCGAATTTTTCAAAAAAAATTTAACACTAAGAAAATTTTGGGAAATAAATTTGAAATATTCTGTGTTTTTGAGTAGTTTATTTTTTATCTCCTAAATGTGTTGTGTAAGACTCAAAGTCCATAACAATAATAAATTGGTTAGGAAGATAGCTATGTGTAAATAGCCATCGATGAAGGGTGTGATTATAAGTACTTTTCAAGTCATGTTTGAAATTATTATTTTTAAATTGATTATTAGTGTGGAAAAACATGTGTTACAAATAAAAATATATTTATGGAAGAGTTGGAGAATAAACAACTTAAATTTTATTTACTCTAAATAAAGAATAATGAGTTTAAATTTAAATTTAAATAAGAGTTTTGTAAATTTTCAAGTATTGAAAATTGTGATTATAAAGATAATGAGTTTTGAAACTCTAAAAAATTTTGATTGAAAATTAATACACACACACACACACACACACACACACACACACATATATATACACATTTTGGTTCCTTGTGTCTATCTTGCTTTAGTGCAATGGTCTAACGACTTGCAGTTATGCGGTCGTCCGAGTTTGGTAGCATTTGAAGAACCACCTCTCATCAAATTTTCTTATCTTTATTGTCGTCAATCTAAAACCAATGTGGCTCTTTCCATAGTGATACACAGAAAGTCACGTCAATAATGATCTTGTTGATTGGAGTCCATGATATAATGATACTAAAATCCAGACTGTATTCGAGAAGCTTTTGAGAAATCAATCTCACTTGATCGATCTTTTGTGCAGTATTCAAATTTTTGTTCTTGTTTTGAAGGTAAGGCGCATTCGAAATCATAATGTATTACTCGAAGAAATTCAATGGTCCGCTAATCCCAGTAATTATACTTGGGAAATCATAGAATTTATTGATCAATTTTATCTTGGTCTTCTATCATCTTGAGTTGAGAGTTAATTTTTTTTAATCTCGTGTTGGTCTACCCTTCTTTTGATTGATGAAATAGATGAGTTGAATATAAATACTTCTCTAGAAATTGCGAGGACGCAATTTTGCTAAGGGGGAGAGTCTGTAACAACCCTGGTTTTGGAAATTACCTATAAATACTAGATTATAACGATAGTTACGATTTAATATTGTGAATTGAAAATAAAATTTTAAATTTTAAATTGTTTATTCAGAATAAACAATGAATTTTTAGAAATAAAATGAGAAAATAAAGTTTGAAACTTTATTTTATTTTGTTTGAGTTAATAATGAATGGAAAATGGTTGTAATCTGGAGAAAATGCAATAATTTTGTTAATTATTGCTAATTACTTCTTTTAATAATTATTAAAGAAGTATTTGATTTTTAAGATTGTTTATTCAAACAAAAGGATGGAATTTGATTTATAAAGGAGTTTTGGTTATGAAATTAACTTTAAAATGCTTTGCCATATTTTTCTAAACAAGAAAAATATTTTAGTAGAATTTTTGGAGTTAAAATATGGAGTAATTCATCTATTAGTGTAAAATTGTGTATCTATGTAAAATAAGGGTTTTAATAAAAATAAAATTAAATTAAAATTCAACTTTTTACATGATGTAGAATATATTTTTTATCTATATAAGTTTACATATTTTGTTTGTGTAGAAACTTGAAAGAAAATGCATTGTTTTATTATAACATAGTGTAAAAATGTACATATTGATTTAGTTGTGAATTAAAACCTTAGGCTAATTAATTTATTCTCTATTTGAATCCAAAAGCCCATTAGCCTACCACCAGAAGACAAAGTAATGAGAAAATATTTCCTGTACGTACAGAAACTATTCTCATCTTCTTCCTCTAGCCCTAAACAGAAGATAGAAACCCTATTCAATCTATGGCCTTCAATCCCTTAATTCTTCATGTATTTGATGTCTCAATCAATTAAAAGCTAATTTCAAACAGGTAATCTACTTCAAATCAGAGAGAATTCATCAAATTTCAATTCTTTTTTTTGGGTTATCTGTTAATCACATGTTCTTCTTCTTTGCATGTTCTGTTTCTAAGTTTCTACAGGTAGCTGAAGCTTTCTATTACCAAAAGCCTTCATCTTGCTTCAATTTTGGCTAAATTTATTTATGTTAATCTCCATGAATTGCAAGGTGAGTATCAAAACTCACATATTATAGTTTTGATTGACATTTTAAGATAAGAAATCTCAATTTTTGTTATTGTTGCATGTTCGATTGAAAATCGCTGTGAGTAAATTATGTCTATCTCTTTCGTTTTACATCGGAATTCGATTTAATTTAAAGCTCTAGAAAGCTTGAAAAGAATGTGATAACTTTCCTGTTGATCACTTTTGAAAATTTTGAGCATAAGGGGTCGAAAATCCCAATACAAACTCGCTGCTCTGTCACTGTAAATTTGTGACTTTCTGTGCTAAGCGTTGTTGGTAATTTAAGCATATCTTTAACGTTTGATGTCCGAATTTGACGAATCTTGATGTTGCAGAAAGCTTAGATTATATGCTACGATTTTATTGTTTTGTGTTTTGTCAAATTTTGATGTTTACATGGTCGAAAATTCATTCTAGTATCGCTGTCCTGAAACTAAAAAGACAGTTGTAGTGAACTTCATATCTGAAATTTGTTTTGGTCGTATCTTTCACGTTTTTATCTAAATTCAATAATTTTATATGTTCCGAAAAGCTTAGACTTTATGCTAGAGGTTTCATGTTTTGAGTTTTCCGAAATTTTAAAGTTAGCTTGGTCAAAACTGTATTTGTTTGTTGCTGTCTCGAGAGCAAAACGACAGCAATAACAATCATTGAACTGAGAATTGTATTGGCTTATTTTTGCTCCCATTCTTGCTCAATGTTGATGTTGTTTTTGAGATGTTTTGAGAGCTATGATGCCTGTTAATAGGCTAGCTATATTTAGAGAATTTAAAACCCAAATTTAAATAGAATTTGAATTGACTTTGGGTTAAATTTGAATTGAATTCGTATTGAATTCACATTATCGGTCTTGAGTAATCTTTCTTGTTTTTCATTGTTTTCGAGCACGATTTTCACTAAAGCATTTTGAAGTGATATTTGAAATAAATGGACATTTCAAATTATTATTACATAGTATTTTAAAATTATTTTTCTAATATAAAATTCTATTTATTTTCTATAATAAAGGAATTTTAAATATTGGTTTTATTAATCTTTTCGGGAAAAAGTTTTAAAAGCTTGTTTTCTCTACTAAAATATTTTAAATATCAAAAGCACACTTTTGCAATATTCAAATGTATGATAAAGAGAATTAAACGATTTAGTAAAATTCGTTGTATGGGACATGTGCGTTTACTATTTCGGTTAATTCCGGACTTGTACGATCGAAACTATCTGGGTTTTTGATTCTGAGTTAGTTTGCCAATTTATGGCGGGATTTTGAGATTATAATTCCTATCTTTAGGAATTATCTGGGAAGGCCAATATTTGGCTAGTTTTATGGTTTGAGATTTCTACTTTGAGATTTATGGTTTATGAGGAACCATCACGATGTTTTCACTTGTCGATGAGATGAGACAAGTTACGATGCCATTTAATACTTGTCGATGAGAAGAGACGAGTATAGTGTCTTTTTATCACTCGCCAATGAGACGAGAGAGATATGATTTTCTGATTTTTATGTGGCATCGACTAGCGGCTAGTAAACCACTAAGTGCGAACATGTGGTATGGGACACACGTTAACACTTTTTGGGTTCCTATTCGTGACTTTGTGACACATTCACGATGTTTACCTAACAAAACTACTTTGAGAGGTGTTTGCGACCTAGTCATGAGGACAAACTGCTTTGGGAGGTGTTAGCGACCTTGTTAGGGCTGACAAAACAGCTTGGAGAGGTGTCAGCGACCTAGTCATGAGTACAAACTGCTTTGGGAGGTGTTAGCGACCTTGTTAGGGCTGACAAAACAGCTTGGAGAGATGTCAGCGACCTAGTCATGAGGACAAACTGCTTTGGGAGGTGTTAGCGTCCTTGTTAGGGCTGACAAAACAGCTTGGAGAGGTGTCAGCGACCTAGTCATGAGGACAAACTGCTTTGGGAGGTGTTAGCGACCTTGTTAGGGCTGACAAATTAGCTTGGAGAGATGTCGGTGACCTAGTCATGAGGACAAACTGCTTTGGGAGGTGTTAGCGACCTTGTTAGGGTTGACAAAACAGCTTGGAGAGGTGTCAGCGACCTTGTCATGAGGACGAACTGCTTTGGGAGGTGTTAGCGACCTTGTCCGAGGCTTCGGCCGTTTAAGTTTAGCACGTGCAACATTGTTTCGACATTGCAATTTGGGATTTGGCCAATCCGTGGTTTTTCAGTTTTCTGTTTTATTATGATTTCACCATTGTAAGATGTTTTATTACATCGATAGCCTAGTGCTATATGCGATGTTATATAAATGGTGATTTCATTTATGATGTTTTGAACTCTTATCGAGTTACTTGAGTTGTGAGTTTGGATGATTTCATGATTTTAAAGGATATTCTGGGTTTTGCCATTTTGGCGAGTTGAGATTGAAATTTATATACATTTATACCGATGAGATGAGGTATAATTGAATTTGGAGATTCTTTTATACCTGAGTTTTGGATCATCCTATTGAGAATGTTTTATGTTTGCCATTTTGGCAAGAGTTTGTATTGATGTTTCTTCTTTTGAGGAGATAAGGTTCATGGAAACCATGTAGACACTTTAGGGTGTCGCCGGTGATATAAGGCTAATGTTTGTATTATTTGAGTATTATTATTGAATTTACCTCTTTTGAGGTTTTTGTATAATTAAGTGACATTAGTTCACTTAAGTCATGGGTTGTAATTCTTTCTGTTGTCTCTTCTCATTCAAAAAGAATTATCATCTTGTATCTTATGCTTCATATTATCATCTGTCCTTGTTAACTGATTGTTTTAGCTAGACTGACCCGTGTATTTTGTACTCGGGTCAGACCGAGTTGTTTCAGGTATCATCTATTGGGCTTAGCTTGAAGTTGATGTTGGTCATTAGCTTATCTATCGCTTGAGTAGTTTATTTCTTCAGCATACTCTGACGTATTTACATTTGATTCGATGTATATGGTGTGGTCGTGTACCACCTTTATTGTATTCATATTGTACTGTACTAAATATGTATCAATGTATATGTATATATATGATGTTGTTACTGTTCTGTGATGTGATTCACATTCAGTTATTGTATTTTGTTCTGATAGATCTGCTAGCCACCTATAATTTTGGATTAAGCATTTACTGGGTATGTCGATCCACTTGAGTTGAAAAGAAAAATTATATTGCATTTATCGACGCATTCAGTAGATGTTTAAGACAAAATTATAGATGGTCGCCCTTAACCAGCCCTATTCTCCACTTTAGTAGACAGAATTATTTGTTAATTCTCTTTACTAAGATGGGTCTCGGGGTGGGGCGTCACACATTCTCTTGAATTTGAAATGAAGCCATGTAAATAATCAAAAACCATGAATATAGAGTTAGCCATATTATAACCAAATGTATTATCATCCAACAAAACACTATTTTTAATCCAAACTGATATATATGAAGTAATTCAAAGAATCTAGGGATTTTTATAGTGTTTTTGGCATAAGAATATAATTGGCCAACAATTTGAATAAGTCAGAATCAAAATCATCATTATTTCATCATCACATTATTGGCTGATTTAACTCAGATTATGGTGCAGATTATCACATTTAATATATCGTTAAATATACCATTACCTGTTTCACCTTTACGATATTTTTCGTTGTTGTCTATTGTGATTCTGTCACCTTTGTACTAGGCTAAGGAACTTTTCTTTGTTGCCCGTTGTGTTTCTGGAACAGCCAAAATCCAGAGAACACTATTGTTGTTCCTTAGCCTGCCACTACACCTACACGATGAAAGATTTTTGTGACCTATTTGTTTTTATAGGTCCATGATTGTTAGTGGCAGAATATTTTGAAAAATAATTTTGTGGAGACCCAAAACTATTTATATATGTTCCTTTCGGCACCCAAATTTGTTTAACTTTGAGAGATTTTATATTCGTGCCTTTTGGAACCCAAATTGGTATAGTTTTCACATGTTTGGGTCTATACCAACAACTATTGTGATTGTGTCCAAATTTTCTACAAATTGTGCACATAGAATTTTCTTGATTAACATTTTCAGATTGATTATATCCAAGTCCTTGTCTAACCGTATTAACAGTTTGCTTTCCTAATAGCATATTCAATGATTTTTCGCTTTTTGAAAATTTGACTAAAGTCGTTGACAATTGTTGGACTTGTGTTTTGAGAGATTCATTTTCGTTTAACAATTATGTGCACTTTCTAATAGAATTCTCTCTCCTAGTATTTTCATTCTCTTATAAAATCATAATTTCATTTTCAAGTGATTTTATATTAATTTCTGATTTTTTAATTTCTTCTTCAAATGTTGGACACTTATCACGCTTAGGGATCCTACTTTGATAGGTTTTAACTAATTGGTCAAGTTGTTTATTTAAATCTATCAAAGTGACTTTTTGTGATTCAAGTTTAGCATATTTTTCCCTAAGTCGTTCAAAACAGCCATTTACTTCGTGAAATAAATAAGTAATTCAGAGTGAGTGAGTTTTGATACGTCACTTGGCTCATCATCGTCGCTATCAGTTATATTTCCATGAAGGCACATATCTGCTTTCTCACTCTCATTGCTAGTACTTTGATTATCTTCATCACTTGTATTCCACGTGGCTGTAGCATTTCTCCTTTTTGATTTCTTTTCAAAATCTTGTTGAAATCAAGGATAATTGGGCTTGATATCACCGGGTTTGTTGCAAATGACCCCGTGTTCTTCCGAGATGTCTAGTGCTTTAATTATTTTGCTTTTCAATTGTTGATTTAGAGATGGATTTCCGTATTTTTGGTTCCACTTTTTAAATTTCTTCATTAGTAATGCTAGCTCAGCTGCTCCATCATCATCATCCTCATCACAACTGCTTTTTACAAATCCTGTCGAGCATATTTCTTTAAGCGAGTCGGTTGTGGAGGATTTCTCATTGCTGTTGACTTTTGCACCATATATTGCATGGAAAGTATTCCAGATTTCCTGTGCATTTTCACAATGAGAGATGAAATTAAAATTATCTTCATTAATATGAGAATATAATATAAGCATAGCAAGAGCATTAATTGAGATAATTTTCTCGTCATTTATATCACACCCATTTTCAATAATATTCCAACATTTAATATTAACATATTTTAAATAAAATTCCATTTTCAATTTCCAATTTAAAAATCTATTCCATCAAAAATAGGAGGAATAATATTGGAACGACTCTCAACAAAAGTAGCCATTTTAAAAATTAAAATTTTTAAAACAAAATAATTGGTTTTTGAAAAATCAAAATTAGCTTTTGTTCCTAGCTCTTATACCACTTGTAGGATCGATTTCACCCTAGAGGTGCGGAGGGGTGAATGGGGTGATGGTGTAAATTATAAAAATTAATTGCGGAGGCTTAAAAAATAATTTCAACGCAGATCACAGAATAATAGCAGCACAGAGAAATAGCAGAATAATAAATGCAGAAATAGAAAGACATAGAATTTACCCAGCTTCGGCGAAACCCTGCCTACGTGCTGCCCCCAAGGTTTCAACTAGAAATTAAGTAGTCACACGCTTACACACGTAAATTCGTGACACCCGCTACTGACTAACCTAACTCTACGCTCAAAACTCTGCCACAACTCAGCCACTGAGTTGCGAATTCTCAAACTACGCCACGTAGTTTGTCCCCTAGTCATGCGACTACTAAATACATCGATTTAAAAAAGAGTTTAAATTTAGAAAAACAAAAATTTAAAAATAAAGCCCTAATTAAAACTTGATCCTTTTTTATTCTTTAACAAGGCCGGCCCCTTTTATTTCTTCATTTATTCTAGTCCGTTCCTTTTTCTTTGAGAATGGCGGCTTTGTTAATCTTTGTTCGTTCCTCTTCGCAACTAAATTAGGGATTATGAAAACTGGGGCGGTCGACTTCAATATCTCGATTGAATGAATGGTTTAGCATTGTTGCTTCGTCAATCGATGATCTCTCTGCTTAGCACACGGTTCCCCCAATTTCCGATCGAGTTGTTTGAGTGGTATGTGATTTATCCCTTTGCTTCTTCTGATTTGCTTGCTTGAACTCGATACCATTTGTTGATGACGTTGATTGCAATTTATAGGATTTGTTCTCCTAAATTTTCGTCGTATATTATTATTTGAATTTGTCAATTACTTTGCTTGGCCGTTTGATTATGGCTGGACGTTGATGATTTTACTGACTTAATCAAATTCATATATTTTGATACTTACTTCTCACGGCTTTAAATCTGAACTGTTCGTTTCTTTACCACCACGTCTCTGACTTGTTCAACATTGACTTCGGGTTGATGTTTTTTGACTTGGTAAGAACTTGACATTGATACTATGAATTCATGTTTCTGCTAGCTTCGGTCTTTGCAGTTTGTAGTTGCCGTGTACTTTGTCTTGTTCTTTGTTGTAAGGTTGAATCACTGTCATTTGTGTTTACTTCCTCTAGTCATATGCGTCATGTAGCATGCTTGACTGGATTTTGACGATGTTGATTTACTTTGGCCATACTGTTGAAATTAAACTGGTCATTCTTCACTGTGGCCTTCGACTTTACATTTTCTTTGTTGTAACTGGACGTGAACTTGTAGTCTCTATTTCTGTACTCAAGTCTGTATTGTCATGTTACTCCTTTGGTTTGTGATTCACTTCATGTTGCCTCGAATCTTCATATACTCTCTGAGTTGCTCTGGCCCTGTTGCATACACGTTGCTTGATATGTTGGTTCGGTCTTGTACCTGTAGTTGTATTCATGTACACTCTGGCCGGTTGATTGTTGTGTGCTGTTTGGTTCTGGCCATATCTTTGGTGCTTTGAGTTACTGCAGCTTCTTTATTCCATACATATGAATTTCAATCATGTGAAGCCGTAACTATTTCGTTGGACCTCATGCTCCAAACTATCCCAGATATAATTTGGTTGTGCCTTGTCGGGTTCACATGTGCACTTGGGCTTGTTTGTTCATTGACACTGTACGGTGCAATTTTGATGTTTATCATTGTTTCTTTTTCACTGTGGCATTTGTACACTGTACTGATGCAATTTTGATGTTCATTTGGTTTTGTTGGTGGCATTACATTACTGTGCATTGAGCATTGTTTGAACTTGTATCACTTGAGTTGAATCCAGCTTGTAGCTTGAATTTGACCTTGTGCTGAAAGTTGTGACATTTATTTTATTGCACTTGAGTTGAATCCGATAATTTGGGTTTAACCTGTGCTCACCTGTCCCTATAAATTTATCAAGTGTATATATATCGGTGTGCACGGCCTTGTGGCATATACAGTGATACACTATGTATGTCACAAGCTGTTCGTGTATGATGAATTCAAAGTTAAATGATGACGAACAACCCAAATAACTAAGGCAAATATTATTTTCAAAATTCACATTTTATTTTATACACTACTAAAATATTTCCTTTTCAATTTTACTGCATCAATATTTATTTTTGCAGAATGCTCAGATGCTGGATTCACATTGGAATAAAGTTGAAGATAAAATACGAGTGTGAGTGATATGTAGTGATGTCAACTGTAAATGTGAAATTATGATGTAATTGAATTTGTATTGTAATCAAAGTTGTATATGTATAGTGAGAGCTTGAATTTGTACTATTCAAAATTGTAATAAATATTTGTTTGAATAAAATTTCTGTTTGAATTCAAATTCTGTGTTATTAATTTTATTCAGCAAATATTTATTTAACCTGTGAAAAATAGTACATTAACAAATACATTTAAACGAATATATATATATATATATATATGTTTATTATCATCAAACAAAATTCATATAATCGCATATTCAACAAAAAAGATTAGACATTTGACTTAAGGGTGTATCGATCTCATATAGGGCTTAATTGTATCTTCACAATTGTTTTTTGAATAATTCTATTTCTTGGTGTCTAGGCCACGTCAAAGTAATAACCAGTTATAAAAATTATGGTGATTCGTAAATATTATACTGGTTGTTCCTCTGAAGGTACTTAAACCATCGGCTACATTGCTACGGTGATTTGTGGTGCGCCGATAACCTATACCCGTTACTTGGCTAAGAAATAATTTTGTGGATTTAAGACAAAGTGTGATTATCAATTTTAGATTAAGAGCTACTAAGACAAAAACTACAATTAAGTCCTTTGCATTCATTTAGTTTCATTAGTTCATGCATGTTTAAAAAAAATCCAAAATCCAAAATAAAAAGTTGTAAACTTAAAAAAAATTAAAAATTCGAAAAAAATAACAAAATTTCCATTTTTTAAAATCGGAAAAAACAAAATTCCTTTTGGTAAATATTTGAAAATTCAAAAACAAAAACATATAAAAAAAATTTGAGAAACAAAACTGTAACGACCCAGAATTTTTATTAATTAAAATTTGAATATTTAATTAATTTTAAATATTTATAAGTGAATTTATAAGTCAAATAAATTTTAATTTGAATTATTGGATTTAATTGGATAATTAAATCGATAATTTAATATGTTAAATTATGGAAATAATTGAAAATAGAGTTAAAAATGATTGAAAATAATTTGTAAAATTTTACTTAATCATACTGGAGTTATAGAAATATTTTAGAACTTTTAAAATCGAATTTAGAGTTAATTTGTGAAAATTGAATATTTTAATATTAAATAATCGACTGTAAAATAGTCAATTTTTGAACAGTCTCAGAATTGAACGAAACCAGTTTCATTGGATCCGTAATAGTTAGTTATTACCGGATTTCAATTTTCGTGTCAATCGGAGCTATCGTTTGATCGTGGCAGCTCGAAACGCATCGATTTATTTTTAATTTAAATTTGGCGAGTCAAAATAGCCATTTTTCAAAAAGTCTCGGATTTCGACGAAACCAGTTTCATCGGATCCGTAATGTGATATTATTGTAAGGTTTCAAATTTCAAGTCAATTGGATTTACCGTTTGTCCGGTACAAATTAAAACGCCTAGAAATCGACTTAAATCGGTTTAATTTAAATTGAACGTTTTTAGCCATAACTCGCACATACTTCCGAATTAGCTTCCGAAACCTGTTCCATTGTGTCCGGAACGTGGGATAAACCCTAGGTACGCTGGTTACGGCGTCTAAATCGGAGTTCGGAATTCCCGGGATGAATAGTGTTTACGCTTGCTTTTTCTATAAATACAACATCATCTTCATAAATAAAAAAAAAATACAAACCCTAACCCTAAAAACTAGTAGCCGCCAGTTTCATAACCTAGGGCCAGAAATTCTCCTTCTTCATCTCTTAATCTCTTCCAATCTATCAAGAATTAGCCAAGGTGTTCAACATGAAAGTCGTAGAGCTCGACGAGAGCTTCGATTCCATACGGTGATGATCGGATTTGGCGTCGCGTGGAGGGAGAAAATGTGGGCCGTTCACCATCAGGTCGGCACGCATTTCCATGCAAAACATAGGGCCGAGTGCGTGCGGTCATGGGCTAGGGGTAGAGGAAGTCGATAGCTTCGAGTTGGTGGTTGTGTGATCGAGTTTCATCGAGTGTGGTGGTCGGAAATGGAAACCCTAGTTCATGCTAATGGGTTGGGTGGTGCGGCTGTGAACGTGAAAGAAGAAGATGAAGAGGGGACGGCCAGATCTGAAGCAAAGAGAATGGATGGTGGATGATGGATGTGGGTTTTAAAATTTTAGTTTATGTTGTAATTTAGTTATATAAATCGTGTACAATCTTGTAAAATGCATAACTTTTTCATACGAGGTCGAAAAAATGCAAATCCAGTTGCGTTGGAATCGTATGGACGAGCACTACGCGATGGAGTTGGTTTGGAGTCGTTTGGAGTTAGTGAGAATTTCGGGTAAAATTAAACGCGCGTTTAATTTTATTCGAAATAAAAGCTAAAACGGAAATTAAAACCAAGGTGAGAACTTCTCACTCAATCGAATAGATTTCGATTTTTATTTTAAATAGTTAGATTTAAAATATTTGAATGCATGTTTGAATGATGACTGTAAATTATTGATTGTTAAAATAGACATTATGCGCCGTTAGTAAGCGGATGTTATTTAATAAAAACATATACCGCGAATATTTCATAAACAGTGAAATTGGTATTATATATAATATCAATATATATATATTGGCATATGTATATATTGCAGTTGATTGATTTCCCGCATTTATTTGTTTAGCGGATGAGACCCTATTACGCCGTTATTAAGCGGATAATATTTAATAAGAACATGTACCGCGATAATTTCGTACTGGAGCGAAATTGGTATTGTGCTAATGTTTTTGGATGCAGGAAAACAGGTTGGAGGGATCCAACTGGATTCCTCAACAGTATTTATTTAATTTCAGATATTTTGATATTTGATGGATTATCATATCGATATATGATATCGTTGTTAGTCGTGATTGACTATTTGGTGTGTAGCATCATTGGACCCAGATTTGGGATTTTAAAATGATTTTAAAGTGATTTTTGAAAATATACTATATTTTTGGAATTGATCCATTATAAATAAATAACGTTATAATTTTTAAAGTTATAAAAATTATAGTTTTTGTGAAATATAGTTAAAAGCTGATTTTTGAGAAATATGAATTAATGACCTTATAAAATATTTAGATTGGATTTTTGAATATATGATAAAAGTTTAAATATAGGATTTATAAAATTTGATTATTTTATAAATCGAAATGATGAAATTATAAAGGAAATTAAAGACGTTTTAGAATAATAATATAAACTGATTTATATTAAGAGATTTATAAATGGATATTTATAAATTGAAATATTGACATTATAAAACGAGTTTTTATAAGTGTTTGAATGTAGTGAAAATGAATTTCATAATAGAATGAAATTTATAGAGTTATAAACTGTGAAGTTATAAATGAAATCTATAAATAGTAAGATTTATAAATTTGGTGAAATCATTTGAAGAATAGATTGATTAAATAAATAAATCTTATAAGTTATAAGGTTTATAAATTGAAAAGTCTTTAAAAAGAACGATTTTGTAAAATAATCGTTTTATAAGCAATTGACTTATAATATGAACTTTTAGTTTATAATTGAGATATGAAATCAAATATGTTAATAAAGGAATTTATAAAAAAAGGAAGTTTTTATAAATAAATAGAAAAGGAATTTATAAACGTTGTTTTATAAATTCGCAAAGGACTTATTTTGACAAGTTAATTGTTATAACTTAGAAATGGAGTTATATTCACATTTTTTTCAATAGTGAATAATCCTTTGAATTGAAATGAATAAAAGAATGAAATTGGTTAACGTAGTTTATTCACGTTTTTGAATAGTGAATAACACGTTAAAGAGATTGTTTAGAATGTGAATGTTTTAAATAGAATTAAAACGATCCAACGATGTTTTAAAAGGTATAGAGATTCGAAACCATAGATTTCAACATTTATCGTTGAAATAGATGTTTCGAGAAATAAAAGGAAATAGTGGACTATAACATTGTTGTTATAGTAAATGATTTCCGAATGGAAATGTTTTGGTTTAGTATTGGGATTTATATATCTATTTTAATTTCGAATCCCTATACTAATGATTTTGGGTTGTCGTAACGATGTTTTACGTAACATTCGTTTGGCCCAAACAAATATGTTTAAAAGAATGATTTCCTTAAAGAATGAATTATATACTTAATTCGATTTAAGTATATTGAATATTTTCTAAGTGTTGAAAATAAAGGAATTTGTGAATTACTTATGAATAAATAAGTATGGAAATGTTTTCCAATATGAAGTGAATAATTAGAATTTATCTTTTTCTGAAGATAAATTGAAATGAATTATTGAAATTGTATATGCATGATATTTTGAAATATAAATTCATTATGGAATTTATATGTGAAAAGTGAAATTTGTTTGAAGATAAATATTGATTTATTTTTGAAGTGTTGGAATTTTATATCTTGTAAAGATATTTTGGAAAATAAATAATTTGGAAAATTATTTGGAATCTGGTGATGTATGCATATCCAGTGATAGTTCAATAACCGACTATCAGTATTTCCCTTTGAATGGGTATTTGATGTGAATTGATTGAATTTGAATGCACACTTATTTTTGAATAAGCGCTCACTATTCGGGTTAACCGGGAAAGGACCATGGGGTCGTATAACCCATTCCGAATATGTGATACGTCGTTGTGAATTGCATTTGAAGATCGGTGTTGAAGACCGGTATTTGCAAGAGCGATAGGATGACCTATCGATTGTTTCTGCACCGAGTCGCGCTGGTATAGAAACTCCCTAAGTGATGGGAAATCCGATCAGGATTGTGAATATCCGGATTTCAAGGACTTCTTCGTAAGTGCCTTCGGTTCTGTTCGATCCCGGAACAGACTTGTATGGATTGTATGCCTGACATTACAAGTTGAGATGTAAAGCCGATTTCTTTCAAATATATTTCTGTTGGTGGCGGAGAATTTATTCTTTGTTTAACACCCTTCTTTGAGACGTACGAGCTCAAAGGTTATATAGTTGAAGTTATCAGCGATATATTCCCAATTTGGTAATGTGACATGCTGAGTGATGCTGAAATGATCATTGTGTTGATTATTGTGATAGGATCATTTATTTGATCGTCTATCTTAGTGATCATTGTGTTGATCATTTATTGACCCAAAGCATGGCTTTTGTATAAAGTATGTTTTTGTGGACGTGAATTCGTCGAGCCTCACATCCCGGAAATGGTCAAAACAGGAAAGAAGCAGCAAGGTTATGAGGGGTAGCACCCTTTAGGATGTGTCCATTTCCTTCTGGAAAAGGGTGGTATCATGGTATGGAGCCCAGATACTTACTCATGTTGAAAACACTTTGTTATGATTGTGTGAATTGATTAGAGAGCGCTCTCGGAAAAAGGTCCCAAAGGACCGGGGGATGGCATATTCGGTCAGTTGTTACTCAGTTAGGAGTAACCCGGCCTTGTGTTGGTTGAGATCCGGTTTGGTTCTCGGGGATGTCCATCCAGAGGCATTCTCAGTGGCAATGGGAAGTTCCTTGGCCTGACCATTTGTTGGAAATCCAAAGAAACAATACGTGACTTGTACGGTATTAGTTGTAGAACCTGCCATTTAATATGGTAGCTATTAGTAGGCATAATATAATGGTACCTATGCTGGCTAAGATTTATATTCTACTTTCGAAAGGATTTGTTCTACACTATGCACTAGTAATAATATCAAATGCTCTTTTTAAATGCGTATCAAGCATGTTTGACTATCATAAGAAGAAATCTTCTCCAAGTCTGCGTTTGCATTGTGTGTGTGGCAGGAGGTCTTATGGTAGTCTCATTTTTAAAAGCATTGCGAATTGAGTTTAAAATATTCTCTTTTTGATTTTAAAGATAAATAAACTGTTTTGAGTTCTCACACCAGTCACATGACTGACTTGGAGTTTATTGTTTTCCTTCCTAAACTCTGGGTGCCCACCAATTTCCACACGGGCAGTTAAGAGTTAGGTTTATCAGGATATTCTGGATATTCTGGAATTGCTGGAGGCAAGCTGGATGGCATGGCGTATTACTAGTTTATATAGTATTTCTTTTTCCGCTGCACTGATTGTTGTATGTTGTTGTACACTCTGATGATTTGATGTAATGAAATATAATGTAATGTAATAACTGATATAGTTCTTTGTTTAAAGATTATTCATTTATTAGTATATGTTGTTCCGCTGCGAATTGTGAGATTCTGTTGTTGTTCTGTTCCTCTCTGTCCGTTCTATTTTTAAAATGCTTCTATCTTCTAATTTTTTAAATTCTCTATTTTCTTTTCTTTCTCTGTTTTCTAAAAAAAAATTTGTCTATCTTCTTTTCCCTCTATTTTTCTTTTTCTTTCTTCTTCTTCTCTTTTCTTTTCTTTCTTTTCTTTTAAAAACCCATAACATCTCGGTTTTCGGCCTTCGAATTCTCGGCAGTCGATAAAGTGAGTGTCGATGTCGGATTTCCGAAGAACGAAAATCCGCTGACCGTTACATTTGGTATCAGAGCTCTGATGGTTAAGCGAGAACCATGGTTCTGTAGGGTATTACTCGTTAGAGATAGAGTCAGCAGTACTCTAGAATGAGTTTGAGTGTAATAATAGCTATGAGAGCGTATTTGTTAGTGAATATGAAATTGTTTTATATTGTGTTAACTTATCGGTTGATTGTTTATAGATTCCCGTCGATCTAGTCTAGCTAACTATCGTAGATAGGGGTTTCTAAACTCTTAAACAAGATAAATCGACATAATATTGATTTTAAAATTTGGTAAATGGAATAATTTTACCTTAATTATATTTTGAATATAAAAGAATAATTTTTCAAAATTATTAAATTATATATAAGTGATTGTTAGGTTGTTTGAATAATCTAAATTAAAGAACAATTGTATAAGTAAAAGAATTATAAGAATCAAATTATAACTAAAGTGTTTACAATTGTGTAATAAACTTATATATCTAAAAAGTGAAACTATATGAATATAACTTAAGAGATATTGAATTAAGTTGATTTTGGTATCGAAGTAAATAATCAAGTGGATTAAATGAATATGAACTTGAGTTATGTAATAGAATTCAACTTTGTAATTGAATTGAATGAATGGATTGAATGTTAAATCAATTAAATGTAAATTTAAGTTGATATAAAATAATGAATGAAAGTATTAATTCATTGAAATCAAATGTTATTGGAAGTTGAATAAATTGAATAAGAATGAAGATAAGCAAAGGAATTTGGTTGTAATTAATATACTTTGGTTGCTATATGATTGTTATATGATTGTATAAAAGTCATTAAGAGTTAATGAAATTGAAAGCTATGTAATTGAATTCAAATTAGAAGTAAATAAATTTGAATAGAATTGAATGTGAATTGGATTTAATTAGTGAATGCAAACTAATAAAAAATTGAGAATGAATGTTGATAAAAAAAAAAAAATCCAATGTTAACAAATCAAATGTGATTTGAATTGAAAACCATTTCATTGAATATTAATAAGAATATTATTGATTATGGATTATAGTTGGTTGATGGTTGTATATATTGCTATTGAATGCATTTGCTATATTATGTAGTTGTTATGTTGCTATATGTTGTATATTGAGATTATTTGCATATGTGCATGTTCTCATGTTGTTTGTTGAGTTTAGTAGGTGCGGATCGCGTTGCTTCGCATTTGGAGTTCGCTTTAGCGCTATATTAGCCGTATATGCTTGCTAATAAAATATAAGGTACATATCTCGGATTAAATATCGCACTTTTATACTTTTTTCCCTTCGGGATGCCTCATTACTTGATGAGATGTATATTTGTGATATATATACTGTCATTTTTTTTTCGGATCGAGCCGCGCAAAGGAGACTATGGCGAATTTTTCCGGAAATTTAAGGCGTTAGAAAAATTTGAGAAAATTTTGGAAAAATTTTGGAAACTTTAAACTTTGATTTGGAATTGAAAGTTAAACAATAGTAGTTGTTTTTGAAAAGATAACTAAGTATTATTTGAAAACTTAGTAAAGATTTGAAAGAAGTTTAATTATAAATTTTGGAAAGTTAATAAATTCTATAACTTTTCTTACTTGTAATTTCGAGGACGAAATTCTTTTAAGGGGGAAAGATTGTAACGACCCAGAATTTTTATTAATTAAAATTTGAATATTTAATTAATTTTAAATATTTATAAGTGAATTTATAAGTCAAATAAATTTTAATTTGAATTATTGGATTTAATTGGATAATTAAATCGATAATTTAATATGTTAAATTATGGAAATAATTGAAAATAGAGTTAAAAATGATTGAAAATAATTTGTAAAATTTTACTTAATCATACTGGAGTTATAGAAATATTTTAGAACTTTTAAAATCGAATTTAGAGTTAATTTGTGAAAATTGAATATTTTAATATTAAATAATCGACTGTAAAATAGTCAATTTTTGAACAGTCTCAGAATTGAACGAAACCAGTTTCATTGGATCCGTAATAGTTAGTTATTACCGGATTTCAATTTTCGTGTCAATCGGAGCTATCGTTTGATCGTGGCAGCTCGAAACGCATCGATTTATTTTTAATTTAAATTTGGCGAGTCAAAATAGCCATTTTTCAAAAAGTCTCGGATTTCGACGAAACCAGTTTCATCGGATCCGTAATGTGATATTATTGTAAGGTTTCAAATTTCAAGTCAATTGGATTTACCGTTTGTCCGGTACAAATTAAAACGCCTAGAAATCGACTTAAATCGGTTTAATTTAAATTGAACGTTTTTAGCCATAACTCGCACATACTTCCGAATTAGCTTCCGAAACCTGTTCCATTGTGTCCGGAACGTGGGATAAACCCTAGGTACGCTGGTTACGGCGTCTAAATCGGAGTTCGGAATTCCCGGGATGAATAGTGTTTACGCTTGCTTTTTCTATAAATACAACATCATCTTCATAAATAAAAAAAAAATACAAACCCTAACCCTAAAAACTAGTAGCCGCCAGTTTCATAACCTAGGGCCAGAAATTCTCCTTCTTCATCTCTTAATCTCTTCCAATCTATCAAGAATTAGCCAAGGTGTTCAACATGAAAGTCGTAGAGCTCGACGAGAGCTTCGATTCCATACGGTGATGATCGGATTTGGCGTCGCGTGGAGGGAGAAAATGTGGGCCGTTCACCATCAGGTCGGCACGCATTTCCATGCAAAACATAGGGCCGAGTGCGTGCGGTCATGGGCTAGGGGTAGAGGAAGTCGATAGCTTCGAGTTGGTGGTTGTGTGATCGAGTTTCATCGAGTGTGGTGGTCGGAAATGGAAACCCTAGTTCATGCTAATGGGTTGGGTGGTGCGGCTGTGAACGTGAAAGAAGAAGATGAAGAGGGGACGGCCAGATCTGAAGCAAAGAGAATGGATGGTGGATGATGGATGTGGGTTTTAAAATTTTAGTTTATGTTGTAATTTAGTTATATAAATCGTGTACAATCTTGTAAAATGCATAACTTTTTCATACGAGGTCGAAAAAATGCAAATCCAGTTGCGTTGGAATCGTATGGACGAGCACTACGCGATGGAGTTGGTTTGGAGTCGTTTGGAGTTAGTGAGAATTTCGGGTAAAATTAAACGCGCGTTTAATTTTATTCGAAATAAAAGCTAAAACGGAAATTAAAACCAAGGTGAGAACTTCTCACTCAATCGAATAGATTTCGATTTTTATTTTAAATAGTTAGATTTAAAATATTTGAATGCATGTTTGAATGATGACTGTAAATTATTGATTGTTAAAATAGACATTATGCGCCGTTAGTAAGCGGATGTTATTTAATAAAAACATATACCGCGAATATTTCATAAACAGTGAAATTGGTATTATATATAATATCAATATATATATATTGGCATATGTATATATTGCAGTTGATTGATTTCCCGCATTTATTTGTTTAGCGGATGAGACCCTATTACGCCGTTATTAAGCGGATAATATTTAATAAGAACATGTACCGCGATAATTTCGTACTGGAGCGAAATTGGTATTGTGCTAATGTTTTTGGATGCAGGAAAACAGGTTGGAGGGATCCAACTGGATTCCTCAACAGTATTTATTTAATTTCAGATATTTTGATATTTGATGGATTATCATATCGATATATGATATCGTTGTTAGTCGTGATTGACTATTTGGTGTGTAGCATCATTGGACCCAGATTTGGGATTTTAAAATGATTTTAAAGTGATTTTTGAAAATATACTATATTTTTGGAATTGATCCATTATAAATAAATAACGTTATAATTTTTAAAGTTATAAAAATTATAGTTTTTGTGAAATATAGTTAAAAGCTGATTTTTGAGAAATATGAATTAATGACCTTATAAAATATTTAGATTGGATTTTTGAATATATGATAAAAGTTTAAATATAGGATTTATAAAATTTGATTATTTTATAAATCGAAATGATGAAATTATAAAGGAAATTAAAGACGTTTTAGAATAATAATATAAACTGATTTATATTAAGAGATTTATAAATGGATATTTATAAATTGAAATATTGACATTATAAAACGAGTTTTTATAAGTGTTTGAATGTAGTGAAAATGAATTTCATAATAGAATGAAATTTATAGAGTTATAAACTGTGAAGTTATAAATGAAATCTATAAATAGTAAGATTTATAAATTTGGTGAAATCATTTGAAGAATAGATTGATTAAATAAATAAATCTTATAAGTTATAAGGTTTATAAATTGAAAAGTCTTTAAAAAGAACGATTTTGTAAAATAATCGTTTTATAAGCAATTGACTTATAATATGAACTTTTAGTTTATAATTGAGATATGAAATCAAATATGTTAATAAAGGAATTTATAAAAAAAGGAAGTTTTTATAAATAAATAGAAAAGGAATTTATAAACGTTGTTTTATAAATTCGCAAAGGACTTATTTTGACAAGTTAATTGTTATAACTTAGAAATGGAGTTATATTCACATTTTTTTCAATAGTGAATAATCCTTTGAATTGAAATGAATAAAAGAATGAAATTGGTTAACGTAGTTTATTCACGTTTTTGAATAGTGAATAACACGTTAAAGAGATTGTTTAGAATGTGAATGTTTTAAATAGAATTAAAACGATCCAACGATGTTTTAAAAGGTATAGAGATTCGAAACCATAGATTTCAACATTTATCGTTGAAATAGATGTTTCGAGAAATAAAAGGAAATAGTGGACTATAACATTGTTGTTATAGTAAATGATTTCCGAATGGAAATGTTTTGGTTTAGTATTGGGATTTATATATCTATTTTAATTTCGAATCCCTATACTAATGATTTTGGGTTGTCGTAACGATGTTTTACGTAACATTCGTTTGGCCCAAACAAATATGTTTAAAAGAATGATTTCCTTAAAGAATGAATTATATACTTAATTCGATTTAAGTATATTGAATATTTTCTAAGTGTTGAAAATAAAGGAATTTGTGAATTACTTATGAATAAATAAGTATGGAAATGTTTTCCAATATGAAGTGAATAATTAGAATTTATCTTTTTCTGAAGATAAATTGAAATGAATTATTGAAATTGTATATGCATGATATTTTGAAATATAAATTCATTATGGAATTTATATGTGAAAAGTGAAATTTGTTTGAAGATAAATATTGATTTATTTTTGAAGTGTTGGAATTTTATATCTTGTAAAGATATTTTGGAAAATAAATAATTTGGAAAATTATTTGGAATCTGGTGATGTATGCATATCCAGTGATAGTTCAATAACCGACTATCAGTATTTCCCTTTGAATGGGTATTTGATGTGAATTGATTGAATTTGAATGCACACTTATTTTTGAATAAGCGCTCACTATTCGGGTTAACCGGGAAAGGACCATGGGGTCGTATAACCCATTCCGAATATGTGATACGTCGTTGTGAATTGCATTTGAAGATCGGTGTTGAAGACCGGTATTTGCAAGAGCGATAGGATGACCTATCGATTGTTTCTGCACCGAGTCGCGCCGGTATAGAAACTCCCTAAGTGATGGGAAATCCGATCAGGATTGTGAATATCCGGATTTCAAGGACTTCTTCGTAAGTGCCTTCGGTTCTGTTCGATCCCGGAACAGACTTGTATGGATTGTATGCCTGACATTACAAGTTGAGATGTAAAGCCGATTTCTTTCAAATATATTTCTGTTGGTGGCGGAGAATTTATTCTTTGCTTAACACCCTTCTTTGAGACGTACGAGCTCAAAGGTTATATAGTTGAAGTTATCAGCGATATATTCCCAATTTGGTAATGTGACATGCTGAGTGATGCTGAAATGATCATTGTGTTGATTATTGTGATAGGATCATTTATTTGATCGTCTATCTTAGTGATCATTGTGTTGATCATTTATTGACCCAAAGCATGGCTTTTGTATAAAGTATGTTTTTGTGGACGTGAATTCGTCGAGCCTCACATCCCGGAAATGGTCAAAACAGGAAAGAAGCAGCAAGGTTATGAGGGGTAGCACCCTTTAGGATGTGTCCATTTCCTTCTGGAAAAGGGTGGTATCATGGTATGGAGCCCAGATACTTACTCATGTTGAAAACACTTTGTTATGATTGTGTGAATTGATTAGAGAGCGCTCTCGGAAAAAGGTCCCAAAGGACCGGGGGATGGCATATTCGGTCAGTTGTTACTCAGTTAGGAGTAACCCGGCCTTGTGTTGGTTGAGATCCGGTTTGGTTCTCGGGGATGTCCATCCAGAGGCATTCTCAGTGGCAATGGGAAGTTCCTTGGCCTGACCATTTGTTGGAAATCCAAAGAAACAATACGTGACTTGTACGGTATTAGTTGTAGAACCTGCCATTTAATATGGTAGCTATTAGTAGGCATAATATAATGGTACCTATGCTGGCTAAGATTTATATTCTACTTTCGAAAGGATTTGTTCTACACTATGCACTAGTAATAATATCAAATGCTCTTTTTAAATGCGTATCAAGCATGTTTGACTATCATAAGAAGAAATCTTCTCCAAGTCTGCGTTTGCATTGTGTGTGTGGCAGGAGGTCTTATGGTAGTCTCATTTTTAAAAGCATTGCGAATTGAGTTTAAAATATTCTCTTTTTGATTTTAAAGATAAATAAACTGTTTTGAGTTCTCACACCAGTCACATGACTGACTTGGAGTTTATTGTTTTCCTTCCTAAACTCTGGGTGCCCACCAATTTCCACACGGGCAGTTAAGAGTTAGGTTTATCAGGATATTCTGGATATTCTGGAATTGCTGGAGGCAAGCTGGATGGCATGGCGTATTACTAGTTTATATAGTATTTCTTTTTCCGCTGCACTGATTGTTGTATGTTGTTGTACACTCTGATGATTTGATGTAATGAAATATAATGTAATGTAATAACTGATATAGTTCTTTGTTTAAAGATTATTCATTTATTAGTATATGTTGTTCCGCTGCGAATTGTGAGATTCTGTTGTTGTTCTGTTCCTCTCTGTCCGTTCTATTTTTAAAATGCTTCTATCTTCTAATTTTTTAAATTCTCTATTTTCTTTTCTTTCTCTGTTTTCTAAAAAAAAAATTTGTCTATCTTCTTTTCCCTCTATTTTTCTTTTTCTTTCTTCTTCTTCTCTTTTCTTTTCTTTCTTTTCTTTTAAAAACCCATAACATCTCGGTTTTCGGCCTTCGAATTCTCGGCAGTCGATAAAGTGAGTGTCGATGTCGGATTTCCGAAGAACGAAAATCCGCTGACCGTTACAAAAACAAAAATCAAACTTCTCTTTTGAAAATAAATTTCATTTGGTAAATATTTTTCTTCCTTGAAGAAAAACCAAAAAAAAAAATTCACTTCGTTTTTCAAATCTTCGTCCGTTCTCTAAACTTGATTCTAACTTCTTTCTCTTCTCGACTTCCACTTGTGCATGCGTACTTGGACTCATGACACAACAAAAACCGTTGGACTCGTGACTCAACAGCTAATCGTTTAACTCGAACGGACGATCCTCCCGAAATGGTGAGCGAGAACGCCCCTCGAACTCTTATGGACAAAATCTTTCCCGATAGAGTTTCTATTCCATCTTGCATCACATTACCCGCCCCTATGGGTAACAATTTTAAAATTCACTCGAACTATTTTGCCACGCTTCCAAAATTTGGCAATTTCGAGCACGATGACCCATTCATTTTCTTGACTAAATTCGAACAAGTTTGCGCAACCATTAAACTCCAACAACTTTTCGATGACGGAATCAAACTTCGATTAATCCCATTTGCTCTTAAGGGTTACGCTGAAAAATGGTTATACAGCTTACCATCGAACTCAATTAAAACGTGGAAAGAATTCATGAAAGCTTTCTTAAAAAAATTCCACCCCTTGGAAAAAAGGAGTAGAATTTGAAACGAAATTGTAAATTTTCATCAATTCAAGGGAGAACCATTCAGAAAATATTTTAAAAGATTCAAAGAGCTTTTGATAAAATTTCCACACCATAATTTCGAAAAATGGACGATTTGCCAAATCTTATACGATGGACTTGAAAATAGCTCACGAAGCATGCTCGAATCAATGTGCTAAGACAACTTTCTTGCCCAACATCATGACAATGCTTGCAATTTCTTAAAAACCTCGCTGAAAAATCATCCCAACGGGAATGTTCGAACGAAAAATCAATTAACTCACGATTGAGTGCAACTCGATAGGATCTTCTTTTGCTTTCGAAGTTAAGATCGATGCAATGATTAAAAAATTCGATAATGTTTTCTCATCAAATCAAATGAACCAAGCTTCCCAACCGATGTGTTGTAAATGCAACGATCCTAGTCATATAGCCGATCAGTGTCCCATTTCTGTCGAGCAAATCAATGCTTTCAATAAAGCCAAAAACGACCCATTTTTTCCAACGTACGACCTTGATTGGAGAAATTATCCAAATTTTGCATGGAACCAAAACAATTCCAACACAAATACCATTCGTCCCAATTTTCAAGCATCTCCGAATAATGCTTCAAATCCTCCCTTTCAGTCCAACAATTTTCAACCAAACTTTATGGGTCCATCTCATAATCAACCGCAACAATCGAATTTTCAACCAAATTCTTCTCATCCTCCCCAAGACGATAAACGTTTAACTTTTCTTAAGAAATCTCTTAAAACATTGGCTAAGGCAACTATTCGAAGCCTTCAATCAAACAGCAATTTGCAAAATTTATTGACCTCATATATGCGAAACACAGACCAATCGATTGCGAAACTCGAAATGCAAATGAGTCAATTAGCCACGTCTATAAGTGAACATGAATGAGGAACATTCCAAAGCCAGCCCATTCCGAATCCCAGAAATCAAAAGGGAAATTAAAATCAAGCCCATGTTGTTCAAGATAGCAATGTCACCCAATTGAATGCTATCACAACTCTACGTTCCAGTAAACAAATCGATAATCTCCGATATTAATGGAATTAGTCCCGCTTTTGTCCAACATCGTGTGCATTTAATCGACGATGCCAATCCTGTTTGTGATGCGCAATGAAGGCTTAATCCAAAAATGAAAGATGCGGTGCGTGATGAAATTATTAAACTTCTCAACAACGGAATTAGTTATCTAATCTCTGATAGCTCATGGGTTAGCCTAATTCACGTTGTACCGAAAAAGTCTGGGCTAACCTTGTCAATAATGATTCGAACGAACTTATTCCAACTCGTACTCAAATGGGTTGGCGTGTTTGCATTTACTATCAAAAACTAAATGCCACAACGTGTAAGGATCACTTTCCTCTTCCTTTTATTGACCAAATGCTCAAAAGTTTAGCCGCCATGAATTGTACTGCTTCCTTGATGGTTATTCCGACTATAACCAAATTCCAATCGTTCCCGAGGATCAAGAGAAAACAACTTTCACGTGTCTATTTGGTACCTTTGCTTATCGATGTATGCCATTTGGACTTTGTAACGCTTCTGCAACTTTCCAATGATGCATGGTGGTCATCATTTCTGACATGATTGAGTGCTTTCTAGAAGTTTTTATGGATGATTTCTCTATCTTCGGCAATTCTTTTTCCCAATATTTTCATCACCTCGAATTGGTTCTGAATCAATGCAAAGAAAAACATTTGACTTTGAATTTGTAAAAATGCCACCTTATAGTCAAGTAAGGCATAGTCCTTGGACATATCATCTCAAATAAAGGCATTGAGGTAAACAAAGCAAAAAATCAATTTCATTGTAAATCTACCCATTTCCAAATCTGTTAAGGACATTCGATCATTTCTAGGACACACTTACTTTTACGGAGGCTTTGTGAAAGACTTTAGCAAAATCGCTCTTCCTTTGACGACTCTTCTCAGAGAAGGCGTTCCATTCGATTTCAACTCTGAGTGTATCTCTTCTTTTGAACATCTCAAAACGAACTCATTGCTACTCCAATCATTTGTGCACCCAATTGGAATCTTCCTTTCGAAATAATGTGTGATGCTTCAAACTTTGTAGTTGGCATTGTCTTAGGACAACGTGTCAACAAGATCCTTCATCTCATTTACTACGCGAGTATGACTTTGAACTCAACTCAACTCAACTACACAATAACGGAAAAAGAGCTTCTAGCTGTCGTTTTTGCGCTCCAAAAGTTTTGACCTTACTTGATAGGTTCAAACGTCATGGTGTGCACGGACCACTCTACGCTTCGATATCTCTTCGCTAACAAGGATGCTAAATCCCGTTTGATTCGTTGGATCCTTTTACTTCAAGAATTTGGCCTTACAATTGAAGATAAAAAGGATCTGATAACGTCATAGCCGATCACTTATCTTGTCTTTCGAAAGCACCATCTTCTTTGCCAATCAATGAAAACTTACTCGATGAACAACTTCTTTCGATTTCTATCGATCCATGGTACGTTGATATAGTGAACTGCTTGGTTACTAAAGAAACTCCCTCATCTTGGTCCAAACAGGACAAATGCAAATTCATGCCCCAGGTGAAATATTTCTATTGGGATGATTTCAAATATTGTCCCGATCAAATCATCCGACATTGCATTCCAGATAATGAGATCAGGAGTGTTCTTTCATTCTTCAATGATCAAGCATGCGGTGGAAATTTCGGTCCTTAAAAAACTGTGGAAAAGGTGCTTCAGTGTGGTTTCTAATGGCCTTCTCTTTTCAAAGACTCATTCGAATTTTGATAAAAAATTTCCGATCGATGTCAATGCTTGGATGAATTTATTGACGGGATATGATGCTTCTAAACTCCATTCTTACGATCGAAATCTTTGATGCTTGCGGTATCGACTTTATGGGACCTTTTTCCAATTCTTTTGGAAACTTGTATATCCTTCTTGTTGTCGATTACGTCTCAAAATGGGTCGAAGACGTTCCTTTCAAAACCAACGACCATAGAATTTTTGTGAAATTTCTCAAATAAAACATCTTTTCGAGGTTCGGCACACCTCGCACAATAATTAGTGATAATGGAAACCATTTTTAAAATAATTCTTTTGGAACTTTAATAAAAAAATACTCGATAACCCACGAGTTATCCACTCCATATCATCTTTAGACTTATGGCAAGTTGAAGTTTCAAATCAACAAATAAAACAGATTTTAAAGAAAACCTTATAACAAAAATCGAAAAGATTGGTCTGACAAATTGACAGACGTGCTTTGGGCTTACCGTACTTGTAACAACCTGGAATTTTCGACCCCAAAAATTTGATACTAATACGTTCATTGTAAAAGTGTCAAGCAATCGAACGCCGAAAATCCCAGATTGTTAGGGTAAAGAAGAAAAGAGGTAGAAGAAGAAACAGAAAACAAAAATACAAAATCTCACATTCGCAGCGGATCAAAATATAGTATCAAATAATAGAATTTACACAAAAAAGCTGTATTTGTCAATTTACATACAATACATCAGAGTTCATCAAAACTGGACAGTTGTTACAACTTGTCCTAGAATAATCAATACAACTCTCAAACACATAGCGGAATATTCTCCATATGTTCCTCCCATCCAGCTCGCCTTCTAAGCTCCAAAACATCCTTACTTGAAAATCTGTAATACTCGGTCTGATCTGAGCATTACATTAAAGTGACACCCGAGTTAGGCTGGAAACCAGCATGAGTAAATTCAAATAATTTGAATGCTAAGTTAAGCCGATCCCGGTCTCATCGAAATCCAAAACGCCGTCTTAAAGTCCAAGTTGTTTTAAGTTTAAACAATTCAATTTATTAGAATAACATATTCACATAGCAATTCTATCATAGATAGATAACTTATATTATCACAGTTCATCCAAAACATCTCGTATCATATAGCATCACAAATCATATCAACGATATCAAATAATCCAAGTTATTCAAATATAACTTAATCATCCATAAGCAAGATTAATCAGTTGTACAATTCCTAATTAATTTAATCTAATCTCCAAATAAATTAAATTAATTATTTTAATTACTTTTATATCTTGCTTAATTAACATTTATTAATTATAAACCATTAATTAATCATCCTTAATTATTCACATTAATTTATTAACGTTTAATTACTCACATTAACTAATTATACTATAATTAATTACATTAATTAATGAACCTTAATTAATTACATTCATTAATTATCCATTAATTACTTACTCTAAGTAATTATACTTTATTAATTACATTAAGTAATTATACTTAATCAATTTCATTAAGTGATTATCCTTAATTAATTAATCTAATTATTATCGTAAATTAATTACATTAATTAATTATCCTTTAATTAATTAAGTAATTAATCCTTTTAATTACTTCCATTAAGTAATTATCCTTAATTACTTACATTAATTAACCTTTAATTAATTACATTAAGCAATTAACTATTCTTTAATTAATCACATTCAGTAATTATTATTTAAGACCTTAATTAATTAAAGATAAACCATTTATCTTAATTAATCACTTACTTATCATTTATATCTTATTTAAATTAAAAGCTTGAAATTTATTTATACAAAACCACTTGAGAGTATTTTTATTAATTAAAGTTTAATACACTTACCTTAATTACATTATCTTGTTACATTTGAAAACACTTAGGAATTAATTACATAATTAACCAATTATGTAATTACTTTAAAACAAGACAATTTTAAACATTTAATTTTAAAATTTAATCTTTTGGAAACTTGTTTGAAACTTGATCAATACCTTGCTTTGAAAACTTTGTTTAAAATTTACTTTGGTTGAAAACGTATAGGTCTTCTTCCGTGCTTAATTTTAAAAACTTTAAACTTGATAACAACACGAAACAACCCGAGCCATCTACCCAAATTCCAAAGCAAATCCCCAAGACACTCACACCTGCACTCTTCCTCGAGATAAACAACAGAAAACTTCAAGCCACACCCGAGAACACCTTTCTTCCCCAAACTCCACAACAACACCCATACCCAAAAGTGCACACGTGCACATGCACACCCAATTAGATCGGCTCCGACCTTCGCTGCGACCACACTCCAGTCACCGATGACGACCACCCAGTTCATCGAATTCGTCTGGAAAATGAAATCGAGCAGTTCGATCACACAAGAACTCAAACTCGATTGATAAAACAACCACGTGCCATCGCCTCCAACCACGGGTGAGCTCTCCTACCAACCCAAAGCTGCGCCACGTCACCATGCAACGATTCCCCCACCTGCGATCCACTCCGGTCACCCACGACGTCTCCATACCCTCGAGAACATCGTCGACCAAACAGCATGATAAAACCTTAAATCGACGCATCCTGGCTGCTCCGACCACCTAAAAATCCCCTGGCCATTATTTCGATCACACAAGAACTCAAACTCGATCGATAAAACAACCACGCGCCATCGCCTCTGACCACCGGTGAGCTCGCCGACCAACCCAAAGCTACGTCAAGTCACCATGCAACGATTCCCCCACCTACGATCCACTCCAATCCACCCACGACGTCTCTAGACCCTCGAGAACATCGTCGACCAAATAGCACAATAAAACCCTAAATCGACGCTTCCTGGCCGCTCCGACCACCTAAAAATCCACTGGCCATTTTTCCCATTACCCTCGACTCTCGAGCCACCTCCAGTTCCAAGCACGGCTCCCCTCCATCACTGATCGCTGGAAAATCGAATAAAGTTCGATTTTCGATCAACTCAGAATTTCCCAACAACCCCACACTTAAAAATCGTGAAATGATTATCTAAATTCATAATTTTCTAATACGAATCAAGTTTTAGAATCAAAACAAGAAATCATGATCATTGATTTTCTGGCTATTTAGATCATTATTGATATTTATCATTTTTGAAATAAATACCCAACATAAACAGTTGTAATTATTTTTAAAAATAATATTACACTCTTACAATCATTTTTCAATTAGAGATCGGAGCCTAAAATCGATTAGATGAAGAGCAATTGAATTTTCTTTAGGGGAGTTGAGCCCGTAATACAAACAGAGGCTTATATATAAACATATTCACAGTCATACATAGGCATATCATATTTATATATAAGCATTCACATCCATACACGCATGCAACCATTATTCACTACATTTCTACAAAAATTCATCACATGCATCAAATTATATAACCAGATTTAAGATTTTAAAATTTGTTTACTCACCTGATATTTGAAAAAAAACAGAGAACATGTCTTAGACTTGATTTGATCTGGATCTGCTAATTTGATTGTTGATCTTTGAAATACTTAAGTTGATTTTGAATCTTACTTGCTTACTTTAACACAGCTTGAATCTGAAGTTGTTTAGTTTTGATTTCTTTTAAGTTTTAGCTTCTTAGGTTTTTTTTTAAAAGATGAAAGATAAATGAAAAGAGAAAGAGTAGAGATGTTTGTACAAACTTGCTTCTCTAACATTTCTTTTATATAATTTTGAGAATGAAGAAAACCATTTAAACAAGGATTTTGACACTTGTAATTTTGCATGCTATCTTAGTTTACAAATGTCCTAATCCAATATTTGAATATATTCTTATGTTTTTTATTAAGTGGAAATTAGCCACAAAGGCCTCTTTAGCAAGTGCAATTAACTTCTAGGATACACAACTGAAATAATTACTTTTAAGGGCAAAATGCAAAATAATTAATTTCTAAAGCCTAAAAACCTATGAAATTATGTCCTTGAAAGTAATTGGACTGTTGACTTTGTCCTTAAAAGTAATTATCCTACTGACTTTGGTCTTGAAATTAATTTCTATGGATGTATGTCCTAAAAACTAATTGGACTGCAAAGTTTATCCTTATAGTGAAATACCCCTTTTATTAATTATGTTATATATATATATATATATATTTACAAACCATATTTATTTCCTTTATATTTTAAAAGAAAGTATTTTAAACCTTTTATTATATCTTATTTTAAATTTAAGCTAAAATACTTTTAATGAATATATATATATATATATATATATATATATATATATATACACTACCTTTAGTGTTTGAAAATATAGAATTTAACTTTAAATGTCTTTTGAGAATTATTGCATTGAATTCAAATGCATGCTTTCTATACACAATACACACACACACACACTCATATACTTGTATAAGAACACACTTAAAATTTTCAACATTATAAAGTTTGCACATATCTATTAATATATTTATAAATTTTCTATAAGATTTATCATTTCCAAATATTTAATTCAACATTTATGTATTGTGAACAAATAAATTCTGATAATTAAAAATATATATATGTATATAATAAAAAATCAGTTAATTATGCAGTTATCAGATGTCCAAAAATCTAGGTATCACATTCCTCCCCCTTTGAATCATTTCGTCCTCGAAAAGGAACGAAGCCAGAATTTTAATTACAACAGCTTATTATCAGTTAAATTATTCTTTGAGCATTTTTAACTTCAAACTCTTTTTATTAAAAAATATTAAAACACTTTAAAAATCTATATAATATTGCCAAAATAGTTTTATAAAAATACATTTTATAATTCAATGTCTCAACCAGTCCATCCTTATTCTCATAGAAATTCGGTCATATGTTGATCAGGCGTAAGACTGAAAATCTGTAAGTACTTGATAAACCCATTTTCAATACCCAGTGAAAATACTTAGAAAACTTTTGTGAAAATATAGAAAACATTTTAGAAAATAAAAATATTTTTATAAAAAAAATATGCAACAAATTTTTGGTGAGAATGCTCTGGAAATCATCACCCCTTCAGTGGTCGCAGCTAACCCGATGATTACGTCGCCTTCACAGTAAAACCATAGAAAACTGTAGGCCTCTGCGCCTCTCGATTACACCATGGAACCCGCCATAGATCGCAGCTACACCCAGGTCTTACATCAACATCACGGCAAAACCCATGTAACTGTAGGCATCAACGCCCTCGAATTTCGCTGCTAAATGAAACTTCACCACTCCTACATAGATCGCAGACCTCATTAATCGGGTCCCAATGTAGCCTGTAGGCACTTACTGCCACACGAATTTCGCTATGTCTTCATAGATCACAGTCTACCGATGTTACGTCGCCCTCACAGTGAAATCAAACGTAGACCGTTGGCAATCGCTGCCCCTCGACTTTCGCTATGGTGCGTAGTAGATCGCAGTGACATCAAGTTACACTGTCATCACAGCATAACCCAAATGTCTCTGTAGGCATCGGTGCCCTCGACTTTCGCTACCCAACCACAATCCTCAGGAACTTCAGCTTGTCTGGACTTCCTTCCAGGATCAAATTTAGAACCCCCCTTAGGACTCAAGGCAGTACCACCCCGTGGATCTCCTAAGAAGTTCATTTCATGGGAGCGCCTTTTTCCCCACAGCCATTCTCAAAACATTTTATACTATACACATATAGTATCTTTCAAATCGTACCCTTTATAAGAATCACATATAAATCTCCTTTACACAAAATCGCTATTTAAAAATCGATAATTCTCAAACTTGGCTTTCCAGATTTCCAAAATTGATTTCTCCTAAAAATCAAAAGCCTTTCAAAATCAATGGGTTCCAAAGACCCTTGTTCCTGAAATCATTCTCATAAAATCATATATATACATATAATCTTGAAAAATCATTGAATCACTTCATACTTATATAAATTCCCTTTTACACTTCAAATATTTTTCAAAATCTTTTCTTCTGGCTATAGATTCAACAAGGAGAGTTTATCATTTAAAACAAATATATGTATATAACTTTTATTATGCCAAATCAAATATTCAAGTTTGATTTCTTTTATAAGGCTACTTGCCACATTTCTACCTTTGTATAAAATAAATTTCAATTATAGTGATATCCAATTTCCACTCTTATTCATCATATATTTCAAAAAAAATTCTATTTTAAAATTATTTTTACACTTCTTTACAAAATTTTCAATTTCATTCAATCACGTATGATGTACATATGTCATCCGTACGCAATATCAAATTTGATCGCTCACTCAATCATACAAATTTCACTTCCGAACTAGTATCGTCCACCCGACTTCCTAGTACGGATTTAGATCTGGTTTCTTGATCAGAAACCGTCGTTCTCCTTGCATAGCCATAAGTATGATAGATAATTTCTAAAATTAATCAAAAATCCATATCTAGGGTTCGCCGTTGAAAATCGAGTGAAAAATCATAATTCGGATCGATATAACTATCTCGAAATTCAGTGCTCGAATCTGGATCAAATCACTATGCGAATAGAATAATATACGTACATCCTACGTATTTATCTTCATTGATTATTAACTAAATCAATTTTATTTTTATTCACCTTCATTTTGATTCTCTTCACTTATTCATAATTGCTTCAATTCTTATCTCAGTTGGTATTTAATTATAAACAGTTTGCACTCTTACCAGCTTGAATTTAGAAAATTGCTTGAAAAGTTTAAAATAGTTAAATGGTTGAAAAATAGTTATTAGTTGTAAAATAGCTGTAAATAGTTATGTAGTTATAAAATAGTTAAATAGTTGTAGAATAATTAGAGTTGCAATAGTAATTAGTTTGTAAAACAGATGTAAAATAATAACTAGTTTTCAAAGTAGTTGTAAAATAAGTATAAGATACTTTGGGTTTTAAAAAGAAAGATTTTATAGTAAATAACTAGGAAAATAGATTTAAAATAATTTATTTGAAAATTGTTCAGAGCCAAACTTTCAATTTTCCAATCTCCATTCCCAATCAAATTTTCAATTTCTACTTCATTTAAATTGATTCAATTCCAATTTAAGTTGTATTAACCTCGATTTCCATTCCAAATTCAAATCAATTCCCATTTGAATTTAAACTTATTCTACTTCACTCACAATTCCCATTTAATCCAAATCAAATTCAATTTGAACTAATTACAATTCCTATCTCAACTTTAAACCATCTCGAATTATATAAATTCGAGTTTATTTTTAAATGTTGATTTAATCCTTTAAATCAAATCAACCTTTATTTTTAATTTAACAACCTAAATTTTAAACAATTAATTTTGAGTCCAAATTTCAAATATTCATTTTAAATTACCTTTACTTCACTTATTTCAAGGTTCACGTAGGAGTTCATAACTTTTTAAACAATTTAATTTTCAAAATCCCATTATTACCTAATTTTAACTTCAACTTTGAAACCAGTTCTTAACCATTTTAGTTTGCAAGTTCATTTTTAACATTTAAATCTTAAGTTCAAAGTGATTATATTTCCATAATTACAATTTTATTTCTAAAAATCAAAATTATTTAAATAATTTCAAATTAAAGTTTTATTTTCATTTCATATCAGCAATGGATATATTTTATCTCAATCCACTCCTTAATTCAAAAATAATCCAATTCATAGTTTTATAGATTAATAATAACAACAGGATGATAGCAGGATATGTCAAAGTAAATAAACATCCATATTATCTAAAACATTCATCAATATCATCCGTCAATGGCATCCATTACCAATTTTCAAAACTCAAACTTGTTTTGAGACAACACATAACTCCCATTCAAACCAACCATTTAACTTCCCTAAGTTAAATCTCAATTTACTTAGTCCAGTCAACCTTACTAAATTTGAATTCTCCATTTCAAATTTTAAACTTCTTATCAATAACCTTTCTTAACTTTAAAAACTTATTTCTCATTTGGTCCACATCACATTTCAGGGAAAATTCAAAACTTAACACTTAGAGTTTTCTCAAATCAACATTGATATTATGTATATCCCACATATATACATAATCATTTCTTTCGCACCCCAAGTCATATTTTAAATTTTAAACCATTCTTGGTTTTCAGTTCAAAACAAAATTTCTTTAAATTTTTTAAACAACTCTTGTTTTAAGATAAGATTCCTACATTTAGAAATATTATTTATTATATCATTTAACAATATAAAACAATTTAAATTTTCTGGACTTAGATTTTAAAACTTCACAATTCAAATCCTTTTCGGTTTACAAGTCTTACTTATCTAAATGTTACTACCTCAAAAAAATTCCATTTTGCTTTATCATTGTTTATTTTAAAATTAAACATCCCATTATTAAGATACAATGCCGAATTTATAATAGTTATCATATCTGGAAATCATATACACCTTATATTCCATAATCATCTGCTGGAAAATCCTATCAAGGTAGCTTATTTCAATGCTTGGAAAACTTTTCTAGGATTTTAATTTCAATTTGGATCCATTTCTAGTTTATCTTATTTGTATAGTTCATATTATCCAATTCTTATTTGGTTATATTTCTATTACCACTTAATTCTTATTATTACACTTAATTCCAATAATCAACAACCTTACCTTAATATATAAAAATTATTGTTTTATATATCAAAATATAGGCTAAAAAAAATCATTCATTTTTTTAAAATCATTTTAAAAATCTTTATATAAGAAAATAACGAGTAAGCCCTCATATATATATATATATATATATATATGTATATGTATATTACTCTTAACTCATTCTAGGGTACTACTGACCCTATCCTTAATGAGTAAACCTACCAGAGCCAAGGTTCTCACTTAACCTTCAGCTCTGTTACCAAAATGTAACGATTCGGAATTTTCGATCCCGAAAATTCGATAATAATATGTTCTGTGATATCCTGAAAATTTAGGTAATATTTATTTAATAATTTCCAGCAATAATTATTTCAAAATGTGTAATATTGATTTAACAATCTAATTATTTAATAATAATAGTTAGAAATTTATTCTATTTATAATGTATATATGAGTGTATACATTGTAAATAGGAAGTTTGGGTTTATTTAAAATATATGTATTATTTGAATTGATTCTTAAATTTGATTGGACTTAAATTTGAATTCAAATTTTAAAAATCTAAAAGGAGTATATCTTAAATATAGTTTGATTTAAATACCAAAGCCTTATAAAACATTTTAAATAAAGGCAAGTGTTAAGATGATAACACTCAAATTAACAAAAGTAAATCATTTAACATAAAAACATACAAGTGTAACTATTGAAATATAAAACTTAAACAAGAATTTATCAAAAAAAAGTTAATATTCTTCTTTCTTAATTACACATGTGCTAAGTATAGTTTATATATAATTTAAATGCATAAAACTAAAAATTTATAAACATAAGGAATTTATAAACAAGGAATTAAACATAAAACCTTTTATTTAACATTTGTAAGACCCTTATAACATGCAAAATACACTTGTAATAATAATAGGGTGTTTGTACATTTGTAAGCCAAAGGAGAATTTGCATTTACAAGTGGCCTACCTATTCTCTTTCAAAATTAGTTTCTTTTGCAAAAATGAATAAAAAAAAAATAGTAGGCTGCTCACTTTCTCTTGATACTTCTATCCAAGAAATTTTATTTTCTATGAAATTCTGGAAACTGAAAGAATTTTCTAAAAAAAAAAGGGAAACTAAAAATGAGATCAATGTAAAAATCATCCCATCCTCAAAACAAATTCAACTTTCAATCTGGAATCAAAAAAATTGAATTAAGGCAACTCAGCTTCAAATTTATGCATATTCAGCTGCAATTACTAATAGAACCATGAACCTGAGAAAGGAAAATCATTAGAAATAGATATAACTACCAGTGCAAACCTGATCAAGCAAAGCAAGGGTTAAAGCTTCAAACAAGGAAAATCTAAATAAAATACAGCGGATTTCAGAAGAAAAAAAGAGGAAGCTGACCTTTGCTTTAAAATGACAGGTGAGTGAATCCTTTCTCTTAAAAATGGATTTTTAAATCTATGATTAAACTTAAATGTTTGTGATGGATTTTTATAGTAAATGGTTTGTATATGTGGTTACATATGAATGCATGTTTGAAATAAATGGAATGCCTGTAGATAAGTCTTTGTATATGAATATATATATCCCTCTGTCCCATGCCAGGCTTAAACAAAATCAAGTTTAATTCCATTCCTCTGTATATATTCAGATTTGGGTCTTGATTTCTTAATAAAAATGATTTAGTTAGTGTAATATTGTTTTTAAAATATTTCCAAGAAATTATATAAAGGAATTATTTCAAGAATGGGGGAATTACAGTAAAGATCAAAATAATCCAAAATTCGATGACTATAATTTCAAGTTTGGATCTTATATTGTTATTCGTAGTGTCTAATTAGGAATTTAGGAAGTAAGATTTTGATTTTTAAATAAGGAATGGTGGAGATAATCTGAAATGAATGATTTTGGGAATTTGTTCAATCGTGGGCGAATGGTGACGATCTGGGTTAGGGGTTGATGTCGAGGAAAGCTTAAGTGATGACGACTTAAGGAAAAATGATCTCCAAAATTATTGGTCGTCGTAGTGGATAAGGATCGCCGTTGTAGGGTTTAGTCGCCTATTTGGGTGGCCTTTGTTTTCATGGCAAACGCAGTGGTGGTGGAGCACCGGAGTCGACCGCTTGAGGGGGCGTGGTTCGTCTGGGTGCGGTGAGTCTCTGGACGGAGTGAGGTGGGTTTTAGTCATCGTGATCATCTCCGGCGTTGAATTTCTTGGTTGCTGGTCATGAGTTCCAGTTGAATCGAATGAATCAATTTTGTTCTGCCAACATTTTCATCAAGCTAAGTGGTCAAGACGACTTGGGGGCAGATAATCGACTTGGGGATAATCTGAGCAGGGGTCGGAGGAGGCTTGGTTGCGTGTGCATGTGCACACGATGCTTGGACATTTGACATAGCAGCAGGCTTTAAAATGAAGAAGAAGATCAGGAAGGAAGCAATTTTTATCGTGTTCAACTCGAGGTCATACTCGAATTTTCCATCGGGAAAGAAATGGTTGTACTCGGGTTTTTATCAGGAAGCTTGCATGTGTTTATTAGCATAACTGAAAAAAAGGAGAAGAAAAAAAAAACAGAGGAAGAAGAAGGAGAGTGACACGGGAAGTTTCAGGAGTCACTCGAGTTGTCGTTCGGGGTTTTCTGGGTCGAACTCGGGGATCAATTCGAGTTATTTACAGTTTGCCTTTGCTAGTTCTTAAGTATAATATCAGATTAAAATTTAAATCTGGGTTCAATGAAGAAAGGAGATTTCACTCAGAACTGAGTCAGTGTCTAAAAATGCTCTTAAATAAATTCACTTTCTTGAGGAATAATTTTTTTATTATTATTATTTTGAGTTAAAGAAGTTGAACCATTTTGCTATTAAAATTAATTTAGTCGATTCTTAAGTTTATTTAACTTGATATGTAATTAAGTAGATTGTTAAAGAATTAATACGTTTTTGTATCATATGCTAATGACAAGAGATTTTGAGATTTATTTACAAGTAACAAAGTTTTAAAAAGGGTATCTTGTGATAAATTAAGGTTTTAATTTTAGATTAAATAAATGGATAAGTAATATAAAAGTAAATAATTTATTAATGATTTAAGAATATTTAATTAATAAATATGAATTAGAGATTAATTAATTCATAATTCAGGATAAATTGATTAAGTAACCAAGGATTAATTACTAAATTGGAAACTATTTAAGGCAAATAGTTAAAGAATTGATTAGGAAATTAAATATGGATTAGTTAATAATGAGTATGATGGAATAAATGATAATTAATTAATCTAAATGTTTATCAAATAATTAATTTAAGTAATTAATGTTGGACAAATGTAATAAATGTGAATGGGTGATAGTTAAATTAATTTGTAATTAACTAAAGGCTACTTACTTATTGTACTTAAAAGTGACAACTAAGGATTTGATTAATTAAGGTTAATCAATTAAGAAATAATTAAGTGATAAGTAATTAAGGGATTATTGCTTAATATAAAGAAATTATTATGAATTATTACTTGATGAAGTAAATAAGGAATTAATTAGTCAGTATGATTAATTGGAAGTAATTAATTTTGATTAATTAATTCAGTTTAATTAATTAAAGTTAATCATTTGATGTTGGGTTAAGCATAATTACTTAAGGTAATTAATAAGGTGTAATTACTTAGTAAAGTAATTGGTGGATAATTACTGAAAGAAGTAAACAAAAATGAAATTGCATGTTGGGAATAATTAAGGGATAATTTTATAGTGGAAGAAGTTAGGTGATAATTACTCAGTGCAATTAAAGGATTTATCAAAATAATTTATCAAGTAGTTGGTTTAAATTGATGGAGTAATTAAGGAAAGTTAATTTCTGATTGTGATTAATCAAGATTAATAAATCAATATAATTAAGTTAAAGGTTAATTATTATTTGAGATTTAAGAATAATTAACTAATGAACGTAATTAGGGAATCATTAATTAATTAGAGTGATCAATCTTGCTTATTAATGATTGAATGATGATAAGTGTTTTAAATTGGTTGATATCTTTGATATGAATTGCTATGTGATATGATATGTTGAGTTAAACTGAGATAAATGTGGTTATCATCGATGATGAGTTAATATGTATAAGATGACACCCAGTATTTGAAGTTTGAACTGTGATCCATTTGAATAAGTTGGGTTAACAATGACATTGGATTTGGAGAGACCGGAGTCGGGTATCAGTAAATACCCGAAACCACTTCGATTCCTTATAGATTGACATGTGAAACTAATAGGCTGGTTTGGAATGATTTGAGTGTATTGGACCATTTAATCTAAGTTTTGTCACTTAGAAATTGATGTGTGATATAAGTGATGTCTATAACGACCTGGGAAGTTATAAATTGATACAAGGTACCCCGGGATTATATATGTTGTATGCTTTTGTATTTCATGTCAGATGGGTTTACTCACGCTGGTTTCCAGCCTGACCCGGATGTTACTTTGATGTAATGCTCGGGTCAGACCGAGTATTACAGATTTTCAGGTAAGGACGTTCTGGAGCTCAGGAGGCGAGCTGGAGAGCAGGAACGTATGGAGAGCAGGAACGTATGGAGAGCTTCTAATGTGATATATTATAGTATCTGAAATAGATTTATTTATCTGTTCAGTGATTGTAGACCTGTTGTAACTCTGATATATATTAAAATGTAATTTGACAAGTCCAGCTTCTCTTTGTATAACTATTATTTATATGATATTGTATTTTGATCCGCTGCGAATGTGAGGCTTTTGTGTTGAGTTCTGTTTCTTTGTCCTATCTCTTTCTTCTTTTCTCTAACTATTTGGAATTTTCAGGATCGAAATTTCCAGGTCGTTACATTTGGTATCAGAGCTGAAGGTTAAGTGAGAACCTTGGCTCTGGTGGGATTACTCATTAAGGATAGGGTAAGTGGTACCCTAGAATGAGTTGAGTGTATAAATATGAGAGAGCGTACTTGTTATTTTCTTATATAAAGATTTTTAAATGATTTCAAAAGTAAATGAATCTTATATAAGAAATAGATTATCTATTACATTAAGGAAATTGGTTGTAGTATTAATTAAACTAAAAGTAAATTAAGAAGTAATAGAAATACAACCAAACTGAAATTAAATCTTGAATTTGGGAAAGGTTTCAGGATAAGGATAATCAATTAATTTATGTAATTAATTAAACTTTATTTAATGAGATTAATTTATGGATAATAATTGGAAATGATAAATTAAGAGGAAGTTACCTAATGAAGTAACTAGAGGTAAGTAATTTAAAGGACAATTACTTAATGAAGGTAATTAAGAAATAAGTTAATTACCGAATGTGATTAATTGGAATTAATTAATGACGTAATTAATTTAAAGAAATAATAAATAATATTATTTAATGCATTTGAATGAAATGGTCCTATTTCAAACAAGAGTTGTTTAAAAATTTAAAGAAATTTTTTTTGAATTAAAGAAAAAACCAAAGGTGGTTTAAAATTTTAAAGTATAACTTGGTTTGTAAAAGAAGTTAATATGTATATATGTGGATATACATAATATCAAATATGGTTAGAAATAAACTCTAAAAATTGAGTTTTGAGTGTGGAATAAGATATGATACCCAAAGTAATAAGTTTTTGAACTTAATAAGCGGGAAGATTATTTATGAGAAGTTCAAATCTGAAAAGGAAGTTCAAACTGGGTAAGGTTGACTGGATTGAGTGAATTGAATTTAACTGGGGAAAAAGTTAAATAAGTTGGAATGATCGACCTGATTTGGAAATTTGAAGATGAAATTAGGGTTTAACTTGGAAAGTTAAATGGTTGATTTAAATTGAAAATTCTAGAAATTTGAGCTCAGAAGTTAATTTGTTTAAAACTTTAAAGGTAAATTGATTTAAAGGAATTAAATCAACATTTGAAGTATTAACTCGAATTTATATAATTCGAGATGGTTTAAATTTGAAATTAGTTCAAATTGCATTTTATTTGAATTGGATTGATTTGAAACAATTTGAAATTGAAGTGGGTTCAATTTAAAATTTGTCTGAATTGATTTGAATAATTTGGAATTGTAATTAAAGTTGAATAAGTTTTAAATTCAAATGGAATTTGAATTGAATTTGGGAAGAAATCAAGAATAATTCAACTTGATTTGAAAATAGAGTTTGATACTGAGGTTAATTCAACTTGAATTGGGGATTGAATCAATTTCAATGGAATTTGAAGTTATTTAAATTGGAATTGGGTCAATTTAAATGGAAGTGGAAATTTAAATTGAATTTGATGAGAATAGAGATTGGGAAGTGAACTATTTTGACTCTGGACTATTTTTAATATAAATTATTTTACTATAAACCTATTTTCAAAGCTATTTATTATATATACAACTTTTCTTTTAAAAGCCAAACTATCTTATACTTGTTTTACAATTATTTTTGAAACTGTTTAAACAATTTTCCAACTGTTTTATAAGCTAATTACTATATTTCAACTGTTTTACAAAACTAATTACTATCTTACTAATATTTTGCAATTGTCTAAAATTTCTATAATTATTTTAACTGTTTTCCATCTATTTTACAAACTATTCTAAATAAACAGGTCGGAGTTCAAACTGTTATTGGTTAATTACCCAATCGAGATAAGAATAGAGGTGATAATCCAAATGGATTGAAGCAATTGTGAGTTAGTTAATGAAAATTAAAGTAAATGTGAATAGAAAAGGAATTCATTTGGCTAATAACCAATAAAGATAAATACGTAGGGTGTACGTATTTTATTCTATTCGCATAATGATTTGATCCAGATTCGAGCACAGAATTTCGAGATAGTTATATCGATCCGAGTTAGGATTTTCCACTCGATTTTTGAAGGCGAAGCTGGATATGGATTGTTGATTGGTTCTGGATATTCTCTATCATAGTCAGGCTATGCAAGGAGAATGACGGTTTCTGATCAAGAAACCAGATCTGTGTCCGCACTAGGAAGTCGGGTGGACGATACTAGTTCGGAAGTGAAATTGTGTGATCGAGTGAGCAATCAGATTAGTATAGCGTACGGATGATATGTGTACATCGTACGGATTTGGATGAAAATGATATTGAAAGGAGTAATCAAATTTGAATATTTGATTTTGGATAAATAAAGTTATATATCTTGGTTATATAAGATAAAACTCCTCTTGATGAATCTATTGCCAGAAGGAAAGGATTTTGAAAGTGTTTGAAGTAAAAGGGAGTTTATACAAGTTTGAAATAATCCAAAGTTTTAAAAGATTTTATATATCTGAATATATATAAAGGATCATATGAGGATTTTGGAAAAAGGGTTTTAGAAACCTTTGGATTTGGAAAAGGCTTTTGATTTTTGGGTAAAATCAATATGCGAATTTGGAAAGCCTAGTTTGAGAATTATCGATTTTGGAATAATCGATTTTGAGTAAAGGAGCTTTGTATGAGATCATACTAGGTGTATGATTTAAAGGTACTATATATGTATAGTATAAAATGTTTTGATGATGGCTCTGGGGAAAAAGGCACTCCCTTGAAATGAACTTCTCAGGAGTACCACCGGGTGGTGCTGCCTTGAGCCCCAAGGAGGGGTTCTAAAGTTGATCCTGTGAGGAGTCCGGACAAAACTAGTTCCTGAGGATTATGAGTAGAGTGTACCATAGCGAAAGTCGTGTGTGCCGCTGAGAGCCAACAGTTACATAGACTTTTGCTGCGACGGCAACGTAACCCAGGATGTAACTGCGATCTATGGTATAACATAGCGAAAGTCGTGTGTGCCGCTGAGAGCCAACAGTCTGCGTTTGATTTTATATCGGTAGACTGCGACCTATGTAGGAGTGGAGAAGTTTCATTTTGATAGCGAAATCAGAGGCCGCTGAGAGCCTGCAGTTACATGGACTTTTGCTGCGATGGCAACGTAACCCTGGATGTAACTGTGATCTGTTGTGTGGGTTCCACGGCGTAATCGAGAGGCCGTAGAGAGCCTGCAGTTGCATGGACTTTTGCTGTGACGGCAACGTAACCCTGGAATGTAACTGTGACCATAGATGGGGGTGATGATTTCCAGAGCATTTTCACCAAAGATATATCCTCTATTTTCAAAAAACTGTTTTCTATATTTTCAATAAAATTATTTTCAAAAGTATTTTCACTAGGTGTTAAAAACGGGTCTGCTAAGTACTTATAGGATTTCAGTCGTACGCCTGATCAACGTATGACCGAATTTCTGTGAGAACAAGGATGGACTGGTTAAAACATCGAGTTCTAAAAAGTATTTTTATAAAACTATTTGGCAGTATTACAGATTTTAAAAGTGTTTTAAAATGATCAAAGAATTTTTTTTTTAACTGGTTTTAAAATATTTAATAAATTCTGGCTTCGTTCCTTTTCGAGGACGAAAAGATTCAAAGGGGGGAGGAATGTGATATCCCGAAAATTTAGGTAATATTTATTTAATAATTTCCAGTAATAATTGTTTCAAAATGTGTAATATTGATTTAACAATCTAATTATTTAATAATAATAGTTAGAAATTTATTCTATTTATAATGTATATATGAGTGTATACATTGTAAATAGGAAGTTTGTGTTTATTTAAAATATATGTATTATTTGAATTGATTCTTAAATTTGATTGGACTTAAATTTGAATTCAAATTTTAAAAATCTAAAAGGAGTATATCTTAAATATAGTTTGATTTAAATACCAAAGCCTTATAAAACATTTTAAATAAAGGCAAGTGTTAAGATGATAACACTCAAATTAACAAAAGTAAATCATTTAACATAAAAACATACAATGTAACAATTGAAATATAAAACTTAAACAAGAATTTATCAAAAAAAAAAGTTAATATTCTTCTTTCTTAATTACACATGTGCTAAGTATAGTTATATATAATTTAAATACATAAAACTAAAAATTTATAAACATAAGGAATTTATAAACAAGGAATTAAACATAAAACCTTTTATTTAACATTTGTAAGACCCTTATAACATGCAAAATACACTTGTAATAATAATAGGGTGTTTGTACATTTGTAAGCCAAAGGAGAATTTGCATTTACAAGTGGCCTACCTATTCTCTTTCAAAATTAGTTTCTTTTGCAAAAATGAATAAAAAAAAATAGTAGGCTGCTCACTTTCTCTTGATACTTCTATCCAAGAAATTTTATTTTCTCTGAAATTCTCGAAACTGAAAGAATTTTCTAAAAAAAAGAGGGAAACTAAAAATGAGATCGATGTAAAAATCATCCCATCCTCAAAACAAATTCAACTTTCAATCTGGAATCAAAGAAATTGAATTAAGGCAACTCAGCGTCAAATTTTATGCATATTCAGCTGCAATTACTAATAGAACCATAAACCTGAGAAAGGAAAATCATCAGAAATAGATATAACTACCGGTGCAAACCTGAGCAAGCAAAGCAAGGGTTAAAGCTTCAAACAAGGAAAATCTAAATAAAATACAGCGGATTTCAGAAAAAAAAATGAGGAAGCTGACCTCTGCTTTAAAATGACAGGTGAGTGAATCCTTTCTCTTAAAAATGGATTTTTAAATCTATGATTAAACTTAAATGTTTGTGATGGATTTTATAGTAAATGGTTTGTATATATGGTTACATATGAATGCATGTTTGAAATAAATGGAATGCATGTAGATAAGTCTTTGTATATGAATATATATATCCCTCTGTCCCATGCCAGGCTTAAACAAAATCAAGTTTAATTCCATTCCTCTGTATATATTCAGATTTGTGTCTTGATTTCTTGATAAAAATGATTTAGTTAGTGTAATATTGTTTTTAAAATATTTCCAAGAAATTATATAAATGAATTATTTCAAGAATGGGGGAATTATAGTAAAGATCAAAATAATCCAAAATTCGATGACTATAATTTCAAGTTTGGATCTTATATTGTTATTCGTAGTGTCTAATTAGGAATTTAGGAAGTAAGATTTTGATTTTTAAATAAGGAATGGTGGAGATAATCTGAAATGAATGATTTTGGGAATTTGTTCAATCGTGGGGGAATGGTGACGATCTGGGGTTAGGGGTTGATGTCGAGGAAAGCTTAAGTGATGACGACTTAAGGAAAAATGATCTCCAAAATTATTGGTCGTCGTAGTGGATAAGGATCGCCATTGTAGGGTTTAGTCGCCAATTTGGGTGGCCTTTGTTTTCATGGCAAACGCAGTGGTGGTGAAGCACCGGAGTCGACTGCTTGAGGGGGCGTGGTTCGTCTGGGTGCGGTGAGTCTCTGGACGGAGTGAGGTGGGTTTTAGTCATCGTGATCATCTCCGGCGTTGAATTTCTTGGTTGCTGGTCATGAGTTCCAGTTGAATCGAATGACTCAATTTTGTTCTGCCAACGTTTTCATCAAGCTAAGTGGTCAAGACGACTTGGGGGCAAATAATCGACTTGGGGATAATCGGAGCAGGGGTCGGAGGAGGCTTAGTTGTGTGTGCATGTGCACACGATGCTTGGACATTTGACATAGCAGCAGGCTTTAAAATGAAGAAGAAGATCAGGAAGGAAGCAATTTTTATCGTGTTCAACTCGAGGTCATACTCGAATTTTCCATCGGGAAAGAAATGGTTTTACTCAGGTTTTTATCACGAAGCTTTCATGTGTTTATTAGCATAACTGAAAAAAAAGGAGAAGAAAAAAAAAACAGAGGAAGAAGAAGGAGAGTGACACGGGAAGTTTCAGGAGTTACTCGAGTTGTCGTTCGGGGTTTTCTGGGTCGAGCTCGGGGATCAACTCGAGTTATTTACAGTTTGCCTTTGCTAGTTCTTAAGTATAATATTAGATTAAAATTTAAATCTGGGTTCAATGAAGAAAGGAGATTTCACTCAGAACTGAGTCAGTGTCTAAAAATGCTCTCAAATAAATTCACTTTCTTGAGGAATCATTTTTATTATTATTATTATTATTATTTTGAGTTAAAGAAGTTGAACCATTTTTCTATTAAAATTAATTTAGTCGATTCTTAAGTTTATTTAACTTGATATGTAATTAAGTAGATTGTTAAAGAATTAATACGTTTTTGTATCATATGCTAATGACAAGAGATTTTGAGATTTATTTACAAGTAGCAAAGTTTTGAAAAGGGTATCTTGTGATAAATTAAGGTTTTAATTTTAGATTAAATAAATGGATAAGTAATATAAAAGTAAATAATTTATTAATGATTTAAGAATAGTTAATTAATTAATATGAATTCGAGATTAATTAATTCATAATTCAGGATAAATTGATTAAGTAACCAAGGATTAATTACTAAATTGGAAACTATTTAAGGCAAATAGTTAAAGAATTGATTAGGAAATTAAATATGGATTAGTTAATAATGAGTATGATGGAATAAATGATAATTAACTAATGTAAATGATTATCAAATAATTAATTTAAGTAATTAACGTTGGACAAGTGTAATAAATGTGAATGGGTGATAGTTAAATTAATTTGTAATTAACTAAAGTCTACTTACTTATTGTACTTAAAAGTGACAACTAAGGATTTGATTAATTAAGGTTAATCAATTAAGAAATAATTAAGTGATAAGTAATTAAGGGATTATTGCTTAATATAAAGAAATTATTATGAATTATTACTTGATGAAGTAAATAAGGAATTAATTAGTCAGTATGATTAATTGGAAGTAATTAATTTTGATTAATTAATTCAGTTTAATTAATTAAAGTTAATCATTTGATGTTGGGTTAAGCATAATTACTTAAGGTAATTAATAAGGTGTAATTACTTAGTAAAGTAATTGGTGGATAATTACTGAAAGAAGTAAACAAAAATGAAATTGCATGTTGGGAATAATTAAGGAATAATTTTATAGTGGAAGAAATTAGGTGATAATTACTTAGTGCAATTAAAGGATTCATCAAAATAATTTATCAAGTAGTTGGTTTAAACTGATGGAGTAATTAAGGAAAGTTAATTTCTGATTATGATTAATCAAGATTAATAAATCAATATAATTAAGTTAAAGGTTAATTATTATTTGAGATTTAAGAATAATTAACTAATGAACGTAATTAGGGAATCATTAATTAATTTAATTAATTAGAGTGATCAATCTTGCTTATTAATGATTAAATGATGATAAGTGTTTTAAATTGGTTGATATCTCTGATATGAATTGCTATGTGATATGATATGTTGAGTTGAACTGAGATAAATGTGGTTATCATCGATGATGAGTTAATATGTATAAGATGACACCCAGTATTTGAAGTTTGAACTGTGATCCTTTTGAATAAGCTGGGTTAATAATGACATTGGATTTGGAGAGACCGGAGTCGGGTATCAGTAAATACCCGAAACCACTTCGATTCCTTATAGATTGATATGTGAAACTAATAGGCTGGTTTGGAATGATTTGAGTGTATTGGACCATTTAATCTAAGTTTTGTCACTTAGAAATTGATGTGTGATATAAGTGATGTGTATAACGACTTGGGAAGTTATAAATTGATACAAGGTACCCCGGGATTATATATGTTGTATGCTTTTGTATTTCATGTCAGATGGGTTTACTCACGCTGGTTTCCAGCTTGACCCGGATGTTACTTTGATGTAATGCTCGGGTCAGACCGAGTATTACATATTTTCAGGTAAGGACGTTCCGGAGCTCAGGAGGCGAGCTGGAGAGCAGGAACGTATGGAGAGCTTCTGATGTGATATATTATAGTATCTGAAATAGATTTATTTATCTGTTCAGTGATTGTAGACCTGTTGTAACTCTGATATATATTAAAATGTAATTTGACAAGTACAGCTTCTCTTTGTATAACTATTATTTATATGATATTGTATTTTGATCCGCTGCGAATGTGAGGCTTCTATGTGGAGTTCTGTTTCTTTCTCCTATCTCTTTCTTCTTTTCTCTAACTATTTGGAATTTTCGAGATCGAAATTTCCAGGTCGTTACATGTTCACTGTAAAAGTGCCAAGCAATCGACCGCCGAAAATCCCAGATTGTTAGGGTAAAGAAGAAAAGAGGTAGAAGAAGAAACAGAAAACAAAAACACAGAATCTCACATTCGCAGCAGATCAAAATATAATATCAAATAATAGAATTTACAAAAGAAAAGCTATATTTGTCAATTTACATACAATACATCAGAGTTCATCAAATTGGACAGTTGTAACAACTAATCCTAGAATAATCAATACAACTCTCAGACACATAGTGGAATATTTTCCATACGTCCCTGCCATCCAGCTCGCCTCCTAGGCGATAGGTAGTGTAACCAAAAACTTGTTCGTCGACGGAATTCTATCGGTTTAGAAAACCGTCGAACGAATTTAAATTTAAAAATAACCGCAAGCGCACGGTGTACGAATGTAGCACGTGGCGAATACGGGTCGATCCGTAGGGAATTGGTGACTTTAAAAAATCTGTTCAATCAAATTAAACCAAGGTTGAAGAGAATGTTAAACTAGAAAAGAAGAAAAACAAGAAAAAGAAAATTGATAAAAATATGAGTGTTAACAATTTAGAGGCAATTCCACTCTCTAGATCACATAAATCAACAAAATGAAGTTATGATCTCTCTTTTCTTGTCATTAGTGAATTAGTTGATGTGCTTATCATAAGTATGGTATATTTATGCTATTAATTAGCTCAATATAAACATCAAACTATAACACAGCCATAATACACTTTTAAATCTCATAAAATATGACAAAAAAGTTGAAAGCAAAATTTATTTTAAGCATGGCCTATTAACTATTAATTAGAAATATAAGCCATCAAATTTTAATTTCAACAATCACTTCTTTGCCATAATCATATGTAAATGAAGAGGCAATTTGTGTTTTATTTGTTTAAGCATAGCCTATTTGTTATGAACAACATAGATTATCAAATTCAAAGCTAAACAACATCATTAAACCACTTCAATCATTCTCATTAAGCACAAAAAAAGAGCATAAACATTAAATTAAGTTGAAGCTACATGATTAGAGAGCTTCATTACCCCTAAGTTGAAGGGGTTTAGCCTCTTATATTTGTTATCATATGAACAAATGTAGCTAGCAACATGAAAGCAAAAAGAAAAGAAAAATGAAAGCAAATGAAAAGAAAACTATTCTATTTGCATAAAAGTAAATCTACACTACTAGCATGAAAGGAAATGAACATGTAAGTATAAGGAAACACTAATTAACATTGCATAAAAAGAAAATAAAATTACATAAAATAAAAATGGCTAAGTAGCCATGAAAAGAGAAAGAGAGCTTTCTTTTATTTGATATAAACTAAACTAAAGAGAAGGAGGCCTAAGAGAGGGGATTACATGAAACATAAGGGGTATATATACAAGTTTTAAAACCCTAATTCACATTTTGGGGAATGCCCAAAATGCCCCTTAGGAAGTGTGGAGGCCAAGTAATCATTAACATGTCTTAATTCCCCATTAAGTGTACATGAAACCATTAACTCCATAAGCATGTGCATTACCCTTTAATTTGTACATTAAGGTAGGTGGGTTGGTGGGGTTCTCCATGATCTTCACTTTGAATTATTTTCATCTTCATTCCTTTATATCCATTTTGTGCATGCATGTTTCTTCATGAACCCACTATTATGAGAAGCCAAATTCCTACAAAATATTATAGAAATTTCCAATTAAATTCTCTCAAATTAATATACGCGCACAAATGGCCATTTTCCCCTTATATGAAGATGAATATGTGAAAATTTGGAATTAATATGAATTTCGGTTAAAACAAGTTAAAATACCCAATATGATCATTTATTTAATTTAATTAGAATAAATATGGTGGTAAAAATACGCACATTTACGTGCACATCAAATACCCCCACACTTATCTTTTTATTCGTCCTCGAATAAACTAAAACTAAGATTAATCCGTTTTTATAGGAAGCATGATTGCATTGAGCGTATGCAACAAGCCGTTAAACCTCTGGGTGTCCCCAGTAGGATGAGTGTAGTCTCGTGAGGGTTTTCAGCGGATACTACCCACAAAATCCAAATGCAAAATAAAAAATATAAAGTGAAAATATTTACAAAAATGCAAGATTTATTTAAAAAGAGATGAATGCGAGTTTTTGAAAATATTTACAAACAAAGGATTTACTTTTAAATCGACACTTATAAGTTAAATATAGGTTTTTGGTTATTATCTTGAAAATTTATGTCATTTACTCGTCAAAATTTCCAACAAAAATCAAGTTATCATAACAAATAGACAATAGTTTAACTCATTGTTTCAGTTGATAACAAAGTGTATCTATGAAATGGATCCGTAGTTGACTATCAAAGTTTATCAAAGTGGTATTTTCATTTCTTTTCAATAACAATTCAAATCAAATAAGTAAAAATAGTGCTAGGATTTCAATTGCTTGCTCTCTCATTATTTGTAAGAAAAATTACACACCTAGCTCAGGTAAACTGAGGCCAGATATACCACCCATGCACTGCCTTTCGGGCTTATGTGAGGGGAGTACAGAGCATGGCGAGTGCATACACTTTCGTGCATACACCTATCGACCGTAGGTGGTTTTTATTAAATCTGTTTTTTTACATGTGTCCCATACATGCATAACCATGAGGACTTTTAAATGAGTATGAAAGCACATAATCAAAGATTCCAAGTAATTCACCCATGCATAATCGAGATGACTTTTAAATTAGAGTGAATACTTTGGATGTTATTATTTTTTTTATTTTTTTTAAGAGAGAGAGAGAGAGTTTTGCAAAATCATCTTAGCACCATTTAACTTAGAAGACAAAAAAATGTTATATCTTTACTTTAAATCAACCACTTTTTAAAACAAAGATTTTCAATTAGGATGTATTTCATAATTAACACGTATGAATCTTCTAATATACTAGTTAAACCATTGTTATTTGTAATCAAACTTCGTTTTTATTTTTGTTAAGATAAATAAACTTTTAGAGATTTCAATTTAGTAAGCCAAAACCATATATTTATCCTATAGTGTTTCTTTAAAAATAAATCAAAATGCTTAAAAAAAAATCTTCTTTTGTTTTTGAGTTTTTGAAAGAAAAATGAAAATTAATCCTGAATATTTGAAAAGAAGATGAGTCTCCCCCCACACTTGATTTTGACTGTGTCCCCACATCAACCCAAGTGGAAGAAAAATAAAACATAATCTTTATTTAAATGAAAATGAAAAGACGATTATTTACATGACATCAAAAAGTATGCTGTTAAAAAGTAAATGAAACGGTCTTCCAAAGACCAATTCATTTGTCTCGACAAGTATGCGAGACATAGCTTAAGCTCGAAAAACCAAACCATAAAAGATTTCGAAATTGAATGTTGATTTGGAAAAACGAATGCTGTTTTATTGATAATTGAATGGGTTGTTTTGTTTTCGATGATTTTGGGGTTGATAAAACAATTGATTGAAATTCAAGTTTATTTTCACCAAGTTGAAGTTCAAACTTATCATTGAAAACTTCTTCAAAATTATCGATTTTAAAATCAAAATCGTGATGTAAATCTTCCCCTTTAAAATTTAACAACTCATTTTCAAAAAGTCCCAAGAAATCGTGTTTATTAAATTCGACTTCCTTCGTTGGATTATCAACAACTTCATTCGATGTATCAATTTCAAATTCCAAAGCTGTTGTATTCAAATTTTTGAAATCAAGAAAAGGAAGATCGAATTTTAAATCAAGTTTCACACCCTCAAAAGAATTGAAATCCAACTCAATTACCGTGTTTTCAACAATTTCATTAAGATTTTCATTTTCAATTTCAAAAGTTGTTACTTGGAAATCATTGATTTGGGTAAAAGATGGATTATCGCTTGACTCGTCACACGTTGGAATTTGATTTTGTTTTTTACGTTGTTTCATATATGTTTCAATCAACAAATCCATGTGATTATCATAAATTTCATTCATTTGCTCAACAAAATCCAATTTATAGTTATTCACTTGAAAATTCTCGATTTGGATTTGTTGAGAACAAAAATTATCAATTCCATTGAAATTGAGATTATTTCCGTTACCAAAATTATTTGAAAAGTTATTTCCACTTTTGTTTTGATTTTGAAATTCATTTTGAAGTTCGAAATTGAGTTGTCATGGTTTATAATCGAAATCGTTTGAATTTTGAATTGAATTCAAATTTTGAAATCCTTGACTCGAGTTATTACACAAATATGAATTACACAAATCATTTATCTTTTGATTTTGTTGTGTAGAGAGTTCAAGTAAAGATGAAACGTTATTTTCAAGAGTCGAGGGTTGGTGATCGTTTTGAAAACTTTGTGGTTCTAAACTTGAATCGTTTAAACAATAGTTGTTGAAATATCCATAAGAATTTGAAGTGAAATTATGTGAATTATATTGATTTTCAAAACTAAAATCAAGTGAGTAAGAAAAAGGAAACTCGGACATTTTCAAGAGTTTTTTTTTTTGGTTTTTTTATAAAGGAAAAATATTTACAAATAGAATTTATTTTTCAAATTGAAAAATTGATTTTTGTTTTGTTTTTGGATTTTCAATTTTTTTTGGCTTTTGAAAAGATTTTATATTTTTTTTTGGATTTTTGAAATTTCAAAGTAAAAGGATTTAAAACATTCAAAAAAATAAAAGGAATATTTAATATTTTTTTAGTTTTGGATTTTTGAAATTTTTTTGTTTTTTTTTAAATATGCATGAACTAATGCAACTAAATGAATGCAAGGGTTAATTACAAATGATTTATCCTAAGTTAACACAAAATTGTATATTCACACTTTGTCTTAGATAAACAAGATAGTTCTCATCCAGGTAACAGGCAGGATTTATCGGTGCACCACGAATCACCGTAGCAATGCAGCCGAAGGTTTAAGTACCTTCAGAGGAATAACCACTATAATATTTACGAATCACCGTAATATTTATGAATGGTTATTACTCTGCCGTAGCCTAGACACCAAGAAAATAAATTGTTCAAAGAAGACAAATTGTTAATATACAATTAAGTTTATCGATGTCTAACCATTATTATTAACAAATTCAAAGATGAAATGCAAAACAGAAATTAAATGTGTATTAACAATGCAAGTACGAATGGATTTTTTTTTGAATTTTTTTTAAATGAAATGCAAGCAACCAATAATGCAAATAAAAAAAATAAGGGTGTAATTTTTTTTATAAGCGAGCAATTTATTCGGCAAGCATAGTGATAGTTTCCAGCAATCTATTCTTCTCTTTGCAATTTTCTTCTCGGCAACCTGAAAATAACAAGATATATACATATTGTTTTTTTTTTGCAATGATGGAATTTAAGACAAATGAAAATAAATTCAAACTTTTTTTTGTCAAGGGAAATAAACAAGTCAACACATAACACAAAAATTGACTCTTTTTTTGGAGAAACTTAACAAAAACAAAACTAAAATCAGCCAGCCCAAACAAAATGAAGTCCACTGACCCAATTAAAACTTACCCAACCCCGACACAACATGAATTCAAACAAACTAAAATTTACAAATTCACAAATATTATCTGGGAAGAGAAAATTCACAAGCGAACTCACAAATTCATGAACTCGTGAATTCACAAAATTAAGAACACACAAATTTCCAATTTCACAAATTCAAAGCTGAAGTAGAAACTCCAATCGACGTCGTTCGCTGTTACGATGGTGTCGGGTGAGTGCAAGCGAGTTGTTCGAATTGCGATAATTGAGGAGGGCGAGTGAGATGATTTAGTTGCGGTTTAGGGCAGAGAGGTTGTGGCGATCTTGGCTGTGGTTGAGTGTTCGATTTGGGTTTGAAGTCAATGAGTGTAAAGGGTGAAGGGAAGTTTTTGGGATGTTTGGAGCTTGTAGGAGGAGGGACTGCCAGTTCGATGTCGATGAGTGATAGAACTGGAGTTCGCGGCGGTGGGTTTTTCCTGTCGATGATGATGTGGTTGATGAGGCAGTTGATGATATTGTAATTTGAGGGGAGTTAGTGAAGGCAGATGATTACTATAATCAGCTGATGGTGGTGAATGGCTAAATAACTGACAGATGGTTTTGAGGTGATGAAGAGGGGTGACAAATAGTGACTGTAGTTTGGTGAAGCTTGAAGCAAGTGATTTGATTTGGCGAGTGTGCAGGTTGAATGATGAGTGGCTACTGCAGGTTGGTGAGGAAGCAGTGGAAGGGGTTGTGTGCAGTATGTTGAGCAGAGTGAGTGGTTTATTTGTTGAAGTTGTAGTTGATGAGCAGGAAATCGATTTGAAGGTTAGTAGGAGTAGAGGTGGTTCGCTTGAATGGTTGACTTCAGTGATTGGTGAGGAGGTTACAACAGAGGTATAGGGATGGGTCAAGGAGCAGTTGTGAAGTCGGTGGAGATGATTGGGTGAAGATTTTTATGGTGTAGGTGGAGATGTTTTTGCTGCTGTTGTAGATGATTTCAATCTCAGGTTTGAGGTGCTTGGTCTGGAGTGCGACTTTGGGGATGGTGATGTGAATTGGGAAGAAGGGTTATGGGCTGAGTTTGCTAGTCGCGGCACTCGGTGTCTTTGTGGACGAACTTGAAGGCACGGTAATGGAGGCTGGTTGGAAGGAGAGTTGGATTGGGTCGCGGTGAATTTCTCTTGGGTTGTTTGCCGAAGAAGTTGTGAGTGATTGGGAAAGTCGTGGTTGCGGGTTTGTTGAAGACTGAGGAGGTAGCCATTGAATTGCAGTTGTACAGTGAATTGAAGAAGGGATGATGGGTTCAGTAATTGGATTTGCGAATTTCCTTCAGGAGAATGATGGATCGATGGCGATGGAGGTTGTCCGGTCGCGAAGTGGGGCTGGGAAGTTGTTCAGTCTTTTGGTTTCGTGTCTGGAGGAGGGGAGGGCGAAGTCGAGTTTGAGATTGCTGTTGCTTGGTGAGGCAAGCAAGGTAGGGGAGATTGTGTCGAGTTGAACTGGCGATGTTTGGGGTGGTGATGGTTTCTGGTGGAGGAAGTTGCAGTTTATTGAATGGAGTTCTGCAGTGTAGACGATGCAATTTAGTGGTAATGATGGTGAATGAATAGTTGTCTATTTTGACAGTATGATGATTTGGTAGATGGGGGTTGTTGTTTGGGTGTTTGCTGTCAGTCAGGGTTTTGTGGTTGATGTAGTTTTGTTGGTGACTGGGTGCAGTGAAGTTTAAGGCTGTGGATGGTGAATGGTGTAGCTTTTATTGAAAGGAGATGGTGATGGCAAGGGGTGTACAAAGATGTTTGGTGGTCATTGGTAGAACTGCAGTTTGGTTTGACGGAGAAGAGTTTGGTTTGTAACAGAGAAAAGAATGGTTTGAAACAGTTTTGATGGTGAAGAGGTAGATGGTAGCAAGGCAGTTAATGGATTGAAGTGGATTGTGGGATGCTTTGTGGTTTGTAGGCAGTGGAAGATATGCACTGGGCTAACAATTAATTTGGTCGACGGCGCCAAAAACTTGTTCGTCGATGGAATTCTATCGGTTTAGAAAACGTCGAACGAATTTAAATTTGACAATAACCGCAAGCGCACGGTGTACGAATGTAGCAAGTGGCGAATACGGGTCGATCCGTAGGGAATTGATGACTTTAAAAAATCTGTTCAATCAAATTAAACCAAGGTTGAAGAGAATGTTAAACTAGAAAAGAAGAAAAATAAGAAAAAGAAAATTGATAAAAATATGAGTGATAACAATTTAGAGGCAATTCCACTCTCTAGATCACATAAATCAACAAAATGAAGTTATGATCTCTCTTTTCTTGTCATTAGTGAATTAGTTGATGTGCTTATCATAAGTATGGCATATTTGTGCTATTAATTAGCTCAATATAAACTATCAAACTATAACACAACCACCAATTCACTTTTAAATCTCATAAAATATGACAACAAAGTTGAAAGCAAAATTTATTTTAAGCATGGCCTATTAACTATTAATTAGAAATATAAGCCATCAAATTTTAATTTCAACAATCACTTCTTTGCCATAATCATATGTAAATGAAGAGGCAATTTGTGTTTTGTTTGTTTAAGCATAGTCTATTTATTATGAACAACATAGACTATCAAATTCAAAGCTAAACAACATCATTAAACCACTTCAATAATTCTCATTAAGCACAAAAAGAGAGCATAAACATTAAATTAAGTTGAAGCTACATGATTAGATGGCTTCATTACCCCTAAGTTGAAGAGGTTTAGCCTTTCATATTTGTTATCATACGAACAAATGTAGCTAGCAACATGAAAGCACGGCTCCCCTCCATCACTGATCGCTGGAAAATCGAATAAAGTTCGATTTTCGATCAACTCAGAATTTCCCAACAACCCCACACTTAAAAATCGTGAAATGATTATCTAAATTCATAATTTTCTAATACGAATCAAGTTTTAGAATCAAAACAAGAAATTATGATCATTGATTTTCTGGCTATTTTAGATCATTATTGATATTTATCATTTTTGAAATAAATACCCAACATAAACACTTGTAATTATTTTTAAAAATAATATTACACTCTTACAATCATTTTTCAATTAGAGATCGGAGCCTAAAATCGATTAGATGAAGAGCAATTGAATTTTCTTTAGGGGAGTTGAGCCCATAATACAAACAGAGGCTTATATATAAACATATTCACAGTCATACATAGGCATATCATATTTATATATAAGCATTCACGTCCATACACGCATTCAACCATTATTCACTACATTTCTACAAAAATTCATCACATGCATCAAATTGTATAACCAGATTTAAGCTTTTAAATTTTTTTACTCACCTGATATTTGAAAAAAACCAAAGAACAGGCCTTGGACTTGATTTGATCTGGATCTGCTAATTTGATTGTTGGTCTTTGAAATTCTTGAGTTGATTCTGAATCTTACTTGCTTGCTTTAACACAGCTTGAATATGAAGTTGTTTAGTTTTGATTTCTTTTAAGTTTTGGCTTCTCAGGTTTTTTTTCAAAAGATGAAAGATAAATGAAAAGAGAAAGAGTAGAGATGTTCGTACAACCTTGCTTCTCTAACATTTCTTTTATATAATTTTGAGAATGAAGAAAACCATTTAAACAAGGATTTTGGAACGTGTAATTTTGCATGCTATCTTAGTTTACAAATGTCCTAATCCAATATTAAATATTTTCTTATGTTTTTTTATTATTTATGTTATATATATATTTTCATTTTTACAAACCATATTTATTTCTTGTATATTTTAAAAGAAAGTATTTTAAACCTTTTATTTTTAAATTTAAACTAAAATACTTTTAATGAATAAATATATATATACTACCTTTAGTGTTTGAAAATATAGAATTTAACTTTAAATGTCTTTTGAGAATTATTGCATTAAATTCAAATCAATGTTTTCTATACACACACACTGTAACAACCCGATATTCGTGTCGAATTATAATCGACAATTTAAACGATTAATATTGACCCAAATTTCCGTTTGAATTTTTAAATTTGAATTAAAATTCTTTTATAAATGGATTAAAAGGAATTGTGGGCTTTGAAAATAATAGTGGTCCATTTTTATTTTTTTTTGGGCTTTAAAAATCGTTCGGCCCACTTAATTATTATATGCCGTGATTAAAATTAATCCCGTCCCTCTCTTCATTTCTTTAACCCGATCCCCTCTTTCATTTTTCGAACCCTAGTTAAAGCAACACGCGAGAAAATTAATGGCGGCTTCGACCTCCTTCCTCTTCGTCCAAAAATTGGGGCTTCGGCAATCATTTAACAACTTCAAATCGTTCGTGTTCGATTCCGATGGCCTCTGCTTCGATTTGCTTGCTTCTCGAATTAAAAAGTGAGTAATCCCTACTCACATCTAATTCATATTCTTTGTTTGGTGATTTTTTTTAACTACGGCTTCTTGATTACTACTGCTACGGCTACGATTTTGACTTGTTCAACATTGACTTCGGCCATGATTTGTTTTTGTGAATTTCTTCGGTGCTTATGTCGTTCGAATTAATTGATTGTTGATGATATTTAACAGTTTAATTTCTGTCATTGTTGATTACAATTACTTATCTGCTCACTTATGTGGTTGCTGTATTATTTAACTGGTTCATTGCAGTTGATTTGAACTGCAATCTTTTGTTGGCATCGGCTTGACTATGATTTGTTATTCCATAACTTTTTCATGGTCATTCTGTAGCATACTTAACTCGTTTGATTTGAACTGCAAATGATTTTGAGCATTTTGTTGGCATCGGTATTAACGTGAATTTTGTTTCTGTTCAATTTGGTTATCACCTTACTTCGGCTGTGATAATGTTGTCTTCGACTTTGGCATTGTTCGAACTTGAAGTTGTCTGGAGCTTCAATGTCGAAATGTTTACAGCTTTGGAATCTTTGTGTAATTGTCTTTCGTATGTATTCATATTTTGTTGTCACTGTGTTGTTGCGGTGTATTGTGCATATCACTGCACTTATTCATTCCACTTTGTCACTGCATATCTATATATGCTCGACCTGTTTCATTTAGTTATACTGACCTATGTTGTCACTTGATCTTGCTGTGACATTGTGACTTGTTGTTCTTCCTCCATTAAGAATTGTTACATTTTAGATGTATCTTGGTCTTATGAACTTGAATATGTCGGCACTCAGGGTCTGTGGTGCACTGTTATGAGTAGTTGGGAGTTCCAGTGTTGTTTCACTTTCCCTGTTCCAGTGTTGTTTCACCTTCCCCCTTGGCCCTTTTATATTCAAGCTCTAATCTGATACACTGTATTGATGCAGTGTGTACACTTGCATTGGGTCACTTGTATTCATTTGTCTGGTGCTATTTCATGTTCCCCTATGGTTAGCATTGTGTAGCTGCCACCCTTGTTTGCATATTCATTATGCAGACATTAGAGCATTTTTTTTTTCCTCTTTTGTTGCTTTCCTGCTACTGTGGATTTCATACATAATATGCAGTAACCTGTTTACATACATGTTGTATTTGTTATATGTTGAGACAGATCATATTCTCAAGTGACTATTCTGGTTGCTTGATGCATTTTGGTGTAGAAGTTTAATTATTGCATTCATGTGTACATCACTTGTTGTTGTTCCACATGTTTGTTTCTCAGACCTGATTTCTGACTTGTTTTTGCTGTTCAATTTTTGCCTCGCCTATATCTGGTGCTTGCTGCCACTTGCTTATGGTATTTGTTTGGAATGTGAATTTTTTTGTGTATTGGCCGTTGTGCCTTATTGCTATCTCTGTATATGCTGTTGTGGCGAGGCAGTGCACGCGTGCGTGCACTGCAGCCACACAGCATCGACTTTATGAATTGATAATTTTAAGTACTTGAATTCATTGGGTACATTATCACTGTAGTGGCAAGGCAGTGCACGCAAGCGTGAACTGCAGCCACACGGTGCGGCTTTTAAAATATTCTATTTGTTTTGACTTATGGATCTTTTTGCGTATTCCATATTCCGTAGTGGCGAGGCAGTGCACGCGTGCGTGTACTGCAGCCCTACTCGACTTAATATTTTAACTGATATTTAAATGTTTTGAACTGTTTTGTTCGTTTCAATTCAATATTATGAATTGCATACTGATTTGGTTTAATTACTGTCGTCTATTCATTATTTAATTATTATTGCTTCTGTGCACTAATAACTGAGTTTGAATTAGACTGACCCGAGTATTATTTTCTTTTGAATCTAATACTCGGGTCAGACCGAGTATTTACAGGTTGTAGATATTCTGCTTTGGGTTGCTGCTAGAGCTATGAAGTTCTTTCATATCTTTTGGAGTAGTCGTCATTTGTAGTAGTCTGTATTATTGTATAGGAAGATATGTATTCATGTATATTATATACGTTAATGTACTTGTATATGTAACTTCCTGAGTTGACTATTGTAGTTGTATCACATGTACCGTGTAAACGTATTGTAACTGACATCAGTTATATATATATGAGATTTTCTGATTTATCTGTGTTCCGCATTTATATTTATCTGTGTTATTAGTTTATATTTGTCCTAGACTATTATAGCCACCGTGTGGTAGCTTTGAGTTTGCATCGGCATGCCGGATTCTCTTCTGAAATTAAAAGCATGTTTTTACTATCTGACATATCGGTGTTCACACAAAGCAATTACACGGATGGTCGCTCCTCAACAGCCTTATTCTCCGTGCTAGTTGACAGCACTACACCGTAGTGTTCTTGGCTAGCGTGGGTATAGAGGTGGGGCGTCACAGCTTGGTATCAGAGCCTGGGGTTTAGAACAAATATAAAACATAACTTAGATAGTACATGTGTTACAACTATTTGTCGATGTTTTATTTCACATCTTTGTCTTAAGATCATCTTTGATTGTTAGGAATGAATTCCTAACGCTTATTCGTGAGCATTGCTGCTATTCTCTATCGCACTTGCTCACTTGAGTTTACACTTCTAAGTATCAGTGTATATATGCTCTACCAAGTTGCATATTGCTGCAACTAGTACCCACTTCGATTTGAACTCGCATTGTTTATTCGAACTGCTATATATATGCATTCTTATCTCTGATTCGTGTACTTAATGCAGTTTCCATACAATTGGGTTTTGGGTATCAATCTTTGAGACAAATTGCATTCCAATTGTCGACTCTGTCTGTTTATCCATGGTTTGTTGGTTTTCATGTGCCTCTCTCTGATAGTTTTAAAATTTCTTTGGTATAAAAGAAATTGTCTTGGTCTTTGCCTTGTCGATATCGACGTTGACTTGACTTTTACTTTTGCTAAAGTCATTCAAGCATTTATACTCGTTCTGCTTTGTTTTTCCAATTGTTGATCGGTTCTTCTTTTCCGGTTAGTTGTTATCACCTTTGTCGACTTTGATAACTTCTATTTCAGGAATTTTGGGTATTCCTACTTTGATGGATTTGGAATCGAATTCTTTGTATTTTATTCACGTCTTCGAATGTGAATCTTAGTGAATTGATTTGGTTTTCGAATTTAATCGATTCTTGATTATTTCCCGATTTGTTGCTATCATTTATTAGCAACTTTGATGACCTTTTCTTCGGGATTTTTGTGAACATACCTTTCGATGAATTCGGTATCGATTTCTTTGGATTCTATTCACGTCTTCGTATGTGAATTCTTGTGATTGATTGTTTCTACAATCATTTTTGTGATTTGTCACTTTAAAAATATAAAGGTTTCAATACTAGTAGTAAATATCAAAAACTCTTTTATCAAAATGTTTTCAACTCTATTTTCAATACCAAACTCGTTTTTGAAACTGTTTTCCAATCTATTAGTATATACAAATCTTTATTTCACTCGTATGAGAAATCTAATTAAACGGCTTAGTAAAACAAGTGGTATGAAACGCTTGCGTTTACTTCGTCGGTTAATTGTTGGACTTGTTCGATTGAACCTCTAGTGACAAATTTTATTAGTGAAGATTTACAGTTTGTTCGTAAATATTTAAGTTAAGTAAGTGGTTATGGGACATGATGCTAAACTTTTACATTTACTGACTTAGTGTAATTGACACTTCTCGTTGATCATGACGATCATTTTTACGGTTAGACTAGGCCTCATCGGTGTGATTTCGTCTCACACATATCTCTTGGGCTTTGAGGATTGTCTAGACACCACTTGTGTGATTTCATTCACACATACTTTTCTTTTGATTGTGAGGTTAGACTAGACACCACTTGTGTGATTCCACTCACACATACCTCTTTTGATTTTTTTGGTTAGTCTGGACCTCAATCTGTGTGATTTCGACTCACACATGTGGGGTAGCGCCCCACGGTCTTCGGGCCATTCGTGTGTCAAAATTAATGGCTTGCAACCATGAGATAGGGTCTCGTTATGCGTTGCACGTGTTGATGATTTTTCATGCTCGCGGGTAGGTGAGATTCCGTGCTCCCGTTCTCGCTTTGCGTTGCACGTGTTGATGATTTTTCATGCTCGCGTGTAGGTGAGATTCCGTGCTCTCGTTCTCGCTTTGCGTTGCCCGTGTTGGTGATTTTCATGCTCACGTGTAGGTGAGATTCCGTGCTCCCGTTCTCGCTTTGCGTTGCACGTGTTGATGATTTTTCATGCTCGTGGGTAGGTGAGATTCCGTGCTCCCGTTCTCGCTTTGCGTTGCACGTGTTGATGATTTTTCATGCTCGCGTGTAGGTGGGATTCCGTGCTCCCGTTCTCGCTTTGCGTTGCCCGTGTTGGTGATTTTCATGCTCACGTGTAGGTGAGATTCTGTGCTCCCGTTCTCGCTTTGCATTGCACGTGTTGGTGAGTTTTCATGCTCGCATGTAGGTGAGTTTTCGTGCTCCCGTTCTCGTTATGCGTTACATGTGTTGATGAATTTTCATGCTCGCGTGTTGGTGAGTTTCCATACTCTCCTTTGAGTTTTCATACTCTGTTCGAGTTTTCATACTCCGTTTGAGTTTTCATACTCTGTTCGAGTTTTCATACTCCGTTTGAGTTTTCATACTCTGTTCGAGTTTTCATACTCCGTTTGAGTTTTCATACTCCGTTTGAGTTTCCATACTCTCCTTCGAGTTTTCATACTCCGTTCGAGTTTTCATACTCGCGTTCGAGTTTTCATACTCCGTTTGAGTTTTCATACTCTGTTCGAGTTTTCATACTCCGTTTGAGTTTTCATACTCTGTTCGAGTTTTCATACTCCGTTTGAGTTTTCATACTCTGTTCGAGTTTTCATACTCCGTTTGAGTTTTCATACTCTGTTCGAGTTTTCATACTCCGTTTGAGTTTTCATACTCTGTTCGAGTTTTCATACTCCGTTTGAGTTTTCATACTCTGTTCGAGTTTTCATACTCCGTTTGAGTTTTCATACTCCGTTTGAGTTTCCATACTCCGTTCGAGTTTCATACTCTCCTTCGAGTTTTCATACTCGCGTTCGAGTTTTCATACTCCGGTTCGAGTTTTCATACTCGCGTTTGAGTTTTCATACTCCCATTTGAGTTTTCATACTCCGGTACGAGTTTTCATACTCTCATCTTGTGATTTCTGGATTTCTTGCGTAGATTCCTAGAATTTGTGCTTCACCAATTTTCGTGATCTCAATTGATAAGTTTTATCAATTTTTGTGCATTGGTGAACTCGTGTGTTATTGACTTGTTATGAATACAAGTTTAGGGTATGATATCCCTTTCTATCTTTGAGAAGATTCTTGTGACACTTTGGATGAATGAAAATCCACTTATCGAAGTTGCTTCTGATGTCGTTGTTTTAATAACGTGTTTTAAAAATTGTTTCAAAATATAAATCAAAATTATTTTCAAAATTTTTACGATTTGCGCTTTCAAAAGAATGAGGAAGCGAATTAAACGTTTCAGTAAAATCGAGGATTATGACCCCTTTCTTTTGCTGATTCGCTTAATTCCGGACTTGTTCGTTTGAGAATGTCAATTGTAATTTTATAAATAAAATGGTTTTCAAAATTTTTACAGTTTACGCTTTCAAAAGAATGAGGAAGCGATTTAAACGTTTCAGAAAAATCGAGGACTATGACCCCTTTATTTTACTGATTCGCTTAATTCCGGACTTGTCCGTTTGAGAACGTAAAATGTTATTTATTTAAAATACACAATTTTGCACATTCAAGGAAACGATGAAGTGAATTAAACGATTTAGTAAAACTCGTGGTTATGGGTCATGTGTGTTTGCTATTTCGGTTAATTTCGGACTCGTTAATTGAAAAATTTGTGATTTGAAATTTGATTACCGTTGTGGTAATTTCTGATTATCGTTTTGATAATTGGATGTTTATGATTTCTGATTTATCGTTTTTGATAATCAGATATTTATTGTTTCTAATTATCGTTTGTGATAATTAGATATTTGTGGTTTAATTATCGTTTGTGATAATTAAACATTTGTGATTTGAGATTTGATTATCAATTGTGATAATTAAATAATCGTTGATTCGTGATTTCTGATTTATCGTTTTTGATAATCAGATATTTATTGTTTCTAATTATCGTTTGTGATAATTAGATATTTGTGGTTTAATTATCGTTTGTGATAATTAAACATTTGTGATTTGAGATTTCTGAATTATCGATTGATAATTAGATTTTGTTGAGAATTTGTGAATTTCTCTTATGAAATTAAAAGATTTCTTTGGCGTTTATATTGTACTACGCCAGTGTACCGGCTCAATTTTCTACTATTCATGACGTTTTCTACGTCTTCTGGTTTCGGAAATGCCTTATGGATTTCCGATCCTTATTCTTGAGCAACCTTCTATTCACATCATTGCTTCGGGGGTGTAGCACCTTCGAAATAAAAATGTTTCACTTATGAAGATTCTCAATGGTTCTCAAATTCTATGGATTTCTCTTTGGAATCCAGGGAATTCATCGAGCAAACACGATCAGGCTTTCTCTATCATGCTCTTTATAGTGAACTTCCTACTTCGAATTTCTTCATCTTGGGATGACATGCTTTTATGGTTGTTACCTTTTGCCCATTTATTCCTTAAGATTGCGAGGACGCAATTTCTTTAAGGAGGAGAGTCTGTAACAACCCGATATTCGTGTCGAATTATAATCGACAATTTAAACGATTAATATTGACCCAAATTTCCGTTTGAATTTTTAAATTTGAATTAAAATTCTTTTATAAATGGATTAAAAGGAATTGTGGGCTTTGAAAATAATAGTGGTCCATTTTTATTTTTTTTTGGGCTTTAAAAATCGTTCGGCCCACTTAATTATTATATGCCGTGATTAAAATTAATCCCGTCCCTCTCTTCATTTCTTTAACCCGATCCCCTCTTTCATTTTTCGAACCCTAGTTAAAGCAACACGCGAGAAAATTAATGGCGGCTTCGACCTCCTTCCTCTTCGTCCAAAAATTGGGGCTTCGGCAATCATTTAACAACTTCAAATCGTTCGTGTTCGATTCCGATGGCCTCTGCTTCGATTTGCTTGCTTCTCGAATTAAAAAGTGAGTAATCCCTACTCACATCTAATTCATATTCTTTGTTTGGTGATTTTTTTTAACTACGGCTTCTTGATTACTACTGCTACGGCTACGATTTTGACTTGTTCAACATTGACTTCGGCCATGATTTGTTTTTGTGAATTTCTTCGGTGCTTATGTCGTTCGAATTAATTGATTGTTGATGATATTTAACAGTTTAATTTCTGTCATTGTTGATTACAATTACTTATCTGCTCACTTATGTGGTTGCTGTATTATTTAACTGGTTCATTGCAGTTGATTTGAACTGCAATCTTTTGTTGGCATCGGCTTGACTATGATTTGTTATTCCATAACTTTTTCATGGTCATTCTGTAGCATACTTAACTCGTTTGATTTGAACTGCAAATGATTTTGAGCATTTTGTTGGCATCGGTATTAACGTGAATTTTGTTTCTGTTCAATTTGGTTATCACCTTACTTCGGCTGTGATAATGTTGTCTTCGACTTTGGCATTGTTCGAACTTGAAGTTGTCTGGAGCTTCAATGTCGAAATGTTTACAGCTTTGGAATCTTTGTGTAATTGTCTTTCGTATGTATTCATATTTTGTTGTCACTGTGTTGTTGCGGTGTATTGTGCATATCACTGCACTTATTCATTCCACTTTGTCACTGCATATCTATATATGCTCGACCTGTTTCATTTAGTTATACTGACCTATGTTGTCACTTGATCTTGCTGTGACATTGTGACTTGTTGTTCTTCCTCCATTAAGAATTGTTACATTTTAGATGTATCTTGGTCTTATGAACTTGAATATGTCGGCACTCAGGGTCTGTGGTGCACTGTTATGAGTAGTTGGGAGTTCCAGTGTTGTTTCACTTTCCCTGTTCCAGTGTTGTTTCACCTTCCCCCTTGGCCCTTTTATATTCAAGCTCTAATCTGATACACTGTATTGATGCAGTGTGTACACTTGCATTGGGTCACTTGTATTCATTTGTCTGGTGCTATTTCATGTTCCCCTATGGTTAGCATTGTGTAGCTGCCACCCTTGTTTGCATATTCATTATGCAGACATTAGAGCATTTTTTTTTCCTCTTTTGTTGCTTTCCTGCTACTGTGGATTTCATACATAATATGCAGTAACCTGTTTACATACATGTTGTATTTGTTATATGTTGAGACAGATCATATTCTCAAGTGACTATTCTGGTTGCTTGATGCATTTTGGTGTAGAAGTTTAATTATTGCATTCATGTGTACATCACTTGTTGTTGTTCCACATGTTTGTTTCTCAGACCTGATTTCTGACTTGTTTTTGCTGTTCAATTTTTGCCTCGCCTATATCTGGTGCTTGCTGCCACTTGCTTATCGTATTTGTTTGGAATGTGAATTTTTTTGTGTATTGGCCGTTGTGCCTTATTGCTATCTCTGTATATGCTGTTGTGGCGAGGCAGTGCACGCGTGCGTGCACTGCAGCCACACAGCATCGACTTTATGAATTGATAATTTTAAGTACTTGAATTCATTGGGTACATTATCACTGTAGTGGCAAGGCAGTGCACGCAAGCGTGAACTGCAGCCACACGGTGCGGCTTTTAAAATATTCTATTTGTTTTGACTTATGGATCTTTTTGCGTATTCCATATTCCGTAGTGGCGAGGCAGTGCACGCGTGCGTGTACTGCAGCCCTACTCGACTTAATATTTTAACTGATATTTAAATGTTTTGAACTGTTTTGTTCGTTTCAATTCAATATTATGAATTGCATACTGATTTGGTTTAATTACTGTCGTCTATTCATTATTTAATTATTATTGCTTCTGTGCACTAATAACTGAGTTTGAATTAGACTGACCCGAGTATTATTTTCTTTTGAATCTAATACTCGGGTCAGACCGAGTATTTACAGGTTGTAGATATTCTGCTTTGGGTTGCTGCTAGAGCTATGAAGTTCTTTCATATCTTTTGGAGTAGTCGTCATTTGTAGTAGTCTGTATTATTGTATAGGAAGATATGTATTCATGTATATTATATACGTTAATGTACTTGTATATGTAACTTCCTGAGTTGACTATTGTAGTTGTATCACATGTACCGTGTAAACGTATTGTAACTGACATCAGTTATATATATATGAGATTTTCTGATTTATCTGTGTTCCGCATTTATATTTATCTGTGTTATTAGTTTATATTTGTCCTAGACTATTATAGCCACCGTGTGGTAGCTTTGAGTTTGCATCGGCATGCCGGATTCTCTTCTGAAATTAAAAGCATGTTTTTACTATCTGACATATCGGTGTTCGCACAAAGCAATTACACGGATGGTCGCTCCTCAACTGCCTTATTCTCCGTGCTAGTTGACAGCACTACACCGTAGTGTTCTTGGCTAGCGTGGGTATAGAGGTGGGGCGTCACACACACACACACACTCATATACATGCATAGGAACACACTTAAAATTTTCAACATTATAAAGTTTGCACATATCTATTAATATATTTATAAATTTTCTATAAGATTTATCATTTCCAGATATTTAGTTCAACATTTATTATAGTTTCAAATCCACTTATATACATACAGATATTTTTAATTATCAAAATTTATTTATTCACTTATAAATCATTATTTCTAATAAAAAAATAAGTTAATTATCCAGTTATCAGATGTCCAAAAATCCGGGTTATCACGGTACTTCTTTTAAAACTAACCTCGAGATGTCCCCATTACGTTTAGTTTACGGTAAAGATTTCCATTTACTCGTTGAAATCGAACATAAAGAATTGTGGACAATAAAGAACTTAAACTTTGATTTTGAGAAAGCCGACGAAAACCAAAAACTACAACTCAATGAACTAGAAGAATTAGGAACGACGTGTATAAAAACGAGAAAATTTACAAAGAAAGAACCAAAGTTTTTCATGACAAGTCAGTCTTAAAGAAAACGTTTTTGCCTAACCAAAAAGTTCTTTTATATGACCCGAGACTTCATTTATTCCCTAGGAAACTTAAATCAGGGTGGACAGAACCATTTTTTGGTATGAACTGTTTTTCCACATGGTGCCCTAGAAATAGAAAATCTGAGGGACGGATCGATTTTCAAAGTCAATGGTCATCGTTTGAAACCTTTCTTGGAATTGCCAAGTAACCAAAAGGAGGAGTTCATGATTCTTCTTGAGCCAAGCTTCGTCTAGTAAGAATGTTAACCCTCTTTTGTAAATATATACATATTTTCCTCGTTAAACTCATTATATCATGCATTGACTGTGGGGACACGGTCAAAAAATTAAGTGTGAGGGGGGTCTCATTTTCATTTTTTTATTTTTTCATGGCATTTTTGAATTTTCATTTTCTTTTAACTAAACAAAATGTCAAAATTTCTAAATCTCAGAAACATTTTCGTTTTAGCATTTTGATTTATTTTTGAAGAAAAACTATGGAATAAGTATAAGTTTTGGTTGATAAATTGAAATTTTTGAAAAATTATTTGTCTTAACAAATATAAAAATGAAGTTTGATTACAAATAAAAGTGGTTTACCTAGTATATAGGAAGGTTCATATGTGTTAATTATGAAGTATGTTCTAACTGAAAATCTTTGTTTAAAAAAGTGGTAAATTTAAAGTAAAGGATATAACAATTTTATCTTCAAAGTTAAATGGTGCTAAGATGATTTTGCAAAACTCTCTCCTTCTAAAAGAATATAGAAAAAAAAAAACTTTTGTATATATGTATATATTTTTAACACCTAGAGTAATGTGTTCATACTTGTGTGTTCACTCGTCATGCTCTGTACCCTTCTCACGTAAGCCCAGAAGACAGTGCACGATCAATATATCTGGCCTCAGTTTATCTGATTTAGGTGTATGTATATAAAAATTCTTTTTATTAATGCCTGCAGTCGATAAGTGTTCACACTTGTGCGTTCACTCGCTGCGTTCTATATTCCCCTCACATTAGTCTGCAAGGCAGTGCATGGGTAATATATCTGGCCTCAGTTTACCTGAGTTAGGTATATGTACAGATTGTTAATATCAATAAAAGTTTCAAATATGAGAGAGTAAGCAATTGAAATCTAATCATTATTTTTACTGGTGTGATTTACCTTGTTATTGAAAAGAAATGAGAATACCACTTTGACAAACTTTGATAGTCAACTAAGAATCCATATCATAATTACATTGTGTTATCAACCGAAACAACTAGCCAAACTATGGTCTATCTGTTATGACAACTTAGTTTTTATTGGAAATTTTAACAAGTAGTAAATCTTTCATTTGTAAATACTTTTCAAAAACTTGCATTCATCCCATTGTAAATAAATCTTGCATTTTGTAAATATTTTCACCTTGCATTTGGATTTTGCGGGTAGTAACCGTTGAAAACCCTCATGAAACAGCACTCGTCCTACTGGGGACACCCGGAGGTTTAACGGCTTTTTACATACACTCAATGCAATCGTGCTCCCTACGAAAATAGATTTATCTTAGTTTTCCTTTATTCGAGGATAAATAAAAAGATAAGTGTGGGTGTATTTGATGTGCACGTAAATGTGCATATATATATATATATACATCCATATTTTATCTCTTTTTAATTAAATAAATATCATATTTGGGCATTTTAACATGTTTAAAACCAAAATTTAGTAATTTTCAAATCATCATATATTCATCTTCATTCAGGGGCAAAATGGTCATTTTTGTGCACGTGTCAATTTGAGAATCTTTAGTGGGACATTTTTTGATGATTTTAATAAGAATTTGATGCATATGGAAGTGGCTTTTATGAAGATACATATATGCACAAATGAATATAAAGGAAAGAAAAGAGAAATAATTCAAGACCATGATCATGGAGGACCCCACCCACTTACCTAAATCAACAATTAGATGCTAATGGACAACAAAGTGGAGGTTAAAGCTTCATGCACATTTAATGAGGGATTAATTAGTGGCTAATGGTTTCTTGGTGGCCACACTTCTAAAAGGGCATTTTGGAAAGCACCCTAAAAATTGTATTAGGGTTTTATGTATGTATAAATAGCCCTTTTATGTACATGTAAATATCTTCTACTCTTTGACATTAGTTAGGAAATTAAGAAAGTAATTTTTCAGTTCTATGTTGGATGAAATAAAAATGGCTTCCAAGCCTCTTCCTCTTTTCTTTTCTACATTCTTTTCTTTGTTTAATTGTTAATGTTTATTTCTATGCTCTCTTTCTTTTTATGTTCATAGCTTAGATTTATTTATGCACTAGTTTAATTCATTTCCTTCTAGTAGTTAATCTTCTTTTTTCTTTGTTCATTATCTACTTTCTTTCCTTTTTAATGTTGAAACTGACATGTTTTTATTTGATAACACAAATGAGTAGCTATACCCCTTCAATTTAGGGGTAATGAAGCTCTCAAATATTATGTAATTTCAACATTTTTATGATTTATGATCTCTTTAGCTTGTGCTCCATGAAAGTGAATTTTGATGTAAGTTTATACAAGTGGGTTCGATAGCTTATATTGCTTATGCAAATGAGATATTCTCATTCAACATAAACACAATTTACATCATCATTTGCTAATTAATTTTTGATTTCTAAATGAAAGTAAAAATGAAATTTGATGATCTATATTACTAGTTACAATAGTAAATAGATCATACTGAAAATAACTTTTGATTTGGCTTCATTTTCATAAGAATTGATAAGTGGTTTATTTGTTGTATAATAGTTTGATGGTTTGAGTTATGTCAATTAATAACATAAACAAACCATACTTATGATAAATACAAAAATTGTTTCACTTAATATCAAAGCTAGAGATCATAAATTATTGTTTGTTGATTTACAAAAATATGATAGTGGATTTATCCTAAATTGTTCTCTAGTTCAATAGTTTTTAAATCACATTTCAAATCTACCTTTAGCTTTCTTTTTGTAGTTAACAATGTCTTCTCATTTTGGTCTAATTTGATTGAATTGAAAATTTTAAAATCTTAAAAATTCCTTGCGGATCGACTCATACTTGCCACGTACTAAAATCATATGCCATGTGCTTGCGGTTAAATTTAATTTAAAATTTCTCGACTATTTTCTAAACCGATAGAAAACTAGTCATTGAACAGAGTTGATAGAAATTTGGGTTAAAGTTGAACGTCCGTTTAATTTCAAATTCAAAATGGAACATTTGGTGAAAACGAAAATCAATGTGAGTTAATCTCACCTTTTTGGTTAACCAGAAAAAAATTATATAGTCAACAATATTATTATTAGAAGGGCGGATATGTTATGTTTTTACCATTATTGACTGTTTGGATGGTTTACTAATTATGTTGTTGGTTTGGATATATTCCCGCCCCTTGAGCGGATGAGACCCTATTGCTTTCCTGTCTAAGAGAGGATGACCCTTTGTTTACGATCCCGTCTCGAAGCGATTGATTTATATTTTTATGATTATATAATGTATGTGATGCAATGGACAGGTTGGAGGGGTCCAACAAGATTCCTCACACTGTTGATTTTATTTTTCATATATATTGTGATATATAATATGTTGGATGTTATATTGGATGACATAAACATGATTTTTCTTATTTAGTGAATTAGTACCATTGGGACTTATATTTGGTATTTTAAGATACCATAAAATAGTGATTAATTTACAAAGGGGATTTCAAGTGATTTTGAAAATTATATATGTTCTAAATAATTATTCTTGAATTATTTGAAGAAGTAATTTATTTTAAAGTAAAAGGTATGATTTTTAGATATTATAATTTAATAGTTTTTTGTAAAATATTTCAAATGGAGATTTTCGAAATGTATAATAAAGATTTTTAGATCTTAAGACGAGTCCTTCTTTTATAAAAAATGATATGGTTTAAAAAAAAGAAATGGTTTGATATAAATATTATTAACCATTTTACATAAAGTGATATATATACATAGTTACATATATTATAATTTATTTATAAAGGTGAAATTTACAAATATGATAATTTATAAAAGTGATATTTTACAAAGAAAGCGAGGAATTGTAAAATCGTATTTTCGTTAGTGAAAGTATGGATATATAAACGGTGTTTATAAATAAAAGGAAACTATTAACATTTGATAGAATGGGAAAAACATAAATTAAACGGTGGATTTATTTTAAGATATGGAAAGGTGTAACGACCCGCATATTTTACGGTCGAGTATTTAAATATTTCATCGTTAGTCGGATTTTAATCCGAAAAGCTACTTTTTGCAAACAGTCAAATTAGGACTCGAAACCACCCACATTGAGTTCAAAATGACGCTTGCGATCTTTTTGAGTATAAACTTTGATATGTTTGGAGTTAGTGGAATTTTTCTACTTTTTCACTTAGGGCTTTGGTTTTGTTTCAGCCCATTAGACCCAAGCTTCACCCCCCTTCTCTTCATTACTTCATTTCTATTTCCTAATACTCAAGCTTTAGCAACAATGGAGAGAGGAATGGGAAACTAAAACTCCAAGCCCTAGTTTCCATTTGCAAATCAAGTTCTAGCTCCAAATCCAAAGAGAAGCTATTGGTAAGCATCATCTTCTTCTTCCCCAACTCATTCTCTCTTTTATTTCAGAAAATTCCAAAACCTAATTTGAGAAATGTTTCTCTTTTAAGTTTAGATTCAAGCTTCTTGTGTTGAGATTGAAGCGTGGTTGATTCTTCCTTTGCTTTCAAGCTTCTCCTTCCTTATTTTTGTGAAAAGGTGAGATTTTTATCTCACATCTAAGACTATGATTATATTTGATTGTTAGGTATGAATTCCTAACACTTATTCATGTGCATTTGATTTGGACTTGGATTGGTTTTGTGAATATTCCAAATTTTGGTGTTTTGAGTTCAAATCTTCAAAAATCATAGCTTTGTTGTTTGAACATGTTTTTGGTGATGCATCGAAGAGCCTATAGGGCCAGGTTGCCGATTGGCATAAATCCCTTTGCGCCATTGTTCGATCGGTCGCGAATTGGTTGGGTTTGCACGTCATTTGTATAGGCAGAAAAACTGCCTAGGTTCCAGTCAGTCGACTGGACTTTGAATCCAGTCGACTGGCTGTAGCCAATTGGCGTAGCAAAGGTAGACAACAGAGACAGAGGTCTCTGTTTCGTGCAGTCAGTCGACTGAACTCAGTGAGCCAGTCGACTGACCTGCTCTTAAATGCCTATTATGCCTATTTTTGTCTATTTCTCTTGTGTTTCCAAATTTAATCGATTCAGGTTTATTCCCACTTGTTGTATCAATTGTTATTCGACTTTGATGACTTCTATTTTGGGATTTTTTGGGAAATATCCATTTTGATGGATTTGATACCGATTTCTTTGGAATTAATTCATGTCTTCGTATGTGAATTTTAGTAATTGATTGTTTCTACAATCATTTCTGTGATTTGTCACTTTTAAAAATATAAAGGTTTCAATACTAGTAGTAAATATCAAAACTCTTCCATTAAAACGATTTCAACACTATTTTATTACAAAGCTCGTTTCTTAAACCGTTTTCCAATCTACTGGCATATACAAACCTTTATCTCACTCGTACGAGAAATCTAATTAAATGGCTTAGTAAAACAAGTGGTATGAAACGCTTGCGTTCACTTCGCTGGTTAATTCTTGGACTTATTCGATTGAATCTCTTGTGACAATTTTCGAGTGGAGATCTATAATTTGTTCGTAAATATTTAAGTTAAGCTAGTGGTTATGGGACATGAGGCTAAGCTCATATATTTACTAGCTTACTGTAGTTGTCACTTCTTGATGATTGTTAATGATCATTTTTGTGATTTAGACTAGCAAATGTGCGATGTCTCTTTGTCTACGAGGGTGACTAAACCCCGTTTCCGTGGAGCTTCGGGTCAATTTGGTGGGGTAGCGACCCATGGTCTTCGGGCCGTTTTGTGGTGCTTCGGCTCAAAATTAATGGTTAGCAACCATGGAATAGCGTTCCATTTTGTGATACACGTGTTGGTGAGTTTTCATGCTCCCGTTTTGTGATAGGCCTCCCCCTTTCTGTGATTTCTAGATTTCTATTGATGATTTCTAGAATTTTTGCTTCACCAATTTTCGTGATTTTCATTGATAAGTTTTATCAACTATTGTGCATTGGTGAATTTGTGTGTCATTAACTTTTGTGATTGGCATTGATATATTGCCAATATTTATGGTTTTGTGAATAAAAATAAAGAGTATGACATTCCTTTTTCTCTTTGAGAAGATTCTTGTGATATTGATTAATCCCTAGTTGTTTTTCAATTGCATACGTACCACAGTAAGGCTTTATGGTTATCATATGTTTATGACATATCTCTTATTCTATATCATTTTATCTGATATTTATAGCTAGACTGATCCGTTTATTATTTTCTTATTAAATAATACTCGGGTCAGACCGAGATGTTACAGTTGCTTCTGCTTGACTTCACATCTGGGATTATCACCTTGACTTTTGGCTAACTACTTTGATTAGTAGTTTTTGTTGTATACATTTGAGATATAGACTCATTGTTGTATCCATAATCTTTTGTCTAGCACTTGTAGCTATTCTTTTGTGGTATTGTGGATCTTGTTTGACCACTACTCTGATGTACACTTTCATGTGTTATATTCATATCTTTTTCCGCCTTTGTGATATGGATATCTATTACTGATTTGTGTTATGTTTACTTCTATGTTTGTTTCCGAAGATATTATAGCCACTGTGTAGTAGCTTTGAGTTTGTATCGGTATGTCGGATTTCCTCCTGAAACCAAATGCATGTTGTACTATGTGACATATCGGTGCTCGCACAAAGCAATTACACGAATGGTCGCTCCTCAACAGTCTTATTCTCCGTGCTAGTTGACGGCATTACACCGTAGTATCCTTGGCTAGCATGGGTATAGAGGTGGGGCGTCACAGATTGGTATCGGAGCCAAACTTCGGAACAACGTAGAAAAATTTGACAAGGATCATCGTCCTAAGTCCATCTTAGGAGTCGTGCCTTAGGATTTTATTCGGGTCTTCGTACCGTCCTATCCTACTTTCTTTTGTGATTCCTTGTTTTATCAATCATTATTGTTTGATATTAATTTTGTTAATAACCTTTTTCTTCTTCTTTTCTTAATGAAGAGAAATGGTTAGACCTGGCCGTCCCAGCGCCGGTCAATCTAGTGCTACTCCCCAAGATGGAGTTTTTATGTCTGCCCAGCAGCTTCTTGATCTAGTAAAGAATGCTCAAGCAGCCGATTCTAATTCGGAGCCTACTCACCCTAAGTCTGGATTTGACTTTTGTGCAACGATTATACCAATTTGGGTGGAAAGCCATTTAAAGGTTCCGAAACCATTATTGAAGCCCAGGCTTGGCTAAGATCATGCGACCGAATCTTTTCTCGCATGAATCTTATTGACCTTCACCGAGTCCAATTAGCCTCTAGTATGCTCCAAGAAAGAGCATTAGATTGGTATGAGCTTCTTATTTCTGAAATAGTTGAAGCGAATCTTACTTGGGAGAAATTACGGGAACGCTTCAAGTTAAAATTTGTGCCTGAAGCTGAGAAGGTGACTTTGGCTCGTCGTTTCATAGACCTTGTACAAGGTGAATCTTCCGTGGCAGACTATGTCGCATCATTCGAGTCACTTTCTAAATACGGGGTCGAATACATAAACACCCCATTGAAGAAGAACCAAAGATTTGTCTATGGCTTGAACAAAAATCTCAAGAATCCATTACTTCTAAAATTAGAAGTTTCTTTTGATCAACTCATTGATATCGCTCTTCGACTTGAAGAGGCCGATAGTGTAAGTGATGTTGAGGTTGTGGGTGCCAAACCAAACTTCAACAACAACAAGAAAAGGCCTATTAAGTTCAAAGGTCCTTGTCCCAACAATAAGAAAGTGAAGCAGGCCTCTCCGGCAACTAAAACTTCTACCTCTAGTGGTGGGCAATGCTACAACTATGGTTCTAAGGACCATTATGCGAATAAATGTTCAAAGCCCCGTGCTTGTCGCTATTGCAAAAGCCCGGATCATTATTTATCTTCTTGTCCCAAACTTCAAGGTAAGAAGGATGGAAAGCTTAATGTTGCTCAAGCCCCTGGCAACACATCTCATGGTCAAGGTATTTCTCATTCTATCCTTGATGGCATTATTTTATTTCGTGATCATCCTATTCGAGTTCTTTTTGACATGGGTGTGTCCCACTCTTTTATTTCAAAAGAACTTGTTGATACTTTTTCTTTGGGTGTTTTGTGTTTAATGATTTCTTTGAGAATTGCGAATCTGGTTGGTGGATCCGCAACAATCAGTTTATTGTGTAAAGATGTCAAAATTATTTTGTGTGATTACCCTTTCCGTGCCGATTTGCATGTTATGCGTTAGCTTGGCTTTGGAATGATTTTGGGAATGGATTGGCTTAACCGTTATGAAGCTCATATCCTATGTCCTGAGCGGACTATTCATCTTCGACATACTCAATCTGTTAAGCAGATTTCTATTAACCTTAAAGAGTCGGATTCCAGCTTGGTTGCATCTTTATATTCTTTAAATCCTCATGATGACGATAATGATGATGAGGAAGATATTTCTCTTATTCACGTTGTTCGTGAATTTTCCGACATATTTGAGCCCGTTTTAGGATTACCACCTAAGAGAGTAATTAAGTTCAGAATTAATCTCATCCCTGGAGCTCAACCTATCACTCATTCTCCTTATCGTATGTCCAATAAGGAAAATGAGGAGATGCGCAAACAATTATCCGAATTGGAGACGAAGCAATTTATTTGCTCTAGTTCCTTGCCTTGGGGAGCTTCGGCTATTTTTGTGAAGAAATTCGATGGTACACTTAGGCTTTGTGTTGACTACCGCAAGCTTAATGATCTTACTATCAAGAATAAATATCCTTTACCTTGGATTGATGATCTATTCGATCAACTTAGTGGTGCTAGAGTCTCTTCACAATTAGACTTAGCTGCCGGTTTTCATCCGCTTCGTATTGCAGAGGATAACATTCCTTTGACATCATTCCGTACTCGTTGTGGATCTTATGAATGGCTTGTTATGCCATTTGGTTTAACGAATGCTCCAGCTTATTTCTTTGACCTTATGAATATAGTTTTCAAAGACTTCCTCGATCGATTTATTCCCATCTTTATTGATGATACTCTTGTGTATTCAAAAACCGAGGAGGAGCATGAAAAGCATCTTCGGATTGTGTTGGAAACTCTTAGGAGTAATCAATTAAAAGCAAAATTTTCTAAATGCCACTTTTGGCAATCTCGTGTGAAGTTTCTCGGTCATATTATTTCCGAATCCGGAATTTCCGTGGATCCTTCAAAGATTGAAGCGATTCAAAATTGGAAGAGACCGGAGAGTGTGACGGAGATCCATAGCTTCCTTGGATTGGCGGGTTATTACCGTCGTTTTATAAAAGACTTTTCAAAAATTTCCGTGCCTCTTACTAGTTTGACAAAGAAGGGAGTTAAATACTTTTGGTCGAACGAATGTGAAGCTTCTTTCCAGAAATTAAAAGAACTCCTTTCCGATGCTCCTATTCTTGTTATTCCCGAGGGGAATCAAGATTTTATTGTTTATACCGATGCTAGTCGTGTTGGTTTGGGTGTCGTTCTTATGCAAAGAGAACGTGTTATTGCTTATGCTTCTAAGCAATTGAAGCCAGCCAAGTCTAGGTATGCCACTCATGATTTAGAGCTCGCGGCTATTGTTTTCGCTCTTAAAATTTGGCGTCATTATCTTTTGGGAGAGAAATTTATCCTCTATACCGATCATAAATCTTTGAAGTATTTATTTTCCCAAAAGGAACTTAATTTGCGTCAACAACGTTGGCTCGAGTTCCTTGCATCTTATGATCTTGACATTCTTTATACTCCCGGAAAGGGAAATCGTGTTGCCGATGCACTTAGTCGCAAGCAACAAGCGGTTGTTTCCATGATGATATCCGAATGGAATGATCTCGGGGTTTTATCCACTTGTGAGATTCGAGATCGTGTTTTCAATTTATGTTCATCTCTTATTTTATGTAGCCTCGAGGCTCATCCTTCTCTTTTTGACCGCATTCTTGAAGCCCAAAGGTTAGATCCCGAATTGGCTCTCCTTGGCCAAAATTGTAGGGATAAAATTGATATTGAAGGTTTGAAAGACTTTGATATTGATTCTCGTTGCGGCATTCGAAAACTTGGTAGACTTATCGTGCCAAATATTAGTGATCATCATAAAGACATTTCAGAAGATTCCCATCGTTCTAAATTTGCCATTCATCCCGGTAGTAGTAAAATGTACGTGGATATGAAGCGACTTTATTATTGGGATGGAATGAAATCTGATATTGCTAACTTTGTTAAGTGTTGCATGACTTGCCAACTTGTCAAGGCCAAGCATCAAAGGCCTGGTGGGTTATTGCAACCTTTAGACATTCCAATTTGGAAGTGGGATCAAATTTCCATGGATTTTATTGACGGCCTTCCCCGTTCTCGTTCGGGTCATGATAGCTTATGGGTGATAGTTGATAGACTTACTAAATCCTCCCATTTTATTCCCGTTTGGTCTAATCAGACCGTTCCTCTCTTGGCCAAGCTCTTTATTAAAGAAATTGTAAAATTGCATGGAGTTCCTTCTTCTATTGTTAGTGATCGTGATCCATTGTTTACTAGTGTATTTCAGAAGAGTCTTTAAAAAGCTTTGGGAACGAAGCTTAATTTTAGCACCGCTTATCATCCTCAGTCCGATGGACGAACCGAGCCTGTGAATCAAACTCTTGAAGATCTTCTTCGTGCATGTGTTCTTGATTTTGGTGGAAGTTGGGAAGATCATCTTTCTCTTGTTGAATTTTCCTATAATAATAGCTTCCAATCTAGTATTGGTATGGCACCTTTTGAGGCACTCTATGGAAGGCCATGTCGTTTTCCTTCTTGTTGGCCTGAGGCCGGTGAGAAGCTGGTTTTAGGTCCAGATTTCATTCATGATTTCACAGAAAAGATTGACCTTATTCGTCATAGGATGAAAGAAGCCCAAAGTAGGAAAAAATCCTATGCCGATAACCGAAGAAGGAAATTAGAATTTTCTGTGGGAGATTTTGTGTTTGTTCGTGTTTCACCTATAAAGGGTGTTGTGCGTTTTAGTCGATCGAGAAAGTTAGCACCTCGCTATATTGGACCATTTCCCATCACCAAATGTATTGATTCCGTAGCTTATCGCCTTTTATTACCAGCTCAATTTTCTGCTATTCATGACGTGTTTCACGTTTCTCAATTACGGAAATGCCTTCGAGATTCCGATTCTATTATTGAGCCCGGTGTTGTGGAAGAACTTGAAGTTTCGCCTAATTTAACTTATGAGCAACATCCTATTCGTATTATTGCTTCGGAGGTCAAACGTCTTCGAAATAAAGATGTTCCTCTTGTGAAAGTTCAATGGTCTTCAAATCCTAAGGATTGTTCTTGGGAATCCAGAGAATTCATCGAGCGAACACATCCGGACTTACTTTCTCGTGCTCTTTGAGGTGAACTATTTATTCAAATTTCTTTTGTGTTGAATATGCTTCTATGGTTGTTACGTTATGTTTTCTTCTTAAATATTGCGAGGACGCAATTTCTTTAAGGAGGGGAGTCTGTAACAACCCGCATATTTTACGTTCGAATATTTAAATATTTCATCGTTAGTCGGATTTTAATCTGAAAAGCTACTTTTTGCAAACAGTCAAATTAGGACTCCAGACCACCCCCATTGAGTTTAAAATGACGTTTGCGATCTTTTTGAGTATAAACTTTGATATTGTTTGGAATTAGTGGAATTTTGCTACTTTTTCACTTAGGGCTTTGGTTTTGTTTCAGCCCATTAGACCCAAGCTTCACTCCCTTCTCTTCATTACTTCATTTCTATTTCCTAATACTCAAGCTTTAGCAATAATGGAGAGAGGAATGGGAAATTAAAACTCCAAGCCCTAGTTTCCATTTGCAAATCAAGTTCTAGCTCCAAATCCAAAGAGATGCTATTGGTAAGCGTCATCTTCTTCTTCTCCAACTCATTCTTCCTTTTATTTTAGAAAATTCCTAAACCTAATTTGAGAAACGTTTCTCTTTTAAGCTTAGATTCAAGCTTCTTGTGTTGAGATTGAAGTGTGGTTGATTCTTCCTTTGCTTTCAAGCTTCTCCTTTCTTATTTTTGTGAAAAGGCGAGATTTTTATCTCACATCTAAGTCTATGATTATCTTTGATTGTTAGGTATGAATTCCTAACACTTATTCATGTGCATTGGATTTGGACTTGGATTGGTTTTGTGAATATTCCAATTTTTGGTGTTTTGAGTTCAAATCTTCAAAAATCATAGCTTTGTTGTTTGAACATGTTTTTGGTGATGCATCGAAGAGCCTATAGGGCCGGGTTGCCGATTGGCATAAATCCATTGCTCCATTGCTCGATCGGTCGCGAATTGCTTGGGTTTGCACGTCATTTGTATAGGCAGAAAAACTGCCTAGGTTCCAATCAGTCGAATGGACTTTGAATCCAGTCGACTGGCGGTAGCCAATTGGCGTACCAAAGGTAGATAACAGAGACATGGGTCTTTGTTTCCTGCAGTCAGTCGACTGAACTCAGTGAGCCAGTCGACTGAACTGCTCTTAAATGCCTATTATACGTATTTTTGTCTATTGCTCTTGTATTTTCAAATTTAATCGATTCGGGTTTATTCCCACTTGTTGTATCAATTGTTACTCGACTTTGATGACTTCTATTTCGGGATTTTTTTTGGGAAATATCCATTTTGATGGATTTGATATCGATTTCTTTGGAATGAATTCACGTCTTCGTATGTGAATTTTAGTGATTGATTGTTTCTACAATCATTTCTGTGATTTGTCACTTTTAAAAATATAAAGGTTTCAATAATAGTAGTAAATATCAAAACTCTTCCATTAAAACGATTTCAACACTATTTTATTACAAAGCTCGTTTCTTAAATCGTTTTCCAATCTACTAGCATATACAAACCTTTATCTCACTCATACGAGAAATCTAATTAAACGGCTTAGTAAAACAAGTGGTATGAAACGCTTGTGTTTACTTCACCGGTTAATTCTTGGACTTGTTCGATTGAATCTCTTGTGACAATTTTCGGGTGGAGAGCTACAATTTGTTCGTAAATATTTAAGTTAAGGTAGTGGTTATGCGACATGAGGCTAGGCTCGTATATTTACTAGCTTACTGTAATTGACACTTCTTGATGACCGTTAATGATCATTTTTGTGATTTAGACTAGAAAATGTGCGATGTCTCTTTTTCTACGAGGGAGACTAAACCCCGTTTCTGTGGAACTTCGGCTCAATTTGGTGGGGTAGCGACCCATGGTCTTCGGGCCGTTTTGTGGAGCTTCAGCTCAAAATTAATGGACATGGAATAACGTTCCATTTTGTGATACACGTGTTGGTGAGTTTTCATGCTCCCGTTTTGTGATAGGCCTCCCCCTTTATGTGATTTCTAGATTTCTATTGATGATTTCTAGAATTTGTGCTTCACCAATTTTCGTGATTTTCATTGATAAGTTTTATCAACTATTGTGCATTGGTGAATTTGTGTGTCATTAACTTTTGTGATTGGCATTGATATATTGTCAATATTTATGGTTTTGTGAATAAAAATAAAGAGTATGACATTCCTTTTGCTCTTTGAGAAGATTCTTGTGATATTGATTAATCCCTAGTTGATTTTCAATTGCATACTTATCATAGTATGTCTTTATGGTTATCATATGTTTATGACATATCTCTTATTCTATATCATTTTATCTGATATTTATAGCTAGACTGATCCGTTTATTATTTTTTATTAAATAATACTCGGGTCAGACCGAGATGTTACATTTGCTTCTGCTTGACTTCACATCTGGGATTATCACCCTGACTTTTGGCTAACTACTTAGATTAGTAGTTTTTGTTGTATACATTTGAGATATAGACTCATTGTTGTATCCATAATCTTTTGTCTAGCACTTGTAGCTATTCTTTTGTGATATTGTGGATCTTGTTTGATCACTACTCTGATGTACACTTTCATGTGTTATATTCATATCTTTTTCCGCCTTTATGATATGGATATCTGTGACTGATTTGTGTTATGTTTACTTATATGTTTGTTTTCGAAGATATTATAGCCACTGTGTAGTAGCTTTGAGTTTGTATCGGTATGTCGAATTTCCTCCTGAAACCAAATGCATGTTGTACTATCTGACATATCGGTTCTCGCACAAAGCAATTACACGGATGGTCACACCTCAACAGCCTTATTCTCCGCGCTAGTTGACGGCATTACACCGTAGTGTCCTTGGCTAGCGTGGGTATTGAGGTGGGGCGTCACAAATGGTATTTTGGAAATAGGTGATTCTATTTTGAAAATTGAAGGTGAGGGTAAAATTAGGATTGTAAATGATATTTTATAAATTAAAGAAAATTTATACCTATGGGAGCAAGTTTGGAAGTGGTTGAAATTATGTTTTTGACTGGACTTTTTGAATAAGTTAGATTTATAAAGGAATGGAGTTATAAACGTGGTTCATAAATAAAGGGATTCTACGAAAGAGAGTTTCATAAAATAGAAGAGATTTATAAATATAGCTTTATAAATATGGAGATGATTATGTGGAAAGTTAAGTATGGATTTTTATCAAGGAAATATAATTATGTTATAAAGGTTGTTTATTTATATTAACATAATTATTTAAATGTTTTTTTATCAATATTTTAAATATTTTAAAGGGTTAATTATTTAAATTATTAATATGGTTTGTAATTAATTTTAATAATTTATCAATAAAGTTTTGAAAATTAATTATTAGTATTTACAAAAATGTGAAAGATAAATAATTATTGTTCTATTTATGATTTTTGGAATTTATTAATTATTATTTTGAAATTTTTTAAAGTTAATATTTATTTATTTGTAATGTTTACTACTACATAATAATAGTGTTTTGGTAAATGATTGGAATTTTATTTTAAATATTTTCGAGATTTATAAATAGGATTTTACAAACAGATGTGGATTATAAGGGGAATCTTATAGTATGTTTTGAAAAACATGAAGGAAGATCGATTAAAAGATAAAAAGGTTTTATAAATGGTTTTAAATACTTATAAAAGAATTTTAGAAGTGGGTATATAGATTTATAAAAGGAGTTTTATAAATTGTTTTGTGGATTTCTAATGGAGCTATGGATGATTTTAGAATCGAATAAAATGGGGAAATCTTCCCAAAGGTTGGTGAATATACTTATACGGTTGAGATATGTGACGACTCGGATTTTCGCGTTAAAAATCGACATCCATACTTCAACTCGTATTCGAATGCCGCAAATTCAAACGTTCAAATCCGATTCGTTGGAGCTTATAACAAATTAAGTACAACAACACAGTGGAAGAAAATGATTATATCATTGATACACAACATTCGATACAATAGTTTAATACAAATGATATCAATATCAGAGATATAAGGTACAATAGAAAATAACACAAATAGACGGTCTAGACTTTGCAACCATCGACGGTGGAAAGATAACTCCAATGGAATGCATCTCCAAAAGAATCCATCACCAAGGATAGCTTGAACCAACATCGATGCCTTAAGCAAGGTCTGACACCTTGAGAAAATGCGATCAACGAATCCAAAGGCTGGATGCTATCGAATCTACTCCTACTATTTATCTGAAAACCCCAACTCTAGACTGCCCATGTAGAGAATTATGGGCACCCAGATTTTAGGAACGGAACAATAAACTCCGGGTCAGTCATGGGACCGGTGTGAGCAAACAAAAACAATTTATCTTTAAAACAAACAACAAAAGATTTTAAAAATTGAGGAGATTTCTCCTTATGATAATAAAAAATGCTTGATACGCGAAAAGCACTTGATATTATTATTAGTGCATAGTGCAGAAAACCTTTTGAAAGTATAATATTAATCTTAGCCAGCATACAACCATTATTGTATGCCTACTATAGCTACCATGTTCAATAGCAGGTTACCGCCATATTCCATGACAGATTATACAACTAAAACCGTACAGGGTGTGTATTATTTCTTTGGATTTCCAACAAAGGGTCAGGCTAAGGAACTTCCTATTGCCATATGGGAACGCCTCTGGAGGGACTCCCCGAGAACCTACCCGGCTCTCTGCCAACACAAGGCCGGTTTACTCCCTTCCCGAAGTAACACCTAAGATATGCCATCCCCGGTCGTTTGCGACCTTTATCCGAGAGCTCTCAACACCAACAACCACAAAGTAATGTATTTGCAGTAACCACATAGGTTAAATATATGGGCTCCATTCCATGAGACCACCCTTTTCCAGAAGGAATGGACATACCCGAGGGACGCGACCCCTGCAACCTTGCCGCATCTTTCCTGTCTCGACCATTCCCAGGGAGTGAGGTCCGACAAGGTCTCGTCCACAAAGCTACGCTTTTCACAAAAGTCATGCTTTGATCAACAAATGATTAGCAGCACTTCGTACGCCACTTTACCAAATTGGGAATGTGTCACTAGTAACCATCAACTACATAACCTCTGAGCTCATACGTCTAAGAGAAGGGTGTTAAGCTAAGAGAATAAATCTCCGCCACCAAACAGAAATGTATTTGATAGAAACCAGCTTTACATCTCAAAGTGTAATGTCAGACATACATCCATACAAGTCTATTCCGGGTTCGAACAGAACCAAAGACACTTCCAAAGAAGCCCTTGTAAATCCGGATAATTCCTAATCACGTCTGGACTTTCCATCACAAAGGGTGATCAAATCTCTATATCGAGGATCAGTCGGTGTAGAGACATTCGACGAGTTATCCTTTCACTTTCGAAAATATCCGATCTTCACCACCAGTCTTCAAATGCTATCCATAACGTCATATCATTATTCGGAATGGGTTATATGACACAAGGTCATCTCCCGGCTAAACCGAATAATGAGCGCAATATTTAAAAACATTTGGATATTGGGATTTCAGTTAAGTCACAACTTAAAGCCCAAAACAAATAGTTTAAACAAATTACCATTTCAAATCTTTTTGAACAAAAAGATTCACTTCACAAAGCTCACGCATTTTTCACAAAGATTCATTCACATATTTCAAAGCAATTTCCACTTCAAATCGGATTAACTCATCCAATCTTTAAATCAAAGATTTAATTCATAGCTTTCAAAACCATTTCCAGAGATTTATTCATAACTTGGAAAACCATTTTTCATTTCAAACTTGAAATCCTTTTAACATGAATTGGAAATTATTTCTTTATATGAAAGCTTTTATTATTTGAAAACAAATAGTTTCGTTTCGGAAAAATCCGATTATATTTGTACAAGTTAAAACCCTTGGGTTAAACTCAAATTCTTAAAACAATACTTTCAAAATGGTTTAAACCCGTATAAATACATTTATAACTTGTATAACATTTTTAAACCAAAATTTCCAAACATGGAATTAAATTTCAAAACTTGAATTCAAATTCAAATCAAATAATTTTATATTTCAAAATTTTATCAAGTTATTCAAAATAACTTTTATCTTCAAACTCCTTTTCAAAAGCTTTTCGTATTAATCCAATTTCATTTCCAAAACCGTTTGGATTCAAAACTCAACTTTAAAACTATTTCAAAAATCTGTGACTTAACCAATTTCCTTGTGCAATCCATATTTGTGTGTGTATAGTGTAGTCCAGGGGTTTTACATAATAGTGCAACAACATCAATCATCACAGATTTAAACACAAAAATATCGATAAACAGTATAATCCTATAGCGCTTATCTTCATTCACAGATAAATGTATCATAGATAAATGTATCACAGATAAATAAATAAAATAAATTTCACACAGCTCAATTCAGAATATTACAGTCCAGAGATAACGATCAATTCAAGGCATTTCATACAATGCAAACATTCATAAGCAATCCAAGCATTCAATAATCATTTATAAACAGGATTAATTAATTGTTTAATCATTGGTTAATTTAATTTAATTTAATTAATTACTCATGAATTAATTACTCAGTCCTGATTCATTAGTTTCAAATCATTTAGTATTAATTAATTAATAAATTAATCCTGAAGTATTCATATTAATTACTTTTAATTAATTAATTAGTCCTTAATTAATCTCATAAGTTAAACTAACCTTTAAGTTGATTACATAATTAATTAACCCTTAGTTAATTATTATTTAATTAATTATCCTTAATTACTTACCTTAATTAATTATTATTCAATTGATTACCCTTAATTAATAACAATAAAATGATTACCCCTAATCACTTTAATCAATAAATCACAAATTGAGTAATTATCCCTTAATCACTTGATTAGTCAGCCTCTAATCATAAATTAGTTATTTTTAATTAATAACATTAATTAATCAGTCAACCTTTAATTAATCTTAAATCAATTAATTACCTAATTATCATAAAAAATCTTTATTTAATAACCTTTGGAAAAAAACATCATTAATATAAAATTTAACTTAAAACCTTTAAGTTAAATAAATGATTAGAAAACATTTCAATTTCACAACTATTTGCTTAATTACAAAAAAATTAAGTCTATTTAAAACAAATTTTAAAACAAAGGTTATATGGATTTAAAACACTACAAACTTAATTAATTTGAAATAAATTTATTTTAAACTTTCAACTAGTTCCAAAACTAGACAAAAACAATTATTTAAGGAATTGATTAACATTTATTTTAAAACCTTTGGTTTTTGTTTTAAAGTTTTAAATCTGCTAATATACTTACCCGAGCTTACCCCTTGATTTCCCTAAGCCTGAAACCAATCTCCCCAAGCCACCACTTTTTTTCTTTTAAAAGTTTAACTTTGTTTTAAATTTATAACCGTCGTAACCACCCACGAGCTACTCGATAACCCTGTAATGACCCGCTATTTTGGACCATTCAAATCGGCAATAAAACCATACATGTCCGACTTGAATAATTCAAAATACCGAATTGTTAATTAAAATTTGGCAAAACTCAGCATATACAGTAAATAAATCAACCACAGAATCACAGACACAAAGTAATATAAAATAATGCAGCGGAATAGATAAATAGTAGTTCATGAAGCTACTATATAAATACCAGAGTTAGAAATAAAAATACAACAGAATATCTCAAATACAGTGAAGTCTCCAGTATGAACAGATGGCCTCTCCGAACGAATCAACTGAAAGAGCTGAAAGCTGAATCAATAGTTGGATCCTCAAACGAAGCTCCAAACTCCAAAGGCGAGTCTCAAATGCTGTATCGCTTAGTCTAACCCGAGCATAAAGCAAAAACACAAAACACTCAAGTCAGGATTAACATTCTTATGTCAATAAATCCAACTCAAGTGAAATATCAACTGAAATACAAATAACTTAAGGATGTTTGGGATAACCATCCTCTAAGGTTCCATGGAACTATCTACAAGGTAGAAATATGCATATAACACCGTGGTCATTCAATTTTATATAGACTTCAAAATCAAAATATCATTTCCCTTTCAAATATATCTACTTTCCAAGATAGTATATATGTATATTAAATAATTTATAAAGTAAAGTATTTGCAATTTCCTCAACTACACAAATTGATTCTAATCAACTCAAGTTCCAAATTCCCATTTATTCAAAGCTCAATTCATTAATTCAATTCAAGTTCCAATAACCATTTAAACTTTCATTATATTCAAAGCTTTAATATTCAATATTTTAAAGTTAAATCTAACAGTTTCATATAGATCTTGTTTTAGCTTCATCATTATTATTTATTCAGGAAATATCCACTTAGCAAGTTCAATATCATTTAAATAGCCTTAGATTTCATTTTACAGAATATTTCCTTAAATTTATTTAAACTTAAAATATCCATTTAATCCCTTTTACCAAAACCAGGTTATAAAATCATATCTTAAATCCCGAATTCAATACTTTCAAATCGATTTAATTGAATATAATTTATAACTAAATACCATTTCCAATTAATTCAACTTTATCTTCTTAACTCTAGCTTATTCAAAATTTTACCAAATCTAATTTGAAATATAAATTTAAACGAATCCTTAAACATATTATATGTATTAAATCAATCTCAATTAGATCAAATATTATTATTGGGTCTACACATAAAATTTTCATTTTTATACATATAATATTCTAAGAATTAGTCTTTATTAAAACTATATTTTTCTTTCCCAAACCATAGAAATTATTTTCAAAACATTTATCTATATATGGACCAACAATGTCTGTATATAATTTCCTACGCTATGGTCAAGGGATACAGATATTTATCATTTCAATCCGAAATTTAAATATACGGGTAGATATCACTTCGACCCGCAATCCAAATTCAATTTAATTGAAAATCGCTTGGGTTTATCATTTCAACCCATAACGAAATTCTCCTATCCAAAAGTCCGTTCGGGTATGTATCATTTCAACTCATAGTGAATTCTAAACTACAAGGAACTTGCAGAGTGATAACATATAATACAATAAAATAATAGCCATATATCATCAATAAAAATATAATATAAACAACAAGATATGGTGTCATATCCCACAGGTGAACAGTTACAGAAAATAGCATATATATAACAATTTAAATGACTACAGCATCATATTTCAATTGTCGTTTCAATTGAAATCAAATTTAATAAAATACAAGAACGTTAATCGTGAGTGATTTCTCACCTTTCGAGGCTAGAGAAGAACGATAATAAGGTCAGTTATGGATCCCAATAAGAACTTTGAAGCAAAGCAAAATTGGCACGAATTTGATGACAAAGCTGATAGATAGAAATCGATGAAAAAAAAATCAATCGGTGATATAAACAGAGTATATATTATATGTGTTATTTAAATTTCCTTCAAATCTCAATAAATTTAATTTAAGACGGATATTCAAATAAAATATTCACATTGTTTGAAACTGATATTAAATTTAAAATACATATTAAAACAAAACATCATCATATTATTGAAAAATCAATACTTAAATTTAAACACATAACCGTTTTTCCTCTTAAATCAATATTACATTTAAACACACAAACAAAATAAAATATAGGCATAATATATATAAAAACATCACTTATTTAAAAAAACGCATTTTAAAATAACATATTTATATATAGTTTACTCAAAATTCAAAGCATATACTGAGAAAATCAATCTATATATAGACCATACATTATGAAAGCACTATAGAAAAGAGTAAAAAACAAAACATACTTTATATATATACACTACAATTGAGATGAAAATTATACATTTAAATTTTTAGTTTTTCAACATAAATCACTAATGCTTTTACAACACTCAGCTGCCATACTAATATATGTTATATTCGAACAGGAATAAAAATATGAAAGAAGCTATGCGGTAGGATCGTATAATATGGAATAGTGGAATGGTATAGGTAAATAGCAGTAAGCAATAAGTAAATCGGACACCAAGACTTTATACTGGTTTAGACCTCTTGTCCTACGTCCAGTCCCTAAGCTCCTCTTAGGAATTCTAACTAACAACCCTCACTTAACCCGGAAGAATATGTTTACAATTTACCTGAACAACCGAACGAAATTTCTTGCCTCAACTACCGAAGAGGACTTCAACTAGGTACAAAGAGTATTTTTGACTTGTTGTGTTCTTGATGACACTAATGAGTCTAATTAAGTACAACTTTCCTATAATGTAATCCTCAAGAATATGAAATGCGATTATGAAGATTTAGGAAATATAAATAACTATGAATCAAAAGAGTATTAAAAATAAATCAGAGATTCAAGCAATTGAAGTGGTTTGTGAATGCTTTTGAAAACTTAAGTAATCTAAAAATATAATAGAGAGATTAAAGCAATTAGAATTGGTGATTTTGCAAATGATAGAAACATGTTTTTATATGTGTAGAAGAGGTGTAACCATTTGCAAAAGGTGCAGGCAAGAGATGCATCCATTTCCATTGGAGAATGGCTGCAACTCTTGGGAAGAAGAAGATGTCACTTCAGGAAAAATTCGCAGGTTCAAATTCAGTCGACTGAACAGGGATTTCAGTCGACTGAAATATCCTGTTCAGTCGATTGAACTGGCAGATTATGCACAATGAACACTTAACTGAAATATGAAGTTGTGTTGTGTGTTTTTTGTGTTTGTGCAAGTTTCTTGAGGATAAATTTTAACAATAAAACTAAGATTAAGACCTATATATAATAGTTACTCATGATACCCTTGGTCTTCATAGTCCTTCCTTTAGCTTTGCACATTTCTCTTCCTTTTTGTTGAAGCACATTGTCATTGATCAAAATATAGCGTATCAACATTCTTCCCCTTTTTGATTGATGACAAAACCTATGTTTATAGAGATGTAATTTATATTTCCTCCCCCTGAATATATGCACTATTTTTCCTATAAAACAAAGTTAGTTACCTTTCTCCCCCTTTGTCATCAACAAAAAGGAAGTAACACACACACACACACACACACACACACACACACACACACACACACATATATATATATATATATATATAATTGTCAAGAAAAAATAATCTCATACAGACATAACATAGTATGAATTAAACAAACCATAGAGTTTCATAAAAGAATGCTATTTATACAAGCCTTATCGGAAATGTTTGAGAATAAATAAAGTTTCTGGAAATCAAACCAATTAAAATGATCACTGTTCCTTGTCCCAATCATAAGATCCTTCACGTCCTCCCTCTGGTTCTCGAATAACCGGGCAACCGGTTGGTTGTTGAAAAGCTCTTCTTCCTTGACCACCACTGCTACCACTAGTGCTGCTGCTTGGATTTTCTTTGGAAGATGTCCATGTGAATGTTGGAGCGGGAAGCTTGCCGCGTGAGGTCGAAGGAGAAGTGGAGCTTGTGCATGAGATGGCATCCCATTGCTTGTTGAAGAAACTTTTTATTCTATCAAGTTTGTGATCAACCTTTTTGAGGCGATTATCAAGAACTTGTTGATTTCTTGATAGAATTCCTAACGACTGATTTATAGTATAATCCGGTTGAACAAGACGAATATCATCATCTTGAATATGAGGTTCTTCTTGTTGGGCCTGAGGAGATTGGTGAGGTTGTTGATTACGTGCTTCCCATTCGGCTAGAGACATGACGCGAGGAGGTCCTGCCGGGAGTTGCATGAGACTTATAGTCCGTTGGTTGATTTGGTGAACCATTGTAGATTCGGACTCTGGTAGTGGCGAATCAACGTTGAGGAGTAGTCGCATGATATACTCGCCATAGTATATTGTTCTCATTTTTCCATTATTGAATGTAAGAAATTCATCAAGAATTAATTGAACACAATTAACTTTAATATTACCCCAAATGGCATAAAGTGCCCGATAGTTATTTGGGTATACGATTTCATATGAGCCTGTGCGAGGAGTGATGGTACGCATAAGAGCTTTGTGTAGAAGCCTAGCTCTTGGTCGTAAAGAAGTTGATTTGATATCCCGGATATTAATGTTATCATCCAAAAATTGATGATTGATGTTGTCCCGAATATGAGGATTGAATTCTATTTCCTCAAGCTTTCTACCAATGCTAGGAGATCCTAGAATATATACAATGCGGTCTAGAGAAAACCATACCTTTTTACCACATACCATACTCCAAACACTATCGTTTGGATTTCGTGGAGTTTGGTGTCCAAGATTTAGATTAGCGTAGAACAATTTTACCATAATATGATTAATGGCAAGATCACCGCGTTTAATATCTAGTAGGGATGTCAAACCTGCTTGATCGGTCAAGGCTTGAATGTTGTAAGTTTGAAGACTCTGGAAATCGACGAATGAGTGTTCGAAAATCCTTGAATTCTTCATTTTATTCCATCTAGTGACGGCCACTCCATCATAAAGCCATTGAGCAATTTGAGCATCAATTGGCTCGGAGGATGTTGAAGTAGAAGCTCTTGATCGTTTGGGAGGCATTTTTGTGAAGTATGAAGGAGAAATTGAAATAAAAAGTTAAGATTGGGAGCTAGGGTTTTAGGAGAAATGGTGATGAAGCTTGGAGAATGGTAAAAGTAAAAGGTAAAGTGACAAAACTGATGGGTAAAAAGAGAAAAGTAATATGGGAAACGACGTTTAGTAGACTGAATTGTCTGTTCAGTCGACTGAAAAGGTACCCGAAAATTTTCTAGGTAAGATTCAGTAGACCGAACAGAGTATTTAGTCGACTGAGTTCGTGAATGAGGAGTTTCTGTGTAAAGTTCAGTTGACTGAGCAGAAATTTGTAGTCGACCGAACTTTTGGCTAAACGTTTCTGTGTTAATTTCAGTTGACTGAGCAAAAAAATTCAGTTGACTGAATTTTGCATTTTTTAGTTTTATGTTGAAAATATATGTAAATGTTTTATTTAATGAAATTTTTACAATTGTATAATAATATTACAATACAACATCATTATTTTAACCTTTAAAAAATATCATTTCTTGGGAGTTGGAGTCTTGGAGGATGGAATCTTCTTCTTTTGTGTTGTATATCTTTCATTCGCCATATAGTTTTTGTCCCATGAATTTGGACTATAGTAATGTCTTTGAGGCGAGACCCAAGGATGTATTGGGTCGTTTGATGTACGATACGACGAAGATGGATCATACGGATTAACTGGTCATGGTAAAGGTTCACTCACATCCTTTTTCTTCGAGCTACAAAACTTCAAACCAATTTGTTCAAGAAAGCTTAGGCATTTAGCTGTTACTTTCTGTTCAAAATACAATTCTCGTTGAAGGTCTAGTTGTTGCTGTTGATAATGATGAATTTCATCGATCTTTTTCTTCGTGTCGGGAGAAATAAATAGCAAATGTTTGGCCTTCTTGGAATCCGGTGTATACCTGGTTCGGTAATTTTCCCATTTATACACAGGCTCGTGTGTTGGTGTTGGCGTAGGAAGTTGAGGTGAATCAGCTGAGCTATCGGTTGAAAAAGTTATGATGATGGGAGACTTTGATTTGTTGGAAGACATTTTTCTACAGAGATTGATCGTTTTGAAAAAGAATTTGTATTTTGTTTAAAATTTTAACATGTGTATATAGGTTTGGAGTTATATAAACAAAATGTGGTGTAAAATCATTAAGGATTTAGAACCAGAAATTAAATTAATGGTTAATAATTTGCTTTGAAATGGATGGTTATGTTTTAGTGTATGAAATATTAGCTAATTCAAATGTATAAATGATTAAGTTTTTCAAACCTATAGTTATGTATAAAATAATGTCTGCTTTTTAATTAAAGTAAGAGATATGTTACTCATGTATTAGGTTCCTTGCCATTATAATTCTTGCTATTAAATATCCTTGAAAGAAATTATTCCTAATTCTCGTCGTAATTTTATGAATGAGTTTTCTAGTAATGGTTTAGTAAATATATCGGCAATTTGATTTTCGATAGAAATATATTCTAAATTGATAATTCCTTTTTCGATATTATCACGTATAAAATGGTGATGAATATCAATATGTTTTGTACGAGAGTGATTTACTGGATTTTTAGATAAATTTATTGTACTTGTATTATCACAATATATTGTAGAGTTTTTTAAATTTAAATTAAAATCTTTAAGTTTTTGTTGCATATATATGACTTGGGTACTAGCTAATGCGGCAGATATATATTCTGCTTCACAGGTTGAAAGCGAGACACAATTTTGTTTCTTACTAAACCAAGATACAAGTGATTTTCTAATAAAATGGCACGTACCACTTGTACTTTTTTGATCTATTCGAGATCCACCAAAATCAACATCACTAAATGAAACTAACTCGAATGGACAATTTTTTGGATAGAAAAGATCAAAATCTTTAGTATTATTAAGATATCGCATAGTTCGTTTTACGGCTCTTAAATGTGATTCTTTTGGATTAGCTTGAAAACGTGCATATAAGCATACACTCATCATTATGTCTGGTCTACTAGAGGTTAAGTAATGTAAAGAGCCTATCATACTTCTAAACAATTTTTGGTCTACACTATTGCCATTTTCATCTCGATCGAGATGAGTTGTGGTACTCATAGGAGTAGGTTTACCAGAAGTGTTTTCCATTCCAAAGCATTTAATTAGATTAGCGCGGTATTTTTCTTGGTTTAAGAAAATTCTGTTTGTTAATTGTTTAATTTGAAAACCGAGAAAGTAAGATAATTCTCCCATATGTGACATTTCGAACTCTTTAGTCATTATATTTGAAAATTCTTTACACAATTTTTCATTAGTTGAACCAAGTATAATGTCATCTACATATATTTGAATTATTAAAATATATTTAGTAGTGTTTTTAATGAATAAAGTTTGATCTATTTTTCCAATTTGAAATTCCGAATCTAGTAGATAGCTCTTAAGTCTCTCATACCAAGCACGAGGTGCTTGTTTAACACCATATAAGGCTTTCTTTAATTTATACACATGATCCGGATATTTTTCATGAGTGAATAAAGGGGGTTGTTCTACATATACATTTTCTTTTATAAAACCATTTAAAAAAACACTTTTAACATCCATTTGATAAAGTTTGAAATTGTGAAAACAAGCGTAAGCTAATAGAATACGTATTGCTTCTAATCTTGCAACAGGAGCAAATGTTTCTTCAAAGTCGATACCTTCCTCTTGATTATATCCTTGTGCTACTAGTCTAGCTTTATTTTTAGTTATATTTCCTTGTTCATCTACTTTATTTTTGTAAACCCATTTAGTTCCTATAACTGATTGATTAGTAGGTCGGGGAAATAATTCCCAAACATCATTACGTTCAAATTGATTTAATTCTTCTCGCATAGCAACAATCCAGTAGTCATCTGTTGATGCTTCTTTAGGGTTTTTAGGTTCTATTGTTGAAATAAAGGCAATATGTCCCATTTGGTTAAGTTGACTTCTTGTTTGAACTTGTGAGTCAATTTCTCCAATTATATTTTTTGTAGGATGATCTCGTAGAGTTCTAGGAGGAGATCTAATTTGATTATTATCGATTTGATTAATATTTTCATTATTTTCAAAACTTATATTTTCTGTGTTAGATATAATTTCTTCATCATCTTTGATGATTGTATGTTTATTAAAGTTTTTATCAAAAGATACATGTAAAGTTTCTTCTATTACATTTGTTCGTTTATTGAAAACACGATATGCCTTACTTCGTTCTGAGTAACCTACAAAAATACCATGGTCAGCTTTTGAATCAAATTTTCCAAGTTGGTCTTTTGTGTTAAGAATAAAACATTTTGATCCAAAGATTTTTAAGTACGAAATATTAGGTTTTCTTCCATTCAAAAGTTCATATGACGTGTTTTTAGTTAAAGGTCTTATGGAAATACGATTTAATACATAGCACGCAGTTGCTACAGCTTCTGCCCAAAAATGCTTTGGTAATGTACTTCCATTTAATAATGTTCTTGCGCATTCTTGAAGAGTTCTATTTTTCCTTTCTACAACTCCATTTTGTTGTGGAGTTCTAGGAAATGACAAATTATGATTTATTCCTTTAAATGATTCATTTTCAAATTCGCCTCCATGATCACTCCTTATATTTTTGACTTTTAAATTCTTAATATTTTGAATTCTTTTGACAAAATTTTTGAAATATTCAAAAGTATCACTTTTATTTTTCATAAATATCGTCCATGTATATCTTGAGAAATCATCAACTATTACAAAAACATATCGATTATGGTTAACAGATTGAACCTGTGTTGGTCCGAATAAATCCATATGTAATAATTCTAATGGTTGTAAAGTTGAAATGACTTTCTTCGATTTAAAAGATGATTTAGTTAATTTACCTAGTTGACAGTCGTCGCAAATATTATTTATTTTAAAATTTATTTTTGGTAAGACTTTGACTAATTCATTTTTTGAAAGTTTTTGAATAGTCTTAAAATTAATATGACAAAATCTTTTGTGCCATAACCAAGGATCATTATCTTTGACCATTAAACACATATTTTGTTATTATTAATTTTCGTGTTTAAAACATAAATATTTCTATCTCTCTTTCCTTCAAAAATAAGATTTTGATTTTGATCAAATATACAACATTCATTTTCTGGAAAAGTTATTTTAAAACCTTTGTCGCATAGTTGACTTATGCTTAATAAGTTATGTTTTAAGTTTTTAACTAAAGAAACATTTTTAATAATGGGTAAATTTGATATACCGTAGTTGCACACATCTCCTTTGCCAATGATGAAGCCTTTTGAGTCATCTCCGAAGGTAACAGAGCCACCATCAAAGTATGAAATATTTGTAAGCATTTCTTTGTCTCCGGTCATTTGCATTTGTGCAGCCACTATCCAAAATCCATTTTCTTTTCTTGAGTAGGACCTGCAAAAAATATTAATAAATACATTGGTACCCACCTTTTAATAGGGTCCTAAGAGTTAGATCTTAGGAAGCCAAACCCAATTGGGTTTAATATCCCTTTTATAAATATAGTTTTTATTGTTATGAACAGTATTCATAAATGTTTTAACATATTTGTTCCTAATTAAATTATTGTTAGTCTTTGGAACCCAAATTTTAATTATCTTAGTTTCTACTTTTGTTTTAGTAGGTGCTCTTAATGATATATTATGTTTTGAATCATTATTCTTCTTAAGATTAGTATTTTTCTTTTGAGAAATTTTTGACTCCTTTTTATATCCTAATCCATGTTTATTTGAGGAAAATTGAGAATTTTCTAAAATCTTAGATAAATTTTCTCTTCCTTTGTTAAAATTAGAAACATTTTTAGTAATGTTGTCTAATTTAATTTGAAGACTAGTATTTTCTAATTCATCTTGTTTTATTTTACTTTTTAAATTGTGATTTTCAGAAATAATTTTATCATTCTTTGTCTTTTGAGTTTCAATTTCCTGGCTCAAAAGTAAAAGTTGACTGTCTGAGTTTGAGAGAGATTCTTGAACTTTTTCAAGTTCTTCTTCTTGTTGGGCGTATTTCCATGCACTACCGGTTCAACTCCATTTCCATGCACTACCGGTCCAACTCCATTTCCATGCACTACCGGTCCAACTCCACTTCCATGCACTACCGGTCCAACTCCATTTCCATGCCTAGCCGAACCACTCACCACCGAACCATCTACCTCCGAACCAAGACACCGACTCACCTCTAAGGCCCGAACCATCCACCACCGGACCAAGCTACGCCCTCACCGCCAAACCAACACACATGCCATTCACTACCGAACCAGAGACATTCTACCACTACCGAACCAACATGAGGAAGGTATTACCGAACCAACACTGCCAGGACAGATTACATCAGCCCAGGCCCACCAACAGCTATATACATCAAAGACTCCTACCCCCAGCCTCACTCTATAAATAGAGGGGTAGTGGTATAACAATGGCAGACAAGTTTGAGAGCTCAAGCACGGATAGAACTTTCAAACAACTTTCAGATACTTGTAATGAAAGCTTTGTACTTGTAATCTGAACAGAAAAGGAGAATAACATATAAAGTGGACGTAGGCACATTCTCGCCGAATCACTATAAATCTGTGTGTCTTTTATAGTTTAGTCCATCTATTTTATATATTTGCATAAATCACCCAAATCATTAAGAACAACATATAATCAACTAAATCATACGATTTGGAGGTGTTTGCCCATTTTTTGTGCAAACATTTTTGGTGCTTTCATTGAGAGCTCGAGCTAGAAGTTCAGCTTCTCCCACTCAACCTTCGTCCCAACAGCATCGCTCATTACTTGGAAAACATGCCTCCCAGGCAGAGGAAAGATGCTAGCAAAGGAAAGAACATCGCAACTAGCAGTATCCCAGATCCAGTGATCAGAGATCAAGAGAATCGTCCTGTTCCAACAGCAAATGGAAATCAGGCAAATCCGACAGCCCCTGCTACGGAACAACCAATTACTTGGGCAGATCTGGACAGGGTTGTGGCTGAAGTAACTAACCGCTTTGCATCTCAACAAGAAGCCTTGGTGGACCAACTCATGTCACGCTTAAGGGATGCTGAAGAATCCAACCGCAACACCGAATCATGGGGTGAGTCCCAGTCTAGAGGATCTAAGAGGCGACAAAAATCTTTCTTCTTCGAAGAGGCTATCAACAGAAAAAGCCATGGTAGGAGCCGAGCCTCGACTCAGCCCAAATTCTGATCCGAGGAAACACTTGGAACCGAACCCAACGGGGGAGGTACCAGGCATCGGTCGGATATGGCTGAGCCTATCATGCTACCTAACCATGGGAACACCAATGGACGAGGCCGAGCTGGAGTCCAGCCCGAAGTTGGACCCAAGGGAACGCTTAGAATAGAGCCCAGTAGGGGAAGATCGGGGCAAGGGCCAACTATGGCTGACCCCAGCATGCTCCCATAGGACCGAAGACAGCCACCGGAAAATGTTAGGAGTAATAGATGATACCATCCCTACAGGTTATCTGGACGGACCCAATCCCGCAGAGAAGAACCAAACTCATTTCTATCTGCTCCAAGTTCTGATGAAAGGATGGCGCGATTGTTCAGAGAGCGCGTCCAACAGGACCAAAGGGATCGGGGGATAGGCGCTAGGGTAACCAGCCCCTTCACCCGCAATATCGAAACTGCCATCACCCCTCGGGAATGGAAAATGCCAATAATGGAACCTTACAAGGGAACCTCTGACCCCGTTATACACTTGCAGAGATACACACAGCATATGCTCATGAGCGGAGCAACAGAGGGAGTGTTGTGTAAATGCTTCCCACTATTCTTGGCAGATCTAGCTACCTCCTGGTTCTGCCACCTACCCTAAAGATCCTTCAGCTCATGGGAAATGGTGAAAGAAAAGTTCATCAGCCAGTTCCGCATTCATGTAGAACAACCCAAGGACGCTTATTCCCTATCTAATATCAAACAGAAGCCCGGAGAGACAGTGCAACAATATCTAACCCGATTCAACGCCGCAGCGGCCGCAGTCCAAGATGCCGATGAGTAACTTATCCTAATGGCTCTTTATAGTGGCGTACATCTGGATACCAAGTTTGCTAGAAGATTAATGAAAGAAAAACCAGCTACCTTACCCGATTTCTTCCATGAAGCCGGAAAATATATGAGACTTGGAGACGCTGCCATCGAAAGGCAGACAGGGCAACAAGCAAAGGCAGCTCATGGCAACGCACCCGCTGCAGCAAAGGACGTCGGAAGAAATGACTCTCGAGACAATGCTGGGGGTAGGAAGGGAGAAAAACGCCTATATCGGCCAGGACCAAGATTTGATGCTTACACTCCTTTGAATGAAACAGTCGAAAACATCTTCCTGGCCACCCAAGACGAGCTTAAATACAAACGCCCCCCCGTACAAGAAGGAATCAGATCACGCAATCAAATCTGGAAAGTTCTGCCGTTTCCACGAATCCCATGGGCATGATACCAATGAATGCTTCATCTTCGGGACCTGATTGAGGAACACATCAGAAGAAAGAGATTGGAACACTATGTAAAGGGTCAGGACAGGACTCCAGCTCCTGCCAAGGAGAACCCAGGGCAACTCCACCCAGAGACAGGCGGAAGAAATCACAACACCAGCGGTTCCATTCAAGAGAAGATAGTGGTCCATACAATATCGAGAGGACCACACATCGCCGACAGGAACTGGGCAGAAAAGAAAAGATATGGAAAGTCACTTAGAAACAATGAAGACTGCATCAATTCCATCATGAAAGAATGCCGTCCGAAGCGGAAAGAGGATAATGACATCACATTCAGTAGGCGAGACTTAGAAGGAAGACAGTACCCTCACATGGATCCTATGGTCATCTCTGCCTGGTTCGGCCCAGCCGAAGTTTTTCGAATTCTGGTAGATACTGGAAGCTCCGTAAACATTTTATTCAAGCATGCTTTCGACAAAATGAAGCTGTTAATGAAGGATGTGTCTCCCTACAACAAACCACTACACGGTTTCACTGGTGATGCGAAGATGCCCTCGGGCAATTGGACCTCTTTGTTGAAATAGGAAGTCATCCCCGCTCCATGGTGCGGAAACAAATATTTGTGCTAATAGATAACCACTCGGCCTACAACGCCTTTTTAGGAAGACCAGCCTTGTCTGACTTCCAGATTGTCCTGGCCCCTTAGTGCTTGAAAATGAAATTTCCAATAGATAATGGGATAGGGGAAGTAGAAGGAAATCAAGAAGCCGCTCGAGATTGCTATGTAACTGAACTTCGCAATAACCACAGGAAGGATAAAGGGAAGGATGCAGAGACTTCTCTCTACAAGAAAAACTTGGAAGCATAGCAACTAAAGAAAGCCCATCCTCTTCGATATACCAGTGATCCTTTCAATGAATTAGACCCCAGGGACAAAGAGGAGGAGGCCACCGCCGAGCCTGCAGAGGCTATGGAATTTGTATCTGTAGACAAACACGACCCAAGTAGACTGCTGAGAGTCGGGTCTCAGTTAAGAGCAGAGTTGAAGGATCAACTCGTCGATTTTCTTCGCCACAACTTGGATGTATTTGCATGGACGCACGCTTACATGACTGGAATCTCCCCAGACGTAGCATGCCATGTACTGAACATCGATCCCACCAAGGTGCCAGTAAAGCAGAAAAAGAGAAGCATGGGGGCAGAACGATCAACAGCCCTCGAGGAAGAAGTAAAGAACCTACTTGCCAATAACTTCATACGAGAAGCCATCTACCCAAAATGGATCGCCAACCCGGTACTGGTAAAGAAGGCTAATGGGAAGTGGAGAACATGCATCGACTTCTCCAACTTAAATGACGCTTGCCCGAAGGATTGCTTCCCACTCCCCCGAATCGATCAACTCGTGGATAGCACAATCGGGCACGAACTCTTATATTTTATGGACGCATACTCAGGATATAACCAGATCCCTATGCATGCCCCCGATCAAGACCACACTAGTTTCATCACTGACCGAGGATTGTACTGCTACAGTGTAATGCCTTTTGGACTTAAAAACGCCGAAGCTACTTATCAGCGCCTCGTCAACAAGATGTTTGCGAAACTAATAGGATGAACTATGGAAGTTTATATGGATGACATGCTGGTAAAGTCGAGGAAAGCCGACGATCATGTAAGCCACCTGGACGAGATGTTTCAAGTACTTCGCCAATATGGAATGAAGCTGAATCCTCTAAAGTGCTCGTTCGGAGTGTCATCAGGAAAGTTCTTGGGATTCATCGCCCATGCCAGGGGGATTGAAGCAAACGCCGAGTAAGTCCGAGCCCTGAAAGATATCAGGATACCTTCCACTCGAAAAGAAATGCAAAGCTTGAATGGGAAGGTGGCCGCCCTAAGCAGATTCATCTCTAAAGAAACCGACAAATGCATCCCTTTCTTCGAAACCCTAAAGAAAGACAAAGGAAAGTTCAAATGGACTGACGAATGCTCAACAACCTTCCTTAACCTAATCGAACACCTCCAGAGACCACTAGTACTCTCAACTCCAAATAAAGGCGAAGAACTATACCTATACCTTGCTATATCATCTCATGCTCTAAGCGCCACTTTGGTGAGAGAAGAGAACCGCGTGCAGTGGCTCGTATACTTTGTAAGCAAGAGATTTACGAGGGCAGAAGCCAGATACCCTAAACTTGAGAAGCTAGCATACTGTTTGCTAATCACGTCACGGAAACTGCGACACTATTTCCAATCTCATTCCATCAGAGTTTTAACCGATCAACCGCTAAGGCAGGTACTCCATCGTCCCGACACTTTTGGACGACTACTCAAATGGTGCATTGAACCGAGTCAATATGATATCACCTACCATCCTCGCACCGCCATCAAGGGACAAGCCATGACCGATTTCATTGTCGAATTCACTACCAGCGAAGGTAAGTAGCAATCTGAAATAGCAGAAGATACCAAGTGGAATCTCTTTGTAGATGGAGCATCAAACGAACAAGGCTCGGGGGCAGGTATTGTGATAATCACCCCCAGGGGAAGGAAGCTGCACTATGCCCTAAGGTTGGAATTCACTGCCACCAACAACGATGCAGAATATGAAGCAGTAATAGCAGGATTAGAACTTGCCTTAGAAATTGGAGTCAGTTCTTTATGTCTTCATAGTGATTCTCAACTTATCGTAAACAAAGTACTAGGAGAGTTTCAGACTCGAGGAGAACGACTCACGGCATATCTAAAGAAGACCAAGCTGCTACTCAATCAGTTGGACCACTATTTAATCAAACACATTCCTCGAGAGGAGAAACTAGAGGCTGACGAACTGGCAAAGCAAGCTAGCATGAAGAACAACACCATTTCCGAAACAGTAGCCATCTCAAAACAACTAGCCCCAAGTTTCGAACAAGAGGATCTGATAGCTGCAGTCGAAGAAGAAACTTGGATGACTCCTATCCAGAAATACTTACAAGATGGCACACTACCCAACGAGTGTAACGAAGTCAGGAAAATCCTGAGGAGAGCTTTCCGCTACACAATACAAGAAGGCATCCTCTATAGACGCGGCTTCTGTAACCCCTTATTAAGGTGTGTTGCTGGAAAGCAAGCCAAGAAAATCTTATCCAACATCCATCAAGGGAGCTGCGGAGATCACACTGGTGGGCAGACTCTGGCAAAGAAGACACTCCGATATGGATATTACTGGCCCACTTTAAACAAAGACGCCTTAGACTTCGTCAAAAGATGTGACAGATGTCAGAAATTTGCTAAGATTCCTCGACTACCAACAAATAAGATTACCCAAATGAACAGCCCTTGGCCCTTTGCAGTATGGGGAATTGACTTGAATGGCGAACTGCCGATGGGCCGAAGCGGAGCCAAATATGCTATAGTGGCAGTCGACTATTTCACCAAATGGGTGGAAGCGGAACCTCTAAATAAAATATCTTCGGCAAAAGTTATTAACTTCTTGATCAAAAATGTTCTATGCAGGTACGGGGTTCCACTCAAAATCATATCGGACAATGGACTTCAGTTTGACAGCGAGGAGTTCGCCGACTGGTGTCAAGAGCACGGAATTCACAAAAGCTTCTCATCTGTGGCTTATCCCCAGGCAAATGGGCAAGTCGAAGCTGTCAACAAAATTATTTAATCAAGAAGAAGCTTGAAAAGTCAAATGGCGCTTGGGTGGATGAACTTCCTACGACACTTTGGGCCTACCGCACGTCTTTCAGAACATCAACAGGGCATACTCCTTTCTCTTTGGCATATGGATCGGAGGAACATGCTTCCAGTTGAAACTGTAGTGCCATCCCACCGTAGGATCCATTACAACCCAGAAGAGAACGAAGAACTCCTCCACATGTCTTTGAATCTAATCGAAGAAAGAAGAAATGATGCAGCACTTAAAGCAGCAGCTCACTAGCAAAAAGTGGCAGCACAATACAACTCCAAAGTCAAGCATCGCAGCTTACAAAAAGGAGATCTTGTCCTCAAGCGAATCTTCCCACGCCCCGGAGCGCTAGATCCAATCTGGGACGGACCATATGTAATTCATAAAGATCTCCACAACGGAGCCTTTATTTTGTCAACAGTGGACGGAGAGGTGTTCCAGAGGGCATGGAACATCCAATAGCTTCGTCGATACTTTTCTTAACTTGTACTTCCCATATAAAGTGAATTAACAAAGAGAATCAGTGGACATAGGCATTTTCGTGCCGAACCACTTTAAAAACTTGTCTCTTTTTTAACTTGTTCCTTTATATCTTGGCTACTTGCTGAGCTTTATCCTTTTTTGTTGAACAAAATCCTGTGTAGACGGCATCCCCAATCAGGGCATCACCGCACAACTTCACCTGGACAAAACCTAACAGGTATTATACGAATCTATGCCCTCGCCAATGAGACATTTTTGCTCCAGCATCCCTCTGCTGTGGGTTAACTCATTGCTCGTGACGGCCCTTAAAGCCAACTGTAATGAGCCGATTATAAGCAGCCGAGAAGGCCAGTCATGGCCTAGGCAGCTCATTACGGCATTCGGCTCGCCGGCGACCGTGAACCGATTATAAGCCCCAACATAAGGTGTGGCCAGCCAGGGGCAGTTCGTAGTTGACGATCGGCACCCGCGCTAGCCGGCCATGGTAAATCGAATAATACCCACGATTACGGGTCATAATGGCCCGGGTAGTTACCGTGCGCGATCCCGGCTTCGATGTGTCTTAAGTATGGCTGTGGTAAAAAATAAAAACTCCCCGCGGAGGCATAAGATGGGTGACAAATGTCTCCAAGACCCATAGCTAGGGAAAGTGACTACAAATCCCGTTTGCCACGAACTTAAGCGCGTCGAAGGCCTTCCGTGATTGGAAGTTTTACTATTTCTTATATTTCCATTTTATTTATAAAAACTTTCCTTCTATCCTCTATAACGATCACTAAAGTACAGGACACAGAGTAGGAGACACTCGCTAATGGGAATAAGAACTCACAGCTGGATGACATGTCATTCAGCTGCATTCCATATTCGATTACACAAGGCATTCAAAGCTACCGTCTATAGCTAAAACTTGAAGGGCGGTACTTACTTCTCTTGTATATAAATATGTAACTATAATTTATTCGCACATCACTCTAACATTGCAAGACATGAAATTATATTTTAAGCAAAAACTTAGCGTCAGACACAATTGAATCACTAACACATGCACAGCTATATTTTATGCAACACATCAAAATAACGACAGCATTCAAACATGAAAAAATCAGCTTATGTTATAAAGTTACATGCCAAAAATCAAGTTGTTCGTTACATAATTACAGCCTGAAAATTACATTAATGTTTTAAGACTAACATAGACAGCAATGTCAAGTAAGCTGAAAAATGTCCAGATTAAGCCAAGAAGCCTACTGCATCGGGGCTTCGCCTCTATCCTGCTAGCCCTCCGAGGTCTACTTAACCGCCGGATCAGAGCTCCCAGTATGCTGACCAGAGATAGTTGGCGCTTCAGAGGTCCCGCCTGTCCAATTCAGGAGAAGAATTCATTGAATAAACAATAAGCAACCAAGCTATGAAAAGGCTAAAAGGGAAGACTTACCAGCATCTGTTCCTTGATCATCATCCCCCAACTGCACGTCTACCTCCTCAGCAGCGAGCAGCCGCATGCCCTCCTTCACGGCCATTTTCTCCTCAGTGAATTGGGCCGTAACCACATCCATTCTGAAGGCCATGCCACCCTCCTTATCCGCATCAGCCTTGGCCTCCTTCAGAGCCCGAAGATAAATCCTAGCCATAATCCGGGGATAATCATCCATCCAGGATAAGTTGGCTTGCTTCCAAGTACGGAAATACATATCCTGTAGCATCTCATCCATCATCCCCTCTTTCTCCTCAAACTCCCTCATTCGGACCTCAGAAGCCAACAGCTTTGCAACAGCAGCATCCCTCTTCGATCGGTATCGCGAGCGGTCAGCCTGAAAGGATTTCCTCATCGCCTCCATCTCCTCCTTCAGCTTGGCTTGAGCAAGCTCCGTAGCTTCAAGCTTTCTAGATAACTCCTCTACCCGCTCGAGATCCGTTTTCCGAACCTCGTCCACCGTTGCAATGGCCATATCGATCTATTCCTTACAGATGGCCTCCATTTTCCACAGCTCGGCTCTGCTAGCCTCTTCCATGGTTTTCTTTAGCCGTCTGGAGGCAGCCTCGTGCTGAGAGATCTGGATGGCCTGATCGGCGAGTTGCTTGGCCTGGTCGGCAACCACTAACCGCAATCTTATGTTGGCACTCCCTATTTCCTCCCTGGCCTTGACAAGTCGGGCATGATGCCCCCATCAACTTCCTAGTCTCCTCAACAACCCGGTCGATATTTGCCTTAGCTTCATCCCCCATAGTTACAATCCGAGTAGTAAGCAAATCAAGGTCCAGAGACTTGGCCTCATCAAGCACCCTTACCATAGGATTGCGAGGGAGAAGGTGCTCACCGGTAACCTCGTCAAAGGAAATATCATGAGAACCCGGATCCAGATCTGGATGACCCGCAAATGGATTACGAGCCAAGCCGGGACGATCAATCTGAGTAACAGTAGGATTCTCAGATGGATGCGGAGAGGGTATGAACTCAGTATCCTCCCCCGTGATATCATGAATAGGCTGGGTTGGGGGCTGAGGGCCAGGTGAAGGTTCGAATAAGGAGCAACTCCTCTTTTTATTTTGAATATCCTCTTCAATAACTCCGAGAAGAGGATGATAGCCGACTACGTCCCCGGAACAGTTGGTTGGAGGCTTTGGTTTAGCGGAAGCTTTGAGGAGTTTGAATTGTTCGAGACGGTGTCGAATGTCTGATGTCTTGGCCGCCTTACCCGTTCCTGGAATAAAAACCAAGTTTTACAAGAATGCATGGGACTATAATCCAAGAAACATGTGGAGTTAAAAGAGGAGTCAAAAATTCACCTTGAATCGCCGGAGTTGCCTTAGCTGAAATGATCTTGGAAGATGGATCGGCACCAGTCCCGACCTTATCAGTTTTCTTTGGCTTCTCCACCAAGGCCGATCCTTCCTCCAACCCCTCAAAAGCCTGGCGGAAAGCATCATCTGTCCACTCTTGGATCTCCCCTGCTTGCCCAGAAGACAAAGCCCCGGCGCCGTCACCGCTCTGTCCTTCGCCACCATCACCACCATTACCTTCTCCATCACCTCCGCTCTCCTCCTCGCCTCTTTCCTCCTCTACATTTTCCTCCTCTGGAACATCTGGACATGTGCTAGGGGAGGGTCCATCGGATTTCTTGAGCTTCTTCCCCCTGGTGACTGGAGGTATCGAGAAGAGTTTCCTCTTGCTGCTCTTCGTCGTGGCCCCTTCTTTAGCTTTGACAGCCCTCCCCTCAGCTATGTCTCTCTGCTTGACTACAGACTGACGTGGTAGAATCAAGTTGTGTTGCAGAAGAGTAGCATTCCTGATCAGGTAATAAGCTGACCTCTTCCTTCTCGAAATGGCTTCTATCTCCGCAGCCATCTGAACCAGGTGATCGTTCTCCACGACCGCAAAGCCACCCGTCGTTAGCAAGAAATAAAAACACATAAGGAGAAGCATTGCAGTCAGAATGAAAATTATAAATAAGCTTCAACTTACAGCCGGAGGTGAAGCGTCGAATAGAAACAGAGTCATTCTTGACGAAAAACCATTCTTTCTTGAACATGCTGAACTTCAAATATAAGTCCAAGACTGGCTTGAAGGATACGGCCGATTCCAAGCTGATGTATGGAGACCCCTTCTTATAGCCCCTCAAGTTGTACAAATACCGGATCTCTCGGTTGGAAGGGGGACGCCCATATTTTCTCTAGAAAATGATGAATAGACTCACCAAGATAGCATAAGAATTGGGCTGAAGCTGGAAAAGGGCCACCTTCAAATAGGTAATGAAGCTGACTATCCAAGCATTGATCGGGGGAATGGACCCGCACATGCAATGGTGCCTACTATAAGCGAAATATCCTTCAGGGGGTCATACGGCATAACTCCATTCCCTGGCAGCACCATGTGCGCTCTGTCAATCCCGAAAGAACGAGATATAACATCAAGCTGCTCCTCTTTAAGGGAGCTAGGAAAGTAGTCAGGTGGCGAGTTCAGGAGCTCCTGAGGGCCGTACCCATCTACTAGTGATCTCGGGGGAGGTCCATGACGTCCCGATCCTGACTGAGCAGAGGGCACTATGAAGGACTCTTCGCTGTACATGGATTTCTTCTTATCTGATCGAGTTTCAACTTTACGAGACATTTATCTCCAAACACAAAAAGTGCGTCGTTAGAATGAGGGAAGTAAACAAGCAAGTGCATGAAGTCTAGAATTTCATTTGTAGTTCAAAACATAAAAGCCCGATCGGTAGTTCGAGACTAAAGTCCATTCGGCACTCGTACTTCTCAAACGCATTCGGTAATTCATGGCTTGAGTTCATTCGGTACTTAAGGTCCCCAAGTATCATTCGGTAACCCAAGATTTGAGTTCATTCGGTAACCCAAGATTTGAGTTCATTTGGTAATCCAAAATTTGAGTACATTCGGTAATTCAAGATTTGAGATCATTCGGTAATTCAAGGTTTGAGCTTATTCGGTACTTAAGGTCCCCGAGTACCATTCGGTCATTCAAGAACGAAGCTTACCGGTGGAAGAAAGCCTCACCTGGTCCGGCAGTAAAGGTTGGCTCAGGAGTATGATTGATTCGGCAGAAGTAGAATTCGATTCGGCTGTTCCAGATAGTAAGGAATAACGAAAGAATAAAGCCCATACTTATAGGCGAATATAGATGACCGGACCAACTACTTCGGCACTCGGGACCGAATGAGGATGTCCAAGCCGGATGTCCTAAAACAAAGCACGCCATATGCAAGCATATGCCCCACTTTGGGGGGCAAATGTTGGGCGTATTTCCATGCACTACCGGTTCAACTCCATTTCCATGCACTACCGGTCCAACTCCATTTCCATGCACTACCGGTCCAACTCCATTTTCATGCCTAGCCGAACCACTCACCACCGAACCATCTTCCTCCGAACCAAGACACCAACTCACCTCTAAGGCCCGAATCATCCACCACCGGACCAAGCTACGCCCTCACCGCCGGACCAACACACATGCCATTCACTACCGAACCAGAGGCATTCTACCACTACCGAACCAACATGAGGAAGGTATTACCGAACCAACACAGCCAGGCTAGATTACATCAGCCCAGGCCCACCAACAGCTATATACATCGAAGGCCCCTACCCCCAGCCTCACTCTATAAATAGAGGGGTAGGGGTACAACAATGGCAGACAAGTTTGAGAGCTCAAGCACGGATAGAACTTTCAAACAACTTTCAGATACTTGTAATCAAAGCTTTGTACTTGTAATCTGAACAGAAAAGGAGAATAACATATAAAGTGGACGTAGGCACATTCTGGCCGAACCACTATAAATCTGTGTCTTTTACAGTTTAGTCCATCTATTTTATATATTTGCATAAATCACCCAAACCATTAAGAACGGCATATAATCAACTAAATCATACGATTTGGAGGTGTTTGCCCATTTTTTGTGCAAACACTTCCAATATGTTTTTCTCGTCTTTTAACATATCTCTTTCAAATTTAGCTTTGTTCTAATTTTCACGTGTCTCTTTAAGTTTCTTTTTGAGAATTTTTATAGTACTTTAAAATTCAGTGTTTACTTCTATTAAATCATTATAAGATAAATCACTAACCTCAGATTCTTGAGCCATAAAGCATACATTTGCTTGTTCATTGCCGCTATCACTATCACTTTCGGATGAAGATGAATCTGAGTCGTACCATGTTACAGAAAATGCCTTCTTTTTGAATTTATCCTTCTTATTTTTGTTGTTGAAGATTTTTTGGTTTTCCTTCTTTTGTTCTGGATAATCCTTGTGCATGTGTCCTTTCTTGTGACAATTGAAGCATTCTATATTTGAAGATGAAGGTTTTTTCAAGAAATTCTTTTTGAAACCGTTTTTATTTCCTTTTCTATATTTTAAGAATTTCTTGAAATTTTTGGCAATTAATGCTAAATCCTCATCTTCAGACTCCGATTCTTCCTTTTCTGCGTGAAAAGCCACATTTTTTCTTTCCTGTGCTTGGTCTTTCTTAGCATGCATGTTAACTTCATAAGACATAAGGTTTCCAATTAATTCTTTTGGTTTCATTGTAGACAGATCATTTGCTTCCTCGATTGCTAAAACTTTTCTCTCCCTTTCATCAGTAAGTGAATTTAGGACCTTAGATGCAATATCAAAATCCATAAATTTTTCTCCTAATCCTATTAAGGCATGATGAATGTCTTGAAATCTCGAGTACATGTCATTGATAGATTCATTTTGTCGCATTCTAAAGTTTTGGAACTAGTTCTTTAACATGGAAATCTTTGTTTGTTTGACCTTGTTTGTGCCTTCGTGTATGGTTCTAAGTGTATCCCATATCTGATGTGCAGTGGTACAAATGCTAACACGATTGAACTCATTTCTATCCAAAGAGCAAAATAGCATATTCATAGCTTTGGCATTTGCGCTGGCTTCATTCTTCTGAGTTTGTGTCCATGTAGGATAATCAGTTGTGGGTACAACGAACTCTGTTTGAGTTGCATTCTAGGCTTCAAAACTTGTTGCTTTCATATAAATCCTCATTCTTGTAGCCCAATAATTATAGTTAAATCCATTGAATAGAGGAGGTCTTTGGGTAGATTGTCCTTCTGCAAATGTAGAGCTATAGGCAGTTATTGTGCTTGTGCTTGTGTTATTTTCCATATTATCAATATGTCAAATAACGGTGTTATGGTTATTGGATGGCCTTGCTCTGATACCAATTGAAAGAAGCTATGCGGTAGGATTGTATAATATGGAATAGTGGAATGGTATAGGTAAATAGCAGTAAGCAATAAGTAAAGTGGACACCAAGACTTTATACTGGTTCGGACCTCTTATCCTACATCCAGTCCCTAAGCACCTCTTAGGAATTCTAACTAACAATCCTCACTTAACCCGGAGGAAGGTTTACAACTTACCCGAACAACCTAACGGGATTTCTTGCCTCAACTACCGAAGAGGACTTCAACTAGGTACAAAGAGTATTTTTGACTTGTTGTGTTCTTGTGAGTCTAATTTAGTACAACTTTCCTATAATCTAATCCTCAAGAATATGAAATGTGATTATGAAGATTTAGCAAATATAAATAGCTATGAATCAAAAGAGTATTAAAAATAAATCAGAGATTCAAGAAATTGAAGTGGTTTTGTGAATGCTTTTGAAAACTTGAGTAATCTAAAAATATAATAGAGAGATTAAAGCAATTAGAATTGGTGATTTTGCAAATGATAGAAACGTGTTTTTATATGTGTAGAAGAGGTGTAACCATTTGCAAAAGGCGCAGGCAAGAGATGCATCCATTTCCATTGGAGAATGGCTGCAACTCTTGGAAAGAAGAAGGTGTTTCTTCAGGAAAAATTCACAGGTTCAAATTCAGTCAACTAAACAGGGATTTCAGTCAACTGGAACTGTGCATGTTGTAGAATGTGTAATAGGTTCAGCCGACTGAAATATCCTGTTCAGTCGACTGAACTGGTAGATTATGCACAATGAACACTTAACTGAAATATGAAGTTGTGTTATGTGTTTCTTGTGTTTGTGCAAGTTTCTTGAGGATAGATTTTAACAATAAAACTAAGACTAAGACCTATATATAATAATTACTCATGGTATCCTTGGTCTTCATAGTCCTTCCTTTAGCTTTGCACATTTCTCTTCCTTTTTGTTGAAGCACATTATCATTGATCAAAATATAGCGTATCAACAAAATCTAATTATATTTTCAAAATATGTATATTACTAATATTTTATAATAACAAATAAGATATATGACTAACGTATATATACGTCTCTGAAAAGCTTGGCTTAAAATTCATATAAGCACTAAACATAAAAAATATGTAGATATAGTTTTATGCTAAAATATCAATTAAATGGAGATTGTTATAATGTGAAAATTTGTGAACGCGAGTTGAAATATAAAGATGGATTTTTCAAATATATTGGAAGCAGAGGACAGGGAGGGGAGAAGCAAAGCATGGAAAAAAAAATATAAAATAAAAAGAAGAAAATGGAGGCCATACCTTCAAAGCTCACGCACGCAAGAAGAAATGAAGAAAATGTTGAGATGCAATTGAAAACTATTTGTGTACGAGGCTTATATTTATACACGATTGCATTGATTGAGGTGAGAGAATATAGGCAAGAAATAAATTTAAATCAATTATACACAATTGCATTGATTGAGGTGAGAGAATATAGGCAAGAAAGATTTGAGCGAATATTTACAGTGGTATTGATTGCTTGGATTTAGCAAAAGGAAACTGCAAGAAATTTTTGGCAAACATTTTGTACACATTTAAAATTTATTAGGAAGTAAATGTGTTGATTAAAACACAAGAAATATTTATAAAATGGAAAGGTGGTGAAAATTATTTGCGTACAAGGTTGAGTATGTAAATGAAACTAGTATTGACTGCTTGGGGAAACGACAGGAAATAATTCCTGTCAGGAGGAATTTGCGCGTGATATTTGATTTAGGAGATAATTGCGTTGGATAGGTTAAATAAAGAAACGTACTAATTAATGGTATAGGAACATTAAGGAAATAAAAGAATTTCGTTTGAATGGTAAGGAAAATCAAAGATTTTGTTCCTATTAACTGCAAAGGAGTAAATGGAAAAGAAAAAACACTTATACACGTGAATTTCAAACAATCTTGAAACGGATTTTGAACTTCTAAAGAGAAATAAATTTGCTTGAAACTGCTACGCGAATTTTTATTCCTATTATAAAATGAGGAAAAAGGGAAGCGTAGAAATTTACATGTAATTTATCAAAACTAGATTTAAAAGAAATTGAACGTCTAGGAAAATGATTTCTTTCCCACTTGGAATGCAAGGCTACAGATAAATTTATTATTTAACATCAAAATAAATATTATTCCCAATTGAAACCATATTAACTTTTAAATCATTAAATTAACATATAAAATAATAACAACTATCTATTGCTTTATACAAATAAAAAAATTGTAAATTCACAGAATACAACCTGTTACTTTTATTTCAAAATATCTTTCTTATAATAATTATTATATTTGGAAAACATTTTGAAATAATTTTCTTTTTTAAAACTTATAAATAAAATATTATTATGTTAACTACCAAATTAAATGTTCATTTTAATACATTCTCTTTCCTTAATGGAAAGATTTCAACAAATACAAATATTAATTTCGTATTAAAATCAAATAAAAAACTAATTTAACTACTTCTTTTTATTAACAATAAATCACACATTATTTAACAATTTCACATAACTCAACATATCCATTAGTTACAAATTTTAGTTCATTTGTTAGAGGTTAACTTATTTGAATTACAACAATACAATTAAACTATTGTTTCCTCTTTAATTTTATTCAATAGATTATTATTTACAATTAGCAATTATTATTAAATTCTTAACATTTGTTGTTTTTAATTCAAATTGTAAATCTCATATAAACTATTATTATTCCCATCATTTTTGTTTCTACCAAATTTTGTTCAATACTTTAAAAATTAGAATTTTAAATTGGTCTACAATTTCGGATCGTTACCCATTACCTTTTTTCCAGATCTGAACTGCGTTGCAAATAATGAAGATGGGAAGAGATTTTGAAACGGTCAAGAAATCAAAGATTTTTATTCCTATTAAATACGGAGACGCAAATGAAAGTGGAAAGTTTTACACGTGAATTGGAGGCAGGGTTTTAATTCATTTATTTTAAAAATGCACGTGCTGATTTGATTTTTAGTAGCTAAGATATGAAATCAAAGAGTGCGTACAATAGATGCAATAATTAAAACGAATGTACGCCCAAATTAATTAACAAGTAACGTAATCTAAATTTATATGCTTTCTTATTTATTCACTACTTATATTTAATTATACGTAATCCAAACATTAAATTTTTATTTCAAAATATTATTATTTAAAATTTCTCAAAAATTCAATTAAATACGTTATTAAAAACCGTTTAAAAATTTATTGGTTGTTACACTCTCCCCCACTCAAAACTTTTCGTCCCCGAAAGAAAGGAGGTAGGGGAATAGCAACAAACGGAAAGAAAAAATAGATTGAAGTATAAGATAAAGAATTAATTTAAAACTATACAAATTTTACTTGAAATATTCATTTAAAAACTTCATTTGAAATTTAATTTTCTTTAATACTTTAATACTTTTCAAAACTACTTTGAAAACAATTATTTACATTATTACTTACATTTACAAAGAAGCAATTGAAAATATTAAATCCAAAATTTATAAAAAAAATTTGTTTATCTCAAGATACTTCCAACATTATAGATAAATTAATAATCATTCTCTTTAAATATGTTATAATTAATTAATAACTTCTGAAACACTTAAACTTTTCTATTATACCATGTAGTATATAAATAAACAATATTTAAAAAGGATATATCCAACAAGGAAAGAAGGTAGATTCGAAAAACAGAATCAAGGTGAATAACTAAAGCTGAGCAGATAAGGTAGATTCAAAAGAATAGTATCGGGTACGAATAGTTAATTTCAAACCAAAAGAATTTCAATTTCAAAGATTAATACAAAATTTCTTGTTGGAAATACTTTTATAATAAAATACCGTTTCAAAAAAAATACTTTTATGTCGAAACCAATTTTCCTTTCGAAAATACTTCTATAACTCGATGCATCAACAAGTTTATCCTTGTTCTTGCAGACTCTGGCCATGCGTTGATCAGGCGCAAAGCTATAATTCTTCAAGTACTTAGTAGACCTGTTTCAACAACCAGTGAAAATACTTGAAAAACCTTTAAAAACAGATATGGAAAGTACAATCCAAACAAAATAACCAAACCAAAACCTTTGTCTAACCATGGTTCGCAGATACACAATGGTTACGCTTGTATCCCCTAGGAAACAATCCGTATCCGTAAGCTTTCTCAGCCCCGCAAGTTACGCCATGATGACTAGTAGGGTGCAGGATACACAATGGTTACGCCTGGATCCCCCAAGAAACAATCCGTACCCCTGGCCTGTCTCAGGCAGGCAGTTTCACTACTAATGCGACCTACGTAGATTGCAGGATACACAATGGTTACGCCTGGATCCCCCAGGAAACAATCCGTACCCCTAGGCTGTCTCAGCCAGGCAGTTGCGCTATGCAGTCACGAGAAAAAAAACCATGGGTTATGACACGGTGGGACACTCGAGTATCACATCCGAAAAACCAAAAATCAGAGAGAATAATATCGATAGAATGAATCCACAATGTGGCCACAAAGAGGATATCAAACAGAAGGCACTTTCCATATCTTTACTTCAAAATATGTATCATATAGTACCTTTTCAAATCACTTTCAAATATCATACTTATATAAAGTCCATTATATATAAGATTCCATTTTCAATCGAATACTTTCCCGATCAATAGTATATCAAATCACACTTATATAGACTTCGATTATATAAAATTTCTCTTTCCAAATTGAGTACCTTTCAAATCAATAGGTTTCAAATCAATTTCGTACTATACAAATAAGCTTTATATAAGTTCGATAACTACCAAATCAAGTGTTTAGTAAATCAAGGTTCTCAAATTTTTCTCGTTTCGATAACTTTTTAGTTTCAAGATCATATATGATTTCACCAAATTTTCTTCCAAATTTAGATATATTCAGTTTCAAAGTTTCTTAAACAATAGGTTTAGAAAATAATCCAAATTTCCAAATCAACAAAATTTAGGTCAAACAAATTCATTTCCAAAATCAACATATAAGTACTGGTTTTAATTCCAATCTAATTTCAAAACCAAATATTTTTCTCAAAATCAATTATACTAAAAATTGTTTCTAAATTTATAATTATTCCTTTAAAACCTTTAAACTATTTATTTCTATATGAAAAATCCAATTTTCCTTTTTCAAATTATTTATTTAACAGAAGTTTAAAATTTACTTAAGTCATACTCTTCATACTTTAAACATACAAAACTAAACTTATATTCTTTGTCAAATATTTTATACTCTTCGAAATTTCTTAGTTTTAAAATTTTAAACCTTGATTTGGAAATGGTCGAACCTTCAAAATAGTCGATGAAATCAAATTTCAAATCCAAGAGTTGGAAATCAGCAACAAATCAGTAAATCAATTTTTTTTATTTTTATAAATAGAGTTATACTAAATCAAATCGAAAACTCGAGGATTGAACACCGGCTTACTTTAAAATATTTCAAATATATATACCTATATCTTTCGAATATCAAATCATACTTCGGAATTTGAAATCAAAATTGGTTTCACAAAGTCACTCGCATAGCAAAGCTATTAAAGTGGCCTCTCTCCACTCTGAAACTCGAAAATCAATGTCGATGATGCATGCACTCATCGCCGAAATTATTTTCTAGCGACATATGTGACGCCCCACCTCTATACGCACGCTAGACAAGGACACTGCGGTGTAATGCCGTCAACTAGCACGGAGAATAAGGCTGTTAAGGAGCGACCATCCGTGTAATTGCTTTGTGCGAGCACCGATATGTCAGATAGTACAACATGTATAGGAAATCCGACACATTGATACAAACTCAAAGCTACTACACAGTGGCTATAGATATTCTTCGGAAACAAACATAGAAATAAACATAACACAAATCATTCACAGATATCCATATCACAAAGGCGGAAAAAGATATGAATATAACACATGAAAGTGTACATCAGAGTTGTGGTCAAACAAGATCCACAATATCACAAAAGAACAGCTACAAGTGCTAGACAAAAGAATATGGATACATCAATGAGTCTATATCTCAAATGTATACGACAAAAACTACTAATCTAAGTAGTTAGCCAAAAGTCAGGGTGATAATCCCAGGTGTGAAGTCAAGCAGAAGCACCTATAACATCTCGGTCTGACCCGAGTATTATTTAATAAGAAAATAATAAACGGATCAGTCTAGCTATAAATACCAGATAAAATGAAATAGAATAAGAGATATGACATAAACATATGATAACCATAAAGCCATACTGTGAAAAGTATGCAATTGAAAATCAACTAGGGATTGATCAATATCACAAGAATCTTCTCAAAGATCAAAAGGAATGTCATACTCAATATTTTCATTCACCAAAACCAAGAATATTGACAATAATATCCATGCCAATTCACAAAAGTTAATGACACACAAATTCACCAATGCACAAATATTGATAAGACATATCAATGTAAACCACGAAAATCGGTGAAACACAAATTCTAGAAATCATCAATGAAGATCCAGAAATCACAAAAAGGGGGAGGCCTATCACAAAACGGGAGCATGAAAACTCACCACACGTGTATCACAAAATGGAACGCTATTCCATGGTTGCTAACCATTAATTTTTGAGCCTAAGCTCCATAAAATGGCCCGAAGACCATGGGTCGCTGCCCCACCAATTTGAGCCGAAGCTCCACAGAAACGGGGTTTAGTCTCCCTCGTAGACAAAGAGACATCGCACATTTGCTTGTCTAAATCACAAAAATGATCATCAACGATCATCAAGAAGTGTCAATTACAGTACGCTAGTAAATATAAAAGCTTAGCTTCATGTCCCATAACCACTAGGTTAACTTAAATATTTACGAAAAAATTGTAGATCTCCACTCGAAAATTGTCACAAGAGATTCAATCGAACAAGTCCAAGAATTAACCGACGAAGTAAACGCAAGCATTTCATACCACTTTTTTTACAAAGCCATTTAATTAGATTTCTCATATGAGTGAGATAAAGTGACAAATCATAAAAATCACATTCAAAGACGTGAATAAAATCCAAAGAATTCGATTCCAAATTCATCAAAGTGGAAATACCCTTGCGACTTAATAGCCACGACCTACGACTTAATATAAGTCAACACAAGAAGTCAGCGGCTCTAGAAACAGCACACGGCTTAAAGCAGGGGCGACTTAAAGGGGTAGCGCGACCTAGCTGCAAACGACCTAAGGAGTGGCGCGACCTAAATATTGCGCGATGTAAGGCGTAAGAAGGCCGAGCGACCTAAGTGGTCAAATGGGCGCGACTTAAGGGAGCAAACAAACCGAGCGACCAAGGGGGCGAGCGACCTAAGGATGGTGCGGTTTCACATACGGCCGAGCGACCTAAAACATAGCGCGACCAAAGCAAGGCGCGACCAAAGCAAGGCGCAACCTAAGCAAGGAGCGACCTATAGGGGTGCGACCTAAAGGCGGGTTAGCGGCATAACATGGCCGAGCGACCTAGTGGGAAGGCCGAGTGACCTAACGGCTTAACAAGGCCGAGCAACAACCAAGCAAAACGCGACCTGACCAATGCTGAGCGGCTTAAGGAAGTGAAGAAGGCCGAGCGACCTAACGACTCACAAGCCGAGCGACCTAACGACCTAGGGAATAAACAAAGCCGTGCGACCTAAGGGGGTTGCGACCTAACTGCAGGTCGAGAATTCTTCATGTGCAGGCCGAGCGCCCCAAGGGTTTTGAAGCTCAAAACTCACCCAATTTGCAACCGATCGAGCACGGACACTAGGGGATTATGCCCATAGGCTACCCGGTTGTATTGTCTCCTTGATGCATTACCAAAAACGTGTTCAAACATCAAAGTTGGGATTTTTAAAGATTTGATCCCAAAACACTAAAAATTGGGATTTTCACCAATTCAATCAAAATCAGTAGCAAATGCACATGAATAAGTGTTAGGAATTCATACCTAATAATCAAAGATAGTTATAGGCAAAGAGGTGAGATAAAAATCTCACCTTTACACAAGATTGATGAAGGAGAAGCTTGAAAGCAAGGAAGAATCAATGGCTTCTCTTTGAATTTGGAATTAGATGTTGGATTTGCAAATGAACTTGAACTTGGAGTTTTAATTTCCCATTCCTTCCTCCATTTTTGATGAAGCTTGAGTGTTAGGAAATGAAAGTAAAGTTATGAAGGAAAGGGGGTTGGGTTAGAATTAATAGTTTAGGCAAAAGGGCCAAACCAAACCCAAAGTCCAAAGTGAAATAGTGGCAAAGTTCCGCTAACTCCAAACACATTAAAGTTTATATTCAAAAAGATCGCAAACGGCGTTTTGGACCCAATGGAAGTGGTTCCGAGTCCTAATTCGGCCGTATGCAAAAAGTAACTTTTCGGACTAAAATCCGACTAACGGTAAAATATTTAAACAAAATATTTAAATATTCAATCGTAAAATATGCGAGTTGTTACAGACTCCCCTCCTTAAAGAAATTGCGTCCTCGCAATATTTAAGAAGAAAACACGAGGTAACAACCACGAAAGCATATCAACACAAAAGAAATTTGAAGTAAGAAATTCACCTCAAAGAGAACGAGAAAGTAAGTCCGGATGTGTTCGCTCGATGAACTCTCTAGATTCCCAAGAGCAATCCTTAGGATTTGTTGACCACTGAACTTTAACAAGAGGAACATCTTTATTTCGAAGGCGTTTGACCTCCAAAGCAATAATACGAATAGGATGTTGCTCATAGGTTAGATTAGGTGAAACTTTGACTTCTTCCACAACACCGGGTTCAAGAATAGAATCGGAATCACGAAGGCACTTCCGTAATTGAGAAACGTGAAACACGTCATGAATAGCAGAAAACTGAGCCGGTAATGAAAGGCGATAAGCCACAGAACCAATACGTTCGGTGATAGGAAATGACCCAATATATTGAGGCGCTAATTTTCCTGATCGACTGAAACGTACAACACCCTTCAGGTGAAACAGGAATAAACACAAGATCTCCCACAGAAAATTCTAATTTCCTTCTCTGGTTATCGGCGTAGGATTTTTGTCTACTTTGGGCTTCTTTCATCCTATGACGAATAAGATCAATCTTTTCTGTGGAATCACGAATAAAATCTAGACCCAAAACCAGCTTCTCACCGGCCTGCCAACAAGAAGGAGATCGGCATGGCCTTCCATAGAGTGCCTCGAAAGGTGCCATACCAATACTAGATTGGAAGCTATTATTATAGGAAAACTCAACAAGAGAGATATGATCTTCCAAGCTTCCACTAAAATCAAGAACACATGCACGAAGAAGATCTTCAAGAGTTTGATTCACACGCTCGGTTTGCCCATCGGACTGGGGATGATAAGCGGTGCTAAAATTAAGCTTCGTTCCCAAAGCTTTTTGAAGACTCTTCCAAAATCCACTAGTAAACAATGGATCACGATCACTAACAATAGAAGTAGGAACTCCACGCAGTTTAACAATTTCTTTGATAAAAAGTTTGGCAAAGAGAGGAACAGTTTGATTGGACCGAACGGGAATAAAATGGACGAATTTAGTGAGTCTATCAACTATCACCCATAAGCTATCACGACTCGAACGAGAATGGGGAAGGCCGTCTATAAAATCCATGGAAATTTGATCCCACTTCCAAGATGGAATTTCTAAAGGTTGCAAGAACCCACCGGGCCTTTGATGTTCGGCCTTGACAAGTTGGCAAGTCATGCAACACTTAACAAAGTTAGTAATATCAGATTTCATTCCCTCCCAATAATAAAGTCGCTTCATATCCGCGTACATTTTACTATTACTAGGATGAATGAAAAATTTAGAACGATGAGAATCTTCTAAAATATCTTTACGAAGATTACTAATATTTGGCACGATAAGTCTACCAAATTTTCGAATGCCGCCATGAGAATCAATATCAAAGTCTTTGAAACCTTCAATATCAATTTTATCCCCAAAATTTTGGCTAAGAAGAGCCAATTCGGGATCTAGCTTTTGAGCTTCAAGAATGCGGTCTAAAAGAGAAGGATGAGCCTCAAGGCTACATATAACAAGAGATGAACATAAATCGGAAACACGATCTCGAATCTCACAAGTGGATAAAATCCTGAGATCATTCCATTCGGATATCATCATAGAAACAACCGCTTGTTGCTTGCGACTTAGGGCATCAGCAACACGATTTCCCTTTCCGGGAGTATAAAGAATATCAAGATCATAAGGTGCAAGGAACTCGAGCCAACGTTGTTGACGCAAATTAAGTTCCTTTTGAGAAAATAGATATTTCAAAGATTTATGATCGGTGTAAAAAATAAATTTTTCCCCCAAAAGATAATGACGCCAAATACGAAGGGCGAAAACAATAGCCACGAGTTCTAAATCATGAGTGGCATATCTAGACTCGGCGGGCTTTAACTGCCTAGAAGCATAAGCAATAACACATTCTCTTTGCATAAGAACGACACCCAAACCAACGCGACTAGCATCGGTATAAACAACAAAATCTTGATTCCCCTCGAGAATAACAAGAATAGGAGCATCAGAAAGGAGTTCTTTTAATTTCTGAAAAGAAGCTTCACATTTGTCCGACCAGATGTATTTAACACCTTTCTTTGTCAAACTAGTAAGAGGCATGGAAATTTTGGAAAAGTTCTCTATGAAACGGCGGTAATAACCTGCCAATTCGAGAAAACTACGGATCTCCGTCACACTCTCCGGTCTCTTCCAATTTTCAATCGCTTCAATCTTCGAAGGATCCACGGAAATTCCGGATTGGAAATAATATGTTCGAGAAACTTCACACGAGATTGCCAAAAGTGGCATTTAGAAAATTTTTCTTTTAATTGATTACTCCTAAGAGTTTCCAACACAATCGAAGATGTTTTTCATGCTACTCCTCGGTTTTTGAATGCACAAGAATATCATCAATGAAGATGAGAACGAATCGATCGAGGAAGTCTTTGAAATCTCTATTCATAAGGTCAACAAAATAAGCCGGAGAATTCGTTAAACCAAATGGCATAACAAGCCATTCATAAGATCCATAACGAGTACGGAACGACGTCAAAGGAATACTATCCTCTGCAATACGAAGTTGATGAAAACCAGTAGCTAAGTCTAATTGTGAAAAGACTCTAGCACCACAAAGTTGATCGAATAGATCATCAATCCGAGGTAAAGGATATTTTTTCTTGAAAGTAAGATCATTAAGCTTGCGGCAGTCAACGCAAATCCTAAGTGTACCATCGGATTTCTTCACAAAAATAGCCGAAGCTCCCCAAGGCGAGGAACTAGAGCGAATAAATTGCTCCATCTCCAATTCGGATAATTGCTTGCGCATCTCCTTATTTTCTTTATTAGACATACTATATGAAGGACGAGTGATAGGTTGAGCTCTAGGGATAAGATTAATTCTGAACTCAATTGCTCGCTTAGGTGGTAGTCCTAAAACGGGCTCAAATATGTCGGAAAATTCATGAACAACGTGAATAAGAGAAATAATATCTTCCTCATCGTCATTATCGTCATCATGAGGATTCAAAGAATATAAAGATGCAACCAAGATGGAATCCGAATCTTTAAGATCAATAGAAATATGCTTAACAGATTGAGGATGTCGAAGATGAATAGTCCGCTCAGGACATAGGATTTGGGCTTCATAACGATTAAGCCAATCCATTCCCCAAATCATTCCAAAGCCTAAGTAACGCATGACATGCAAATTGGAGAAAAATCACACAAAATAATCTCGGCATCTTTACATAATAAACTGATTGTTGCGGATACACCAACCGGATTCGCAATTCTCAGAGAAGTCATTAAACACATAACATCCAAGGAAAAAGTATCAACAAGTTCTTTTGATATAAAAGAATGGGACGCACCCGTATCAAAAAGAACTCGAATAGGATGATCACGAAATAAAATAAGGCCATCAAGGATGGAATGAGAAATACCTTTACCACGAGATGTGTTGCTAGGGGCTTGAGCAACATTAAGCTTTCCCTCCTTCCTGCCTTGAAGTTTGGGACAAGAAGATAAATAATGATCCGGGCTTTTGCAATAGCGACAAGCTCGGGGCTTTGAACACTTGTTTGCATAATGGTCCTTAGAACCACAATTGTAGCATTGCCCACTACTAGAGGTAGAAGGCTTAGCTGCCGGAGAGGCTTGCTTCCCTTTCTTATTGTTGGGATAAGGACCCTTGAACTTATTAGGCCTTTTCTTGTTGTTGAAGTTTGGTTTAGCACTCACAACTTCAACATCACTCTCTCTATCCACCTCTTCAAGTCGAAGAGCGATTTCAATGAGTTGATCAAAAGAGACTTCTAATTTTAGAAGTAATGGCTTCTTGAGATTTTTATTCAAGCCATAGACAAACATTCGGTTCTTTTTCAATGGAGTGTTTATGTATTCAACCCCGTATTTAGAAAGTGACTCGAAGGATGCGACATAATCTGGCATAGAAGATTCACCTTGAATAAGGTCTATAAAACGGCGAGCCAAAGTCACCTTCTCAGCTTCTGGCACAAACTTTAATTCAAAGCATCCCCGGAATTTCTCCCAGGTAAGATCTGCTTCATTTATTTCAGAAATCAGAAGCTCATACCAATCTAATGCTCTTTCTTGGAGCAATACAAGAGGCCACCTGAACACGGTGAAGGTCAACAAGATTCATGCGAGAAAAGATTCGATCGCACGTTCTCAGCCAAGCCTAGACTTCAATAATAGTTTCAGAACCTTTGAATGGCTTCCCACCCAAATTGGAAAAATCGTTGCACAAACGTGCAAATCCAGACTTAGGGTGAGTAGACTCCGGATTTGAACCGACTACCTGAGCATTCCTTACGAGATCAAGAAGCTGCTGGGCAGACATAAATACTCCATCTTGGTGAGTTGCACGAGATTGACCGGCGCTGGGATGGCCAGGTCTGACCATTTCTCTTCCTTTTGAAAGAAAGAAAGAAGAAGGACAAGGTTATTCACCAAATGAATATCAAGCAAATCTTGATAGATAAACAAGGAATCGTAAAGAAAATAGGATGAATCGGTACGAAGACTCGAATTAAATCCTAAAGCACGACTCTAAAGATGGACTTAGGACGATGATCCTTGCTAGATTATTCTACATTGTTCCGAAGATTTTCTCTGATACCAAGCTGTGATGCCCCACCTCTATACCCACGCTAGACAAGGACACTACGGTGTAATGCCGTCAACTAGCACGGAGAATAAGGCTGTTAAGGAGCGACCATCCGTGTAATTGCTTTGTACAAGTACCGATATGTCAGATAGTACAACATGCATAGGAAATCCGACACATCGATACAAACTCAAAGCTACTACACGGTGGCTATAGATGTTCTTCGGAAACAAACATAGAAATAAACATAACACAAATCAGACACAGATATCCATATCAGAAAGGCGGAAAAAGATATGAATATAACACACGAAAGTGTACATCAGAGTTGTGGTCAAACAAGATCCACAATATCACAAAAGAATAGCTACAAGTGCTAGACAAAAGAATATGGATACATCAATGAGTCTATATCTCAAATGTATACAACAAAAACTACTAATCTAAGTAGTTAGCACAAAGTCAGGGTGATAATCTGTGACGCCCCACCTCTATACCCACACTAGCCAAGAACACTACGGTGTAATGCTGTCGACTAGTGCGGAGAATAAGGCTGCTGAGGAGCGACCATCCATGTAATTTCTTTGCGCGAGCACCCATATGTCAGATAGTATAAAATCCGACATAATGATACAAACTCAAAGTTATCACACAGTGGCTATATATAATCTTCGGAAACAAATATAGAAATAAACATAACACAAATCAGTCACAGACATCCAATTCACAAAGGCGGAAAAAGATATGAATATTAACACATAAAAGTGTACAATAGAGTAGTGGCCAGAAAGATCCACAATAACACAAAAGAATAGCAATAAGTGCTATACAAAATAATAAGTATACATCACTGAGTCTATGTCTCAAATGTATACAACAAAAACTACTAATCTAAGTAGTTAGCCAAAAGTCAGTGTAATCCCAGAAGAGGAGTCAAGCGGAAGCACTTGTAACATCTCGATCTGACCCGAGTATTATTTCACAAGAAAATAATACACGGATCAGTCTAGCTATAAATATCAGATGACATGATATAGAATAAAAGATACGGCATAAACGTGTAATAACCATAACGACATACTATGATAAATATGCAATTGAAAATCTACTATGGATTAATCAATATCATAAGAATCTTCTCAAAGATCAAAAGGGATGTCATACCCCAAATTCCAATTCACAAAAAGGCTAATGACACACAAATTCACCAATACACAAAAATTGATAAAAATTATCAATGAAAATCACGAAAATTGGTGAAGCACAAATTCTAGAAATCTACACAAGAAATCCAGAAATCACATAAAGGGGGAGGCCTATCACAAAACGGGAGTATGAAAACTCACCAACACGAGTATCAAAAAACGAGACGCTATCTCTTGGTAGCTAACCATTAATTTTAAGCCGAGGCTCCACTAGAATGGCCCGAAGGCCGTGGGGCGCTACCCTACATATGTGAGTCGAAACATCACACAAACCGGGTTTAGTCTCCCTCGTAGGCAAAGAGACATCGCACAATTGCTAGTCTAAATCACAAAAATGATCGTCATTGTTCATAAAGAAGTGTCAATTACACTAAGCTAGTAAATATATGAGTTTAGCTTCATGTCCCATAACCACTTGCTTAACTTAAATATTTATGAACAAACTGTAGATCTTCACTAGAAAATTGTCACAAAAGGTTCAATCGAATAAGTCCAAGAGTTAACCGACGAAGCAAACGCAAGCGTTTCATACCACTTTTTTTACTAAGCCATTTAATTCAATTTCTCATACGAGTGAGGTAAAGGTTTGTATATACTAATAGATTGGAAATCGGTTTAAGAAAACGAGCTTTATAAATAAAATAGTGTTGAAATTGTTTTAATGAAAGAATTTTGATATTTACTACTAGTATTGGAACCTTTATATTTTTAAGGTGACAAGTCACAAAAATAATTGTAGAAACAATCAGTCACAAAAATTCACATGCGAAGACGTGAATGACATCCAAGGAAATCAGCTCAAAATGCATTAAAGTGGAAGTTCCCCTGCGACTAAACAAAATTCAACACAGGAATTAGGCGCGACCAAGATGGCGCGACCTAACACGGCCGAGCTTAAGATGAAATGGAATGACCTACAGGTCCAACGACCTAAGGTAAGACAGGTCGAGCTAAGCATTGGTGCGACATAACAAGGGGAGCGACCTAACGAGGTCGAACTAAGGAGTTAACGGCTTAAGGCTACGGCCCAACATGGACGACCTATTGTGGCTGAGAAATATGCAATGGAACGACCTAACTAGGTGAGCGACCTAAGGGAAAGACAGATTGAACGACCTTAGGATAAGGAGAGTCAAGCGACCTAAGGGGTTCGAACGACCTAACGACCGAACGACCTAAAATGCAGGTGAGAGTTAAATAGGTCGAACGACCTAACTGATGCAAACGACTTAAGGTCTAATGACCTAATAGGGAACGACCTGTACTAAAGGAGACACGGCCTAGCGACCTACGTCCTAGCGACGTAATTCCGAACGTGAACCTTCAAGACCGAACGACCTAATGTTAACAGTTAAGGCCGAACGACTTAAGGTCTAACGACCTAATGGGGAACGGGCTAAACATACAGGGGGACTTTTCCCCCCTGGCTGAATGACCTAAGCCCAGTATTTCACCAAGCACACTAAAAATTGGAGTTTTTCGCCAATTCGGTTCAAACCAAATGCAAATATACATGCTAAAGTGATATGAATTCTTTCCCAACAACCCAAGATAGTTATAGACAAGAATGTGAGATAAAAATCTCTCCTTTGCACAAAAATCAATGAAGATGAAGCTTGAAAGCAAAGCAAGAATCAACCACAAACGATTTTCAATGGCTACTGCCGATTTTTGGTCACTAACGATTAGCACATCCAGATCCTCGTCTTCGATCGCCCCCATCTTTTGATTTTTCGCCTCCTCTTTCTTTCGTGTGCCCTTCTCATCTCTGTCCCCTCTCCATTCCATCCCCCTCTCTCCGTCATCAACTCGGTCAGGCCATGGTTTCAAACCTTCGTTGTCTATGTCTACGCGTCCTCCTTCTCTCCTGTCGCACACTGATTTTCCTCCCTTGCTATCCTCTCTAGTTCGTGCCAGTGCTTTAGTCGCTGGGGTGTCAGCGCGTGATGGCCTACCTCTTTTGGCTGCAAGTGATAAAGTGTCCAGTTTGCCGAACTTATTGAGTACTGAAGTGAGTAATTCTACTTTGGTTTGTGGGCACGAACCTTCTGTGGTTCCTACTGTGGTTACTAGTGCGGCTGTCCTTGTCCAGAGGTGTGTTACTGCTATTTCTCCCTGTTGTGCACAAGGCACTTCACATGCTTGTGAAAATTCCGCTGAGAGAAATGCTCCTAATGTCTCTGTTATTAACCCAGATGCTACTATTCCCTCTACAGCTCCGAGCCTTGTTGCCGATGTACCGACGCAATCCACAAAATCGTGGTCCTCTCTGTTCATGTCCTTGCCCCGTAATGCGGGAGTATACGTACCGATTGAATTTGATATGGTTGAGGAAAATGGTGTGATGATTCCTCCCCCTAGTGTGTTGCGAGCCGGTGAGGAATTTTGGGCAGACTATTTGGTTGGTTTTTTTCTGGACTCGCAACACCGTCTTACATCGGCTGCTTCGGTGCTTCGGAGGGTTTGGAAGCTTCGAGGTAATTTGCATGTTAAGTTGATTGATTCGATGTACTACTTAAAGTTCTCTTCTTCTGAGGAGCGTAGGCAAGTTTTGGATGCAGAGCCTTCATTTGTTGATGGAAGACCTTTTATTGTAACCCCCTGGTCTTCTAAGGTGGCGTGTGCTCGAGAGCAAGTTTTTTCTATCCCTGTTTGGGTATATTTTTCTCATATTCCTTCTGTTCTCCAGCCACTTATTGGATTGAATTGGTTAGCTTGTAATATTGGGAAGCTGAAATGTTTTGACTCTAATACGGTGGCGCGAGATAAGTTGATGTTTGCAAAGGCGCTTATTGAAATTTCTCCCTCTAAGCCCCTCCCAACCTCTATCCCTGTTCAGCTTGCTGTTGGGCATGTTGTGGAAGTTCGGGTACGCTATGGCTGGGTACCGGATATTTGTACCTTCTGTCACTCTTTTGGACACCTTACTATAGATTGTCATCATTCTGAAGCATCCGTGGATGCTCCGAAGTTTCCTTTGCCGCGCCCCTGTCGTATGATCTGGGTCCCCAAGGTTTCTGCCCCTCCGACTCATTCATATCCTCCTCCTGAGGCTATGTTGCCTGATCAGAGTGATCTTTCATTGCCCCTAGTTCCTCCTGTTTCTCCGTCTGTTCCTGAGGTTCCTTGTGCTGCTCCTGACATTGTTGATCCTGACCCTTCCTCGCTGCTGCCTCCTATTGCTTGGGATGAGCCTGAAGGGTATTGGATTGATCCCATTTCTGATATGAGGTATAATCCGGTTGATGAATCCTTCTTCCGGTTTGTATCTGATGATCAACAGGACCTTAGATGCCTTCGCTATAAACAATCTGGTGATTCTATAGTTCTTGATATGGACGGTCTATATGCGATTTCAAATTCTGTAATGCTAGCTGATCCATCCTGGGATCGATCTTTTATCTACTGTACTGATGATGTGGTGTATGACCCTTGTCTTGCTCTCCGGTTCCGCCCATTTGCTGGCCTTTCTGGGTCTGCCCCTATACTGTTGTCTGGTGTTGTTAGTGACTCTCCCTCGGTGGAGTGCTAGTTTTTGTTATTTAGTTACTGTGACGTAGTTGTCAAGTACCTGTGCTGTATTTTCTGCTTTTTTCTAGTAGTTAAGGTGCTTCTACCTTACTCCTGTACTTCAATTTTTATTACGTTCGTAATAAAAAGTGGACGGCCCACTATAAAACCGGCTGGCCTTGCCAAAAAAAAAGAATCAACCACAAACTTGAATTCAATGTCTTCTCTTTGGGTTTGGAGTTAGATGTTGGATTCTAAGTTGAAACCTAGGCTTGGAGTTTTAATTTCCCATTCCCTCCTCCATTTTTGATGAAGCTTGAATGTAAAAGAAAATAGAATGAAGTTATGAAGAGAAGGAGTGAAGGTTGGGCCTAATAGTCTAAGTCCAAACCAAAGTCCAAAGCGAAAAAGTAATGAAATTTCACTATCTCCAAACATATCAAAGTTTATACTTAAAAAGATTGCAAACGTCATTTTGAAATCATTGGAAGTGGTCTCGATTCCTAATTTGACCATATGCAAAAAGTAGCTTTTCGGGCTAAAATCCGACTAACGATAAAATATTTAAATAAAGTATTCAAATATAAAATCGATAAATATGCGGGTTGTTACAGACTCCCCTCCTTAAAGAAATTGCGTCCTCGCAATATATAAGATGGAAATAAAAAGTAACAACCATAAAAGCATATTAACACCAAAAGAAATTTGAAATAAGAAGTTTACCTCAGAGAGCATGAGAAAGTAAGCCCGGATGTGTCCGCTCGATGAATTCTCTAGATTCCAAGAACAATCTTTAGGATTTGAGGACCATTGAACTTTAACAAGCGGAACATCTTTATTTCGAAGGAGCTTGACCTCCGAAGCAATAATACGAATAGGATGTTGCTCATAAGTTAGATTAGGTGAAACTTCAATTTCTTCCACAACACCGGGCTCAAGAATAGAATCGGAATCTCGAAGGCACTTCCGTAATTGAGAAACGTGAAACACGTCATGAATAGCAGAAAAGTGAGCCGGTAATAAAAGGCGATAAGCCATGGAACCAATACGTTCGGTGATAGGAAATGGCCCAATATATCGAGGCGCTAATTTTCCCGATCGACTGAAACGTACAACACCCTTCATAGGTGAAAAACGAACAAACACAAGATCTCCCACAGAAAATTCTAATTTCCTTCTCCGGTTATCGGCATAGGATTTTGTCTACTCTGGGGTTCTTTCATCCTATGACGAATAAGGTCAATCTTCTCTGTGGAATCACGAACAAAATCTGGACCTAAAACCAGTCTCTCACCGGCCTCAAGCCAACAAGAAGGAGATCGGCATGGCCTTCCATAGAGTGCCTCGAAAGGTGCCATACCAATACAAGTTTGGAAGCTATTATTATAGGAAAACTCAACAAGAGAAATATGATCTTCCCAACTTCCACCAAAATCAAGAACACATGCACGAAGAAGATCTTCAAGAGTTTGATTCACACGCTCAGTTTGTCCACCGGACTGAGGATGATAAGCGGTGCTAAAATTAAGCTTCGTTCCAAAGCCTTTTGATGACTCTTCCAAAATCCACTAGTAAACAATGGATCACGATCACTAACAATAGAAGTAGGAACTCCATGCAATTTAACAATTTCTTTGATAAAGAGTTTGGCCAAAAAGGGAGCGGTTCGATTAGACTGAACGGGAATAAAATGGGAGGATTAGTAAGTCTATCGACTATCACCCATAAGCTATCATGACCCGAACGAGAACGGGGAAGACCGTCTATAAAATCCATGGAAATTTGATCCCACTTCCAAATTGGAATTTCTAAAGGTTGCAATAACCCACCGGGCCTTTGATGTTCGGCCTTAATGAGTTGGCAAGTCATGCAACACCTAACAAAGTTAGCAATATCAGATTTCATTCCCTCCCAGTAATAAAGTCGCTTCATACCCGCGTACATTTTACTACTACGGGGACGAATGGTAAATTTAGAACGATGTGAATCTTCTAAAATATCTTTACGAAGATCACTAATATTTGGCACGATAATTCTACCAAATTTTCGAATACCGCCACGAGAATCAATATCAAAATCCTTCAAACCCTCAATATCAATTTTATCCCTAATATTTTGGCCAAGAAGAGCCAATTCGGGATCTAGCCTTTGAGCTTCAAGAATGCGGTCTAAAAGAGAAGGATGAGCCTCAAGGCAACATAAAATAAGAGATGAACATAAATCGGAAATAAGATCTCAAATTTCACAAGTGGATAAAACCTCGAGATCATTCCATTCGAATATCATCATGGAAACAACCGCCTATTGCTTGCAACTAAGTGCATCGGCAACTCGATTTCCCTTTCCGGGAGTATAAAGAATATCAAGATCATATGCTGCAAGAAATTCGAGCCAACGCTGTTGGCGCAAATTAAGTTCCTTTTGAGAAAATAGATACTTCAAAGATTTATGATCGGTATATAAAATAAATTTTTCTCCCAAAAGATAATGACGCCAAATACGAAGGGCAAAAACAATAGCCGCGAGCTCTAAATCATGAGTGGTATATCTAGTCTCGGCTGGCTTCAATTGCCTAGAAGCATAAGCAATAACACGTTCCCTTTGCCTAAGAACGGCACCCAAACTAACGCGATTAGCATCGGTATAAATAACAAAATCTTGATTCCCCTCGGGAATAACAAGAATAGGAGCATCAGAAAGGATTTCTTTTAATTTCTGGAAAGAAGCTTCACTTTTGTCCGACCAAAGGTATTTAACACCTTTCTTGGTCAAACTAGTAAGAGGCACGGAAATTTTGAAAAAGTCCTTTATGAAACGGCGGTAATAGCCCGCCAAACCTAGGAAGCTACGGATTTCCGTCACACTCTCCGGTCTCTTCCAATTTTGAATCGCTTCAATCTTTGAAGGATCCACGGAAATTCCGGATTCGGAAATAATATGACCGAGAAACTTCACACTAGATTGCCAAAAGTGGCATTTAGAAAATTTTGCTTTTAATTGATTGTTCCTAAGAGTTTCCAACACAATCCGAAGATGTTTTTCATGTTCCTCCTCGGTTTTAGAATACACAAGAATATCATCGTTAAAGATGAGAACAAACCGATCGAGGAAGTCTTTGAAAACTCTATTCATAAGGTCAACGAAATAAGCCGGAGCATTCGTTAAACCAAATGGCATAACAAGCCACTCATAAGATCCATAACGAATACGGAACGATGTCAAAGGAATGCTATCCTCTGCAATTCGAAGCTGATGAAAACCGGTAGCTAAGTCTAATTGTGAAAAGACTCTAGCACCACTAAGTTGATCGAATAGATCATCAATCCGAGGTAAAGGATATTTGTTCTTGATAGTAAGATCGTTAAGCTTGCGGTAGTCAACACAAAGCCAAAGTGTAACATCGGATTTCTTCACAAAAATAGCCGATGCTCCCCAAGGAGAGGAACTAGAGCGAATAAAATGCTTCGTCTCCAATTCGGATAATTGTTTGCGCATCTCCTCATTTTCCTTATTGGACATGCGATAAGGAGGACGAGTAATAGGTTGAGCTTCAGGGATGAGATTAATTTTGAACTCAATTGCTCGCTTAGGTGGTAGTCCTAAAACGGGCTCAAATATGTCGGAAAATTCACGAACAACGTGAATAAAAGAAATAATATCTTCCTCATCATCATTATCGTCATCATGAGGATTTAAGGAATATAAAGATGCAACCAAACCGGAATCCGAATCTTTAAGGTCAATAGAAATCTGCTTAACAGATTGAGGATGTCGAAGATAAATAGTCCGCTCAGGACATAGGATATGAGTTTCATAACTGTTATGCCAATCCATAACCAAAATCATTCCAAAGCCTAAATAACGCATGACATGCAAATCGGCTAGGAAAGAAAAATCGCATAAAATAATCTCCACATCTTTACAAAGCAAACTAAGAGTTTCGGATCCACCAACCGGATTCGCAATTCTCAAAGAAGTCATTAAAGCAACAACACTTAAAGAAAAGGTATCAACGAGTTCTTTTGAAATAAAAGAATGGGATGCACCCGTATCAAAAAGAACTCGAATAGGTTGATCATGAAATATAATAATGCCATCAAATACAGAATGAGACATACCTTGACCACAAGATGTGTTGCCAGGGGCTTGAGCAACGTTTAACTTTCCCTCTTTCTTGCCCTGAAGTCTGGGGCAAACATGTATATAATGATCCGGGCTTTTACAATAGCGACAAGATTTGGGCTTTAAACACTTGTTCGCAAAATGGTCTTTAGAACCACAGTTGTAACATTGCCCACTACTAAGGGAAGAAGTCTTTGCAGCAGGAGTTGCTTGCTTTCCCTTTTTGTTGGGATAGGGACCTTTGAATTTGTTTGGCCTCTTCTTGTTGTTGAAGTTTGGTTTGGAACCCACCACTTCAACATCACTTTCCCTATCCGCCTCTTCAAGACGAAGAGCGATATCAACGAGTTGGTCGAAAGAAACTTCTAATTTTAGAAGTAATGGCTTCTTAAGATTTTTACTCAAGCCATAAACAAATATTTGGTTCTTCTTCAATGGGGTGTTGATATATTCAACCCCATACTTAGAAAGAGATTCAAATGATGCGACATAGTCTGTCACGGAAGATTCACCTTGAACAAGGTCAATGAAACGGCGAGCCAAAGTCACCTTTTCAGCTTCTGGCACAAATTTTAATTCGAAGCGTTCTCGGAATTTCTCCCAAGTAAGATCCGCTTTAACAATTTCAGAAATAAGAAGTTCGTACTAGTCTAATGCTCTTTCTTGGAGCATACTATAAGCCACCTGAACACGGTGAAGATCAATAAGATTCATGCGACAAAAGATTCGATCGCATGCTCTTAACTAAGCCTGGACTTCGATAATAGTTTCAGAACCTTTGAATGGTTTCCCACCAAAATTGGTATAATCGCTGCACAAACGTGCAAATCCAGACCTAGGGTGAGTAGACTCCGGATTAGATCCGGCTGCTTGAGCATTCCTCACTAAGTCGAGAAGCTGCTGGGCAGTCATAAAAACTCCATCCTGGGGAGTAGCTCTAGGTTGACTGGCGCTGGGACGGCCTGGTCTAACCATTTCTCTTCCTTAAGAAAGAAAGAAGAGGAAGAAGATTATTCACCAAATGAATATCAAACATTCTTGATAGGTGAAGCAAGGAATCATAAAGGAAAATAGGAAAGAACGGTACGAAGACCCGAATAATATCCTAAAGCACGACCTCTAAGATGGACTTAGGACAATGATCCTTGCTAGATTATTCTACATTGTTCCGAAGTTTGGCTCTGATACCAAGCTGTGACGCCTCACCTCTATACCCACACTAGCCAAGAACACTACGGTGTAATGCTGTCGACTAGCGCGGAGAATAAGGCTGTTGAGCAGCAACCATCCATGTAATTTCTTTATGCGAGCACTCATATGTCAGATAGTATAAAATCCGACAGACCGATACAAACTCAAAGCTATCACACAATGGCTATATATAATCTTCGGAAACAAATATAGAAATAAACATAACACAAATCAGTCACAGACATACATATCACAAAGGCGGAAATAGATATTAATATATAACACATAAAAGTGTACAACAGAGTAGTGGCCAGAAAGATCCACAATAACACAAAAGAATAGCAATAAGTGCTATACAAAAGAATAAGTATACGTCACTGAGTCTATGTCTCAAATGTATACAACAAAAACTACTAATCTAAGTAGTTAGCCAAAAGTCAGTGTAATCCCAATTGGAGTCAAGCGGAAGCACCTGTAACATCTCGGTCTCACCCGAGTATTATTTCACAAGAAAATAATAAACGGATCAGTCTAACTATAAATATCAGATGGCATGACATAGAATAAAAGATATGGCATAAACGTGTAATAACCATAACGGCATACTATGATAAATATGCAATTGAAAATCTACCATGGATTAATCAATATCATAAGAATCATCTCAAAGATCAAAAGGGATGTCATACCCCAAATTCCAATTCACAAAAAGGCTAATGACACACAAATTCACCGATACACAAAAATTGATAAAACTTATCAATGAAAATCACGAAAATTGGTGAAGCACAAATTCTAGAAATCTACACAAGAAATCCAGAAATCACAAAAAGGGGGAGGCCTATCACAAAACGGGAGTATGAAAACTCACCAACACGTGTATCACAAAACGAGATGCTATCTCATGGTAGCTAACCATTAATTTTGAGCCGAGGCTCCATAAGAATGGCCAGATGACCGTGGGGCGCTACCCCACATATGTGAGTTGAAACATCACACAAACGGGTTTAGTCTCCCTCGTAGACAAAGAGACATCGCACAATTGCTAGTCTAAATCACAAAAATGATCGTCATTGATCATAAAGAAGTGTCAATTACACTAAGCTAGTAAATATATGAGTTTAGCTTCATGTCCCATAACCACTTGCTTAACTTAAATATTTATGAACAAACTGTAGATCTTCACTAGAAAATTGTCACAAAAGGTTCAATCGAATAAGTCCAAGAGTAAACCGATGAAGCAAACTCAAGCGTTTCATATCACTTGTTTTACTTAACCGTTTAATTCAATTTCTCATACGAGAGAGGTAATGGTTTGTATATACTAATAGATTGGAAATCGGTTTAAGAAAACGAGCTTTATAAATAAAATAGTGTTGAAATTGTTTTAATGAAAGAGTTTTGATATTTACTACTAGTATTAAAACCTTTATATTTTTAAAGTGACAAATCATAAAAATAATTGTAGAAACAATTAGTCATAAAAATTCACATGCGAAGACGTGAATGAAATCCAAGGAAATCAGCTCAAAATGCATCAAAGTGGAAGTTCCCTTGCGACTTAACAAAATTCAACACAGGAATTAGGCGCGACCAAGATGGCGCGACCTTACACGGCCGCGCTTAAGATGAAATGGAATGACCTACAGGTCCAACGACCTTAGGTAAGACGGGTCGAGCTAAGCATTGGTGCGACATAACAGGGGGAGAGTTAACGGCTTAAGGCTACGGCCCAACATGGCCGACCTATTGTGGCCGAGCAAAATGCAATGGAACGACCTAACTAGGTGAGCGACCTAAGGGAAAGACAGATTGAACGACCTAAGGATAAGGAGGGTCGAGCGACCTAAGGGGTTCGAACGACCTAACTGCCGAACGACCTAAAATGCAGGTGAGAGTTAAATAGGTCGAACGACCTAACTGATGCGAACGACTTAAGGTCTAACGACCTAATGGGGAACGACCTGTACTAAAGGAGACTAGGCCGAGCAACCTAAGGCCTAGCGACCTACGGCCTAGCGACCTACGGCCTAGCGACCTAATTCCGAACATGAACCTTCAAGACCGAACGACCTAATGTTAACAGCTAATGCCGAAGGACTTAAGGTCTAACGACCTAATGGGGAACGGGCTAAACATACAGGGGCGACTTTTCCTCCTGGCCGAACGACCTAAGCCCAGTAATTCACCAAGAACACTAAAAATTGGAGTTTTTCGCCAATTCGGTTCAAACAAAAATGCAAATATACATGCTAAAGTGATAGGAATTCTTTCTCAACAACCCAAGATAGTTATAGACAAGAATGTGAGATAAAAATCTCACCTTTGCACAAAAATCAATGAAGATGAAGCTTGAAAGCAAAGCAAGAATCAACCACAAGCTTGAATCCAATGTGTTCTCTTTGGGTTTGGAGTTAGATGTTGGATTTGAAGTTGAAACCTAGGCTTGGAGTTTTAATTTCCCATTCCCTCCTCCATTTTTGATGAAGCTTGAATGTAAAAGAAAATAGAATGAAGTTATGAAGAGAAGGAGTGAAGGTTGGGCCTAATAGGCTAAGTCCAAACCAAAGTCCAAAGCGAAAAAGTAATGAAATTCCACTATCTCCAAACATATCAAAGTTTATACTTAAAAAGATTGCAAACCTCATTTTGAACTCATTGGAAGTGGTCTCGAGTCCTAATTTGACCGTGTGCAAAAAGTAGCTTTTCGGGCTAAAATCCGACTAACGATAAAATATTTAAATAAAATATTTAAAAATAAAATCGATAAATATGCGGGTTGTTACATAATCCCAGGTGCGAAGTCAAGCAGAAGCACCTTTAAAATCTCGGTCTGACCCGAGTATTATTTAATAAGAAAATAATAAACGAATCAGTCTAGCTATAAATACCAGATAAAATGATATAGAATAAGAGATATGACATAAACATATGATAACCATAAAGCCATACTGTGAAAAGTATACAATTGAAAATCAACTAGGGATTAATCAATATCACAAGAATCTTCTCAAAGATCAAAAGGAATGTCATGCTTAATATTTTCATTCACTAAAACCATGAATATTGACAATAATATCCATGCCAATTCACAAAAATTAATGACACACAAATTCACCAATGCACAAATATTGATAACACATATCAATGTAAACCACGAAAATCGGTGAAACACAAATTCTAGAAATCCTCAATGAAGATCCAGAAATCACAAAAAGGGGGAGGCCTATCACAAAAACGGGAGCATGAAAACTCACAACACGTGTATCACAAAATGGAACGCTATTCCACGGTTGCTAACCATTAATTTTTGAGCCGAAGCTCCACAAAATGGCCCGAAGACCATGGGTCGCTACCCTACCAATTTGAGCCGAAGCTCCACAGAAACGGGGTTTAGTCTCCCTCGTAAACAAAGAGACATCGCACAATTGCTAGTCTAAATCACAAAAATGATCATCAACGATCATCAAGAAGTTTCAATTACAGTAAGCTAGTAAATATAAAAGCTTAGCTTCAAGTCCCATAACCACTAGCTTAACTTAAATATTTACGAACAAATTGTAGATCTCCACTCGAAAATTGTCACAAGAGATTCAATCGAACAAGTCCAAGAATTAACCGACGAAGTAAACGCAAGCTTTTCATACCACTTGTTTTACAAAGCCGTTTAATTAGATTTCTCGTACGAGTGAGATAAAGTGACAAATCACAAAAATGATTGTAGAAACAATAAATCACAAAAATTCACATTCGAAGGCGTGAATAAAATCCAAAGAATTCGATTCCAAGTTCATCAAAGTGGAAATACCCATGCGACTTAATAGCCACGACCTACGACTTAATATAAGTCAACACGAGAAGTCAGCGGCTCTAGAAATAGCACACAGCTTAAAGCAGGGGCGACTTAAAGGGGTGGCGCGACCTAGCTGCAAACGACCTAAGGAGTGGCGCAACCTAAATATGGCGCGACCTAAGGCGTAAGAAGGCCTAGCGACCTAAGTGGTCAAATGGCGCGACTTAAGGGAGCAAACAGGCCGAGCGACCAAGGGGGCGAGCGACCTAAGGATGGTGCAGTTTCACATACGGCCGAGCGACCTAAAACATAGTGCAACCAACGCAAGGCGCGACCTAAGAAAGGCGCGACCTATGGGGGTGCGACCTAAAGGGCGGTTAGCGGCATAACATGGCCGAGCGACCTAGTGGGAAGGCCGAGCGACCTAACGGCTTAATAAGGCCGAGCAACGACCTAGCAAGACGCGACCTAACCAATGCCGAGCGGCTTAAGGAGGTAAAGAAGGCCGAGCGACCTAACGACTCACAAGTCGAGCGACCTAACGACCTAGGGAGTAAACAAAACCGTGCGACCTAAGGGGGTTGCGACCTAACTGCAGGCCGAGAATTCTTCATGTGCAGGCCGAGCGACCCAAGGGTTTTGAAGCTCAAAACTCGCCCAATTTGCAACCGATCGAGCACGGACACTAGGCGATTATGCCCATAGGCTACCCGGTCGTATTGGCTCCTCGATACATCACCAAAAACGTGTTCAAACACCAAAATTGGGATTTTTAAAGATTTGAACCCAAAACACTAAAATTGGGATTTTCACCAATTCAATCCAAATCAATAGAAAATGCGCATGAATAAGTGTTAGGAATTCATACCTAACAATCAAAGATAGTTATAGACAAAGATGTGAGACAAAAATCTCACCTTTACACAAGATCAATGAAGGAGAAGCTTGAAAGCAAGGAAGAATCAATGGCTTCTCTTTGAATTTGGAGTCAGATGTTGGATTTCCAAATAAACTTGAACTCGGAGTTTTAATTTCCCATTCCTTCATCCATTTTTGATGAAGCTTGAGTGTTAGGAAATGAAAGTAAAGTTATGAAGGAAACGGGGTTGGGTTAGAATTAATAGTTTAGGCAAAAGGGCTAAACCAAACCCAAAGTCCAAAGTGAAAAAGTGGCAAAATTCCGCTAACTCCAAACACATCAAAGTTTATACTCAAAAACATCGCAAACGGCGTTTTGGACCCAATGGAAGTGGTTTCGAGTCCTAATTCGACCGTATGCAAAAAGTAACTTTTCGGACTATAATCCGACTAACGATAAAATATTTAAACAAAATATTTAAATATTCAATCGTAAAATATGTGTGTTGTTACAACATAAGTGAGTTCTAGACTTCTATTTTCTTGAAAACTTCTTTGAATTTTTTTTGAAATGCTTGGAACTCATTTGAAGTCATTTGAAACATTTCTTATTCAGAAAATACTTTCAAATCTTATTATTTTATATTTCAAAATCTTAAACCAGTTTTCAAAAATACCGAAGTCCAATCTCTTGAATTTCAAATTCAAAACCTTTCAGTTATAAATCATTTTTATATAGTTAAATTTTCTTATAATATTTTCCAAATTTCAAATCTTTTCGAAACTTCAAATTCTCGTTTTTTTTAAGGTATATAATCCTTATCGAAAACATTTTCTCTTTTATATATAGAATAAAATCATAGTTACCCAAATAAAAATTTCGTCATATAAAACAATTTTAAAATACAAACAAAACCCGATTTTCAAAGGATGATTCAAGAATGGATTTTAAAACAACGATAGAGATTTAATTTAGAGGAACTCCAATCAATAGAATCCTGATTCGAAGATAGACTCGATCGAAGATGAGATAATTAAATTACAAAATAGAAGATGGATATACTTCTATAAATCGCGGGCGACCTTTACCGGTCAACCGTGATTCCAAAATTAGATCTGTACCTAATTCTAAGGCAATTCGACATTCGATCGCCAGACATACAATTCGGAATAAAAAGAGATAGTGGCATCTAAACCGAGGGATACATAAATCTCCTGTGAACCAATGCCAATTTTAAAGGAGTTTCACCCCCTTTACAAATCATTCGGTGGAGTCTTTGGATACTCCAGAATCAAAAGAATATAAAAATAGAGAGACAAGAATGAATTTTTGAACCACAGGGAACATTCCAAAGTTCAAAGGAAATCGAGTCAAAAGGAAGAGATTCAACTCAAACGAAAGTGATTCTGTAAATTTTTTTACCATATATGCTAAGTTTAGCCTAGAGCCAAAGCTCTGATACCAACTGTAACGACCCGCTATTTTGCACCATTTAAATCGACAACAAAACCATACATGTCCGATTTGAATAATTCAAAATACCGAATTGTTAATTAAAATTTGGCAAAACTCAGCATATACAGTAAATAAATCAACCACAAAATCACAGACACAGAGTAATATAAAATAATGCAGCGGAATAGATAAATAGTAGTTCATGAAGCTACTATATAAATACTAGAGTTAGAAATAAAAATACAACAGAATATCTCAAATATAGTGAAGTCTCTAGTGCGAACAGATGACCTCTCCAAACGAATCAACTGAAAGAGCTGAAAGCTGAATCAATAGTTGGATCCTCAAACGAAGCTCCAAACTCCAAAGGCGAGTCTCAAATGCTGTATCGCTTAGTCCGACCCGAGCGTAAAGCAAAAACACAAAACACTCGAGTCAGGATTAACATTCTTATATCAATAAATTCAACTCAAGTGAAATATCAACTGAAATACAAATAACTTAAGGATGTTTGGGATAACCATCCTCTAAAGGTCCATGGAACTATCTACAAGGTAGAAATACACACTATAACACCGTGGTCATTCAATTTTATTTAGACTTCCAAATCAAAACATCATTTCCCTTTCAAATATATCTATTTTCCAAGATAGTACATATATATATATATATATTAGATAATTTATAAAGTAAAGTATTTGAAATTTCCTCAACTACACAAATTGACTCTAATCAACTCAAGTTCCAAATTCCCATTTATTCAAAGCTCAATTCATTAATTCAATTCAGCTCCCAATAACCATTTAAACTTTCGTTATACTCAAAGCTTTAATATTCAATATTTTAAAGTTAAATCTAACAGTTTCATATAGATCTTGATTTAGCTTCCTCATTATTATTTAGTCAGGAAATATCCAGTTAACAAGTTCAATATCATTTAAATAGCCTTAGATTTTATTTTACAGAATATTTCCTTAAATTTATTCAAACTTAAAATATCCCTTTACCGAAACCAAGTTATAAAATCATATCTTAAATCCCGAATTTAATAGTTTCAAATCGATTTAGTTGAATATAATTCTTAATTAAATACCATTTCCAATTAATTCAACTTTATCTTCTCAACTCTAGCTTATTCAAAATTTTACCAAATCTAATTTGAAATATAAATTTAAACGAATCCTTAAACATATTATATGTATTAAATCAATCTCAATTAGATTAAATATTATTATTAGGTCTATACATAAATTTATCATTTTTATACATATAATATTCTAAGAATCAGTCTTTATTAAAACTATATTTTTCTTTCCCAAACCATAGAAATTATTTTCAAAACATTTATATATATATGGACCAACGATGTATGTATATAATTTCCTACGCTATGGTCAAGGGATACAGATATTTATCATTTCAATCCGAAATTTAAATATACGGGTAGATATCACTTCGACCCGTTAATCCCAAATTCAATTTAATTGAAAATCGTTTATCATTTCAACCCATAACGAAATTCTCCTATCCAAAGTCCGTTCGGGTATGTATCATTTCAACCCATAGTGAATTCTAAACTACAGGGAACTTGCAGAGTGCTAATAGATAATACAATAAAATAACAGGCATATATCTTCAATAAAAATATATAATATAAACAACAGGATATGGTGTCATATCCCACAGGTGAACAGTTACAGAAAATAGCATATATATAACAATTTAAATGAGTACGGCATCATATTTCAATTGTCATTTCAATTGAAATCAAATTTAATAAAATGCAAGAACGTTAATCGTGAGTGATTGCTCACCTTTCGAGGCTAGAGAAGAACGATAATGAGGCCAGTTATGGATCCCAATACGAACTTTGAAGCAAAGCAAAATTGGCACGAATTTGATGACAAAGATGATAGATAGAAATCGATGAAAAAAAATCAATCGATTTGATATAAATAGAGTATATATTATATGTGTTATTTAAGTTTCCTTAAAATCTCAATAAATTTAATTTAAGACGGATATTCAAATAAAATATTCACATTGTTTGAAACTGGTATTAAATTTAAAATACATATTAAAACAAAACATCATCATATTATTGAAAAATCAATACTTAAGTTTAAACACATAAACGTTTTTCCTCTTAAATCAATATTACATTTAAATACACACACAAAATAAAATATAGGCATAATATATATAAAAATCATCACTTATTTAAAACACGCATTTTAAAATAACATATTTATATATAGTTTACTCAAATTCAAAGCATATACTGAGAAAATCAATCTATATATATAGACCATACATTATGAAAGCACTACAGAAAGAGAAAAAACAAAACATACTTTATATATATACACTAGAATCGAGATGAAAATTATACATTTGAATTGTTAGTTTTACAACATAAATCACTAATGCTTTTACAACACTCAGCTGCCATACCAATATATGATATATTCGAACAGGAATAAAAATCTAATTATATTTTCAAAATATGTATATTACTAATATTTTATAATAACAAATAAGATATAAGACTAGCGTATATGTACGTCTCTGAAAAGCTTGGCTTAAAATTCACATAAGCATTAAACATAAAAAAATATGTAGATATAGTTTTATGCTAAAATATCAATTAAATGGAGACTGTTATAATGTGAAAATTTGTGAATGCGAGTTGAAATATAAAGATGGATTTGTCAAATATATTGGAAGTAGAGGACAGAGAGGGGAGAAGCAAAGCATGGAAAAAAAATATAAAATAAAAAGAAGAAAATGGAGGCCATACCTTCAGAGCTCACGCACGCAAAAAGAAATGAAGAAAATGTTGAGATGCAATTGAAAACTATTTGTGTACGAGACTTATATTTATACACGATTGCATTGACTGAGGGGCGAGAATATAGGCAAGAAATAAATTTAAATCAATTATACACGTTGCATTGATTGAGGTGAGAGAATATAGGCAAGAAAGATTTGAGCGAATATTTACAGTGGTATTGATTGCGTGAATTTAACAAAAGGAAACTGCAAGAAATCTTTGGCAAACATTTTGTATACGTTTAAAATTTATTACGAGTAAATGCATTGATTAAAACGCAAGAAATATTTATAAAATGGGAAGGTGGTGAAAATTATTTGCATACAAGGTTGAGTATTTAAATGAAAATAGTATTGATTGCTTAGAGAAACAGCAGGAAATAATTCCTGTCGGGAGGAATTTGCACGTGATATTTGATTTAGGAGATAATTGTGTTGGATAACTTAAATAAAGAAACGTACTAACTAATGGTATAGAAACATTAAAGAAATAAAAGAATTTCGTTTGAATGGTAAGGAAAATCAAAGATTTTGTTCCTATTAATTGCAAAGGAGTAAATTGAAAAGAAGAGACACTTATACACGTGAATTTCAAGCAATCTTGAAACGGATTTTGAACTTCTAAAGAAAAATAAATTTGCTTGAAACTGCTACGTAAATTTTTATTCCCATTATAAAAATGAGGAAAAAGGGAAGCGTAGAAATTTGCACGTATATCAAAACTAGATTTAAAAGAAATTGAACGTCTAGGGAAATGATTTCTTTCCCACTTGGAATGCAAGGCTACAGATAAATTTATTATTTAACGTCAAAATAAATATTATTCCCAATTGAAACCATATTAACTTTTAAATCATTAAATTAACATATAAAATAACAACAACTATCTATTGTTTTATAGTAAATAAAAAAATTGTAAATTCACAGAATACAACCTGTTACTTTTATTTCAAAATATCTTTCTTATAATAATTATTATATTTGGAAAACATTTTGAAATAATTTTCTCTTTTAAAACTTATAAATAAAATATCATTATGTAAATTACCAAATTAAATGTTCATTTTAATACATTCTCTTTCCTTAATGGAAAGATTTCAACAAATACAAATATTAATTTCGTATTAAAATCAAATAAAAATCTAATTCAACTACCTCTTTTTATTAACAATAAATCAAACATTATTTAATAATTTCACATAACTCAACATATCCATTAGTTACAAATTTTAGTTCATTTGTTAGAGGTTAACTTATTTGAATTACAACAATACAATTAAACTATTGTTTCCTCTTTAACTTTATTCAATAGATCAATATTTACAATTAGCAATTATTATTAAATTCTTAACATTTGTTGTTTTTAATTCAAATTGTAAATATCATATAAACTATTATTATTCCCATCATTTTTGTTTCTACCAAATTTTATTCAATACTTTAAAAAAATTAGAATTTTAAATTGGTCTAAAATTTCGGATCGTTACCCATTACCCTTTTTTTTCCAGATCTGAACTGCGTTGCAAAAAATGAAGATGGGAAGAGATTTTGAAACGGTCAGGAAATCAAAGATTTTTATTCCTATTAAATACGGAGACGCAAATGAAAGTGGAAAGTTTTACACATGAATTGGAGGTAGGGTTTTAATTCTTTATTTTAAATGCACGTGCTGATTTGATTTTTAACAGCTAAGATATGAAATCAAAGAGTGCGTACAATAGATGCAATAATTAAAATGAACGTACGTCCAAACTAATTAACAAGTAACGTAATCTAAATTTATATGTTTTCTTATTTATTCACTACTTATATTTAATTATATGTAATCCAAACATTAAATTTTTATTTCAAAATATTATTATTTAAAAAATTTCAAAAATTCAATTAAATATGTTATTAAAAACCATTTAAAAATTTATGGGTTGTTACAAACCCACTTGAGCCATAACACCACTTACCCAAGCATAGACTCGAGTTCGACTTCATCTTCTCCAAATCCAACTTCTGACACAACCAGACATATGTTCACATGCACATGGGTTCGGCGGTGTTCTGATCATCATCGTCGCCGTCTACAGGTCATCGATGACCTACCCAAAACACCTAACCACCCAGATTCGTCGAATTGCCTAAGATTCGAAATCGAGCACTTCGATTCTTCCTAGAACCCAACCTATTGACCTAAAATCGATTCGCTCTGACGAACTAGTCCATCACAGATCGTGCTACTTCGTCCAAAGCTGCACTACGAACTGACACTTCAGTTCCCCCTAGTGCGATCCTCTCTGTCTCTCCATCGATGACGCGGTAGTTATTTAAACTTAATCGACTAAAACTAGTAATCGAGCCCTAGTCTGACGCCACCCCATCGCCATGATCATCTAGAAATGCTTCCACTATTTTTCTTCAAATCTACATCCTCCCAGCTATGTTTTCCCCGAGGCACGACCCACAATTCATCAACGTTAGTCGAAATTTGATGAATAACCCAAAAACGACCATCTCAAGATATCTCGAAATTCACAATGTTAAAAATTATGATTTCTATATCTAAATTCATATTTTCGCAATACTAATCAGATCGTATAATTAAAACACACAACTAAGGACATCAATTTTTTTGTATTTTTGATTTTATACTGTAAATTCCAATTTCTAGACAAACCGCTTAATAATTTTGCTTGTTTTTATTTTTAAAATTTGTATTATGTAGTTCTCATCACTTTTCATTCAGAGATCGAAGCCTAAATCGTTTTATATTTTAGGGTATGATTTTCTTTCTATGAATAATACTTGCCTACAGAACAACATATGTGCATATACATAACACGGACATGCGCACCTCAATCCATACATAGAAGCATATATAAACTTGCAGATATATACGCACATTCATACAATATTTCAAATCATTATCATCATAGGCATTAGGATAAAGAGAATAGGTTTTAAAAATGAAGTTTGCTCACCTTATTTGATGAAGACAGAGGACAAAAGTCTGGAATTTTTTAATTTGATCTTGAAGCTTTGAATTTGATCTTGTATTGATTACAGATTGGTTCCAGGCTTCAGATTTCTTCTCCATTGTTTCCAGGTTTTGAAGTTGGTTTGAACTTGCATTTGATTTTTCATGGCTTTAGATTTTTGCTTTGACCTTCATTTCAATTTCCAGGTTTTTTGATTTTATTTTAGCATTTGAATCTGGAAATGATCTTGCTCAGGTTTACTTTAATTTTAAATTGAATCCATTATTGTTTGATCTGAGATGATCAGATTTATAATCCAGGTTGCATTGCTTTTCTTTTTTCTATCTGAACTTGCTTGATTCAGTTTCAAGTTTGAACTGTTTTAAACTTTACTTGCTATATTTTTGAGTTGAAGCTTTAATCTGGTTTTCAGTTTTCTTTTCTGATTTCTTTTGTTTCAGATTTTAAGTTTAGAGAATAGGAAGTGTATTGCCTTGTTTTCTTTTGTATATTTTTTAAAATAAAGATAATAATCAAGTTTTCCACTTGTTAAATTGCATGACAATTTGCTTACAATTTTATTTAATACATTTTAAAATATTTACACTTGTCAATGCAAATTTATCATTAATCAACAAATGTTCAAATGTATACATATTGTTTTTAAACCCATTACTTAATTTAATTTCATAAATTTTATTTTAAACCTTATGTTATTATACATCATAAAATGTATTTCCTTATGTATATATAATTTTAAAAGAAAGTATTAAATCTTTTTATTCATTTTTAAACTATTATACTTTTAAATAAATATTTATCTATATAAATAAACAAACATGTATACTCATATATATTAAAATTGGAAAACAAACTTTATTATCTTATTAATTTCAAAGATATGTATAAATTAAAGCTTGGTATTTATCTTTGTTTTAAATTTAAGTTATTATTCTTTTTTAAACGAGTGAATTTTTAAATTTATACATTTTATATTATTTAATCTTATATAACTTTTTAAGGAAAATATTTTTAAAACTTAATTTCTATAATAAATCCAATTTATTTGTAATTATTTACATTTTGAATCATAATTTAATTTACAATTTAACTTTCAATCTACATATATATTCATAAATATATTTATTCAAAATTTCAAATTAATTCACAACCCAATTTATAATTAATATATTATTCAAAATATTTTTCTAGATTTCCAATTAGAAATTCTATTTAAATTAGAACTCCATTTATACACATATATAAATAAACACATATCTTTAATCTTTTATTAATTGAAAATATAATGTATTCAAATCTAATATTTTGAATTTCAATTCCTAGATACAATTTTAAAAATAAATTTATAAATATAAATAAATAAAAAAAACATATCCTTATTAAGTTGAAAAAATTTGAATTAATCCACCATTAAATTCCCAATTCAACATAAATTATCAAATTAAATTTAACTAAAAATCGGGATTGTTACAAGATAAGTATATGGATATTTTTTCTAAGTATCTAGAAATGGGGATTTGTGGGTATATATGTATATCTTTGTAATAGTATTTTAGTACAAATATTTACAAAGTGATTTGAGTTAATGGAAAATATTAATTAATAGAGGCTCAATTTTGGTTGGTGCTTAACCAATGTTGGTTTTTCCTATGCAATTAAATTCCTGATTGAATGTTTGTTATTCGATAGTTAAATAACCGACTATTGAATTTGGATCCAATGTAACTTTGGAAATATTTAGGAGAAACACGTGAGTTATAAGGCATAGTCATCTCTGATGATGTTGTACTTTGCGTATAAATCTCGTTCCATTCTCCTAAGACAATGATAAGGAAATCTGTAAACTAACTATTAGGAGTTGATCTCTTATTTTATCTTTGACTGTTTATATCCTAACGAACCGGGTTGGGTTGACCAGAAATTATCGAATGTTTTTTCTAAGAGACCGAGATCAGATATGTTATCTGAAAACTACTTCGATCCAATAAGTGCATTTCGAAGTGAAGACATCTTGAAGATGATGGAATTTGGAGACAAAGCTCTCAAGTGTTTCGTTTATCCCCGGAATGAACATGTATGGATGAATGCTGATGTTGCATTGTGCCTGGAGAGCAATGTTAGCATTCCAATGGGAAGTGCTATATAAAGGTAAAATGTAGCCAAGAACCTCATCAACCAGGAAATGACAAAAATCGGGCATGTAGTAGGGCCAAATGGGTCGCTTCCAAGTAGGGTATGGTCATTCCAAATCTAGATCGGTTACCTATTCTTGTAAGGTTCGGGGACAAAGTGGAGTGATCATATTCGGTACAATTAATTAATCCGTAGGCCAGTCCTGTGTGGCAGGGGTACAAGATGTTCTTGTCAGACCCCAGTGCATTTATCTGGAGATGTACCTTCTGAAGGTAGTTCCTTACCTTGTCATAGCATGACATCCAACCTCCAATACGTGCCTTTACGATTTTGATTATAGAACCTAGTATTCTGGGATTTAACAATGTAACAATTTTGGTTATGATTAATAAGTATTGTATTCTAGACATTATTATAATATCAGAGGATTTTCTATAAAAATGATTTGATTATCGTAATGTAAAAACTCATCTGTACTTATATGCGGCGTGTTCTTACGAGATACTCTTGATTTTTCAAAGGTTTTCTAGAAGTTTAAAATCTAATTGGGTGTGTTTTTCTCACGCTAGTTTTCCAGACTGACTTGGGTGCTATTTTGTCATAATGCTCGGGTAAGACCAAGTAAATTACAGATTCAGTTGGAATACTTTGGAGTTTTAGGAGACGAGCTGGAGGCCTAGAGACGTATTCACGTATATGGTTATTTTTTGATGTTTTGTTATTGAAATCATCAGCATTTGTGAGGACATGTTTTTATAACTGTCCAGGCTTATGTTTGTGATTTGTTGTTGTACTTTGATGGATGTATGTATATAAAAGTTTCTCTTTGTAAAGATCATTGATGTTATATTATATATGTTGTTCTACTACGATTATGAGATTGTGTTGTTTTAGTTTTATTTTCTCTCTTCTTCTCTTCTCTTCTCTTCTTCTTTCTTTATTCTTTCCCATAATTATCTGTCTTTCTGTTCAATTTGGATTAGACATGTGTGATTTATTGTCAGCTTGAATTTTACGGAGAAACGGTTGTTACAGATATATACGCTCAAACTCATTTTAGGGTATTTCTAACCCTATCTCTAATGAGTTACCCAATAGGCTAAGATATCTCTAAACCAAAGCACTGATACCAATTGTGACCACCTACCTTTTTAGACAATTTAAGTCAACAATAAACCACACATGTCTAACTCAAACCGTTCAAAAGATGAATTATCAATGGTGTTTAATTAAGAAATAAGAGAAAAGAAGGAAAGCAACACTCATAGTCTCCCATCGAGATAACAAAATATAATAATCAAATAAGCAGTTCATGAAGCTATTTTACAATATACATTTGATTTCAATTTTACAACATAATCAGAGTACAATGGATAAACATATCAAATAATGCAGCTAAATAATAATATTAAATACGGTCTAGAAAAATCCATCTTCATCTTCAAGGAATAATGGTCTTCAAATACTGAAATACTCAAACTGACCCGAGCATAATGAAAAGACAAAACACTCGAGTCGGAACTAAAATTTATTGTGCAAGTTAAATTAATAGCAAGTTAAATTAATAACAGGTAAATATGAGTGTAATAGCTTGAGAGATGTTTACGGGATTTTTCATATGCTATCAAGTGTACAACGTGGGTCTAATAACTTAAGAGATGTTATGGGATTTTCCATCCCCTAAGGATCCATCAAACTATCTATATATAGTAAGATACACTATATATGTTGAAACGACCCGAAATTTTCAAACTCGAAAATTCCAGATAGTTATGAAAAAGAAGAAAGAGATAGAAGAAGAACAGAAACATCAACAACTCACATTCGCAGCGGATAAAATATAATAATAACTAATAACAGTTTACAAAAGAATATCATATCCGTCAATTACATTTAATATACATCAGAGTTTATACAGTCACTGAATATACAATTATCATGTCTCAGTTTAACAATAATATAATACAACGGAAATACTCTACACGTTCCTGACATCCAGTTCGCCTCCTGAGCTCCAGAACGTACCTACCTGAAAATCTGTAATACTCGGTCTGACCCGAGCATTACACCAAAGTAACACCCGGTCAGGCTGGAAACCAGCGTGAGTTAACCCAAACAACATGGAATACCAAAAGCAAACCATTTATATAAACCCGGGGTAACTTATACCAATTTTACAAATTCCAAATCTGTTATAAACAACATTTATTTCAGACAATAATCTTCCAAGTACCAAACTTAGATAAAAATAATCCAATTCACTTAAATTATTTCCTTTCAGACTATTGATTTCACATATCAATCAAGAAAAGTTCAAAATGGTTTTCGGGTATTTCCTAACACCCGAGCCCGGTCTCTTTGAGTCTCATGCCATCCTAACCTAAGTTATCCAAATGGAATACACAACATTTCATATCAGAGATATCATCTCATTCAAAACATCCAATAGCATTCAATCATCCATAAGCAAAGGTTAATCACACGAATCAATTCAATTGATTTTAATTGAATTTCTACCTCAATCACTTAGATTCCTTCATTTACCTTAATTAATTCCAAATCGATTCATTAATCAACCCTTCCTTATTCATCCTAATTACTCACCCTAGATTAATTATCCTTCAATTACATTCAAGTAATTAACTCCAATTAGTTACACGATATTAATTCTTCTTAACCAAAATCAATAAGCTATCTTAATTACTTATATTAATTAACTTCTCATATGTCACTATTATTGAATGATTAATCTTAATTAATCAATCTTTAATTACGCCATTAATTATATAAATTAATGATTTCTAATTGCATTTTAATTTATTCTAATCTAATTTAATTACATTAATTAAACCGCAATATTAATCATTCTCGATTTATCTCAACCTGTAATTAACTATCCATTTATTTACTTTATTAAATAAACCAATTTCTCTTTCATTAATCATCTTAATCAATTTCTTGATCAATTTTATTAATTACATTAATTAATTGCTTATCCAACCATCCATTGACTATTCTAGATTAATTAAACTTAATGGATTAACTTAAACTTTAATTAATTAATTCAAACCTTTAATTACTAATTTAATCGCCCAATCATTAATTGTCTGAATTAATTAATTATCCATTTTAATTGCCCTACTAATCACAAATTATTAAATCCTTATTAATGTTAAAATGAAAACAACTCTTCTTTTTTATGGTTTAAGTTTTAAACAACTCAAATCCCAATATTTCGAGTCAAACTACAATCAACTCGAGAATCATCCAAAATCACAATTAGCAGACCATCAATTCACAATGCATACCAAATTAATTCAATCATTCAACCAAATATTTAAATTTAACCATTTAAGTTTAAATAGAAATCCAACAGTGTGAGATTTACTCACCTTTGCTTTTATTTGCAGTCCACTCTAATCCACTTTCAATCTAGCTTGTTTCTCTATTTTAGACCTTGTATAACATTACGTGATTTATTAATATCTGAACTAATTGGAAAAAATCAATTATCATTTATTCTATCCTACACTAATAACTAAATTTTTCTTTAAATTTTTTTCCAGAAACCAGCTAAATTAAATAAGCCTATTAAACGACAAATCTCCCTAATACATTAAATGTAGACCAGTAAATAACAATAGGAATATCTATTTTATTCCTTCCTTGAAACTACATATCCCCAAAAATCCATATATATATATATATATATATATATATATATATATATATGGATCATATTCTAAAAATTTAAAGTTCCTTTCTAAACCTATATACATACATATACATATATATATATATATATATATATATATATATATATATATATATATATAACTGCTTTAAACCCTCTTTTCTGTCTTTCTCTTTTCTTTTCTTTCTTTTTTTTGTACCATATACATACCCATCTGTATTAACTTTAAACTTGAGAGAAAAATATAAATAAATTTATATACCTCTCTGCTCTTCACGCGACTGACTTCACCCCGAAGTCGAATAACGAAACTATCCCTCTACAGACAAATCTAACACTCGAAGGCTCCCTTTCCAGATCCCTTCACGAGCTCCATTCGATCGCAACCACCGTCGCGAGCTCTTATCGGCTTCCTCCACGCCGCGAACTCCCCCGATGCCACCCGGTCGCGGCTCGAGGCCCCACGATCGCGAAACCCCCAAAAGAAAATCCCGATCCCTTATCGCCTGAGCGCGTCGCAGCCCTACGCGAGCTCGAGCTTGCCTCCTCATCTTCGATTTAGGTCAGAGCATGAGAGTAGAAATCGCGATTGAACGAGACGAATTGATTTGGAAACAAAATGGGCTCGGCCATTATTTTTCTTTGATTGATTTTTTTTATGTTTCGTTCGACCTACTGAAGAAAAAAGAGGAGAGACTTGATTTTTTTTGTTTTAAACGATAAGAGAGAGATCGCGTGATTAAAGGAGGAACAGGCGTATTCGAGAAGGAACCAAAGTTAACCTGGTCAATACGTATATAAACAAATAAGTGGTCACAATATTTCGATATAAATTCTAGCGCGTTCACATATCGTATGCTCCCACAACCACCCAAACACTACGAAAATTGAAATCTGATAATACTGCAATTACGTACCCAATGGAACTGATTTCGTCAAAATCCGAGACTGTGCTCCAGAAGACTATTTTTAAATTCCAATTTAAACACTATATTATAAAAACCGAACAAATTATCTGTAAATTAGATTCAAACCACTTTATTATCTCCAGTATTATTATTATAAATTTTATAAGCCTTCAAATTATTTTAAACGGGCTTAGAAATTCCAGATTCAACAATTTACCCAATTTTCAATTATTAAATTCAACATTTAAACTATATAATTCGATGATTTAATTATCCAGAAAATATTGATACTTGAATTCAAGTTAAAATTAACTTTTAAATATTTTAAATCAATTAATTATTTCAATTTAATTCTTTAAAATTTTCGGGTTGTCACATTCCTCCCCCCTTAAAAGAATTTCGTCCCCGAAATTACTAGATAGGAAGAATGGTCCAATACCCGTTTATCTTCTCCCAAAACTCACAATTTAATGTTCTACCCACTATCTTTTTTTAAAGGCCCACTGTCACCTTAACTGATTTCCTAAAACCTTCTATAGATTTAAACGACATTAATTTATTTCACTTATTCAAGTTTAAGTTTAAAATCAAATTTTGAATTATCAAAATTTCTCAAAATTTTTCTAACTCCCTAAATTTTCGAAAATTTTTGCCAGCGACTCCTTTGCGCGGCTAGCTCGGTTCTACTACAAGGGCTCCTAAATTCCAAAAGAAAACAAAAGCCAAATGGCTACATCAAAAACCCAATCCAATTTCATCTAGAAATTTAAATACGTACCGTTTTTGTCGGGTAATTCAAATTTATCCTTTGGAATCAAATCCAATTCTTTTTTCTACCTACATATCTTGTTTAGCAACAATATTCAATCGAACTTTACAAATCATTTTATATATTCTCTTATGTAGGTCTTCATATTTACTTCTATTCAAATATGAATTCAACTTATTTCAATTTTAAATATTAAATTTTTATTTTCCATTTATAACTGAGTCTTATTAGTTCCATCATATTTAAAATCTTTTAATGGTTTAACAAAAAATTTCTCAAAATTTTTTTAAAAAAAAAATTTCTAACTCCCAAAATTTTGGAAATTTTTTGGCAGAGTCCCCTTTGTACGGAGGAGCTTTTGCAATTTGACAAGAGATATAAATATGTAAACATCGACCCACCCGGTCGGATAAAGCAAAAACAGTTCATATTTCCTATTTGTATTGCGTAGGCGTACCTTATTTAGCATTTTAAGCAAGCGACTTATTTATTTTAGCAATTAGTGCAATCCAAATCTAGCCAAACGGCCTTCAGGTACCTGTACTTACTCAATTTAAATATGTAAGTGCCATATATAGAAAATTTATTAACAGATTACTTACTTTCAATAGCTAAACACATGTATTACATACACAACAAGTGCCAAACGCTTCCCATAAGCGATTCATATGATTTTAAAGCTTATTCAATTTGTTTTCAACCAAATTATATGCCGTTCCATTCAATTTTAATGGCTTACAACTTAATTGCTTACATTCCATTGATTTTTAATCCAAACAAGCTCATATTCACTTTAATTGATTCAGAATAAATTTTATTTAATCTTTATTAACTCATAGCATTTTAATTACTTTTTATTTACGCCATATGACGATTCATTCTATACCAATTCGTTAATATTCGCTTAATAGAGTATTTATTTAGTTTATAACTACTTTAAATTACTCTTCAACCCATCCTGTAATTAATTCCACTTCATTTCATTTCCGCAATTGTTCCATTCCAAACAATTTGTTAAGCTTGGCGCATCCAATACTTATAAATTAATATCCATTTCCCAAATTAATTTAATCCAAGTTTTTATTTAATGGGCTTCCACTCTTATTCAATGCCAAGCTTCCATAAATTTTAAACTTAAGTTAATTTACTTTGATTTATTCCAACATCAAACTTAAGTTTACTTCCATGAAATTCAGTGAGCCCATCAATTTTAAATTTTAAATTTAAATTCACCTTCTCAATTTATCAAAATAATATCCAACCACATACTTAACTCATTTATACTTCTAATTAATGTGCCACCGAACTTAAGTTAAGTCTGATAATCCAATTCCAGTCACAACTTTGTTTTAGTTTTTATTTAATCAGACTTCATCCATTATTATTTAACTCAATCAACCCATTTTAAATTTTAATTTACTTACTTAATTCGTTATCAAATTTATTTTATTAATATAAGACCATTCTCAATTTATTTCCGTCCACATGGGTTTTGTTTTGCAACTCAACCTATTTCTATTATAATCACTTCTCTTATATCCAATTTACTTGCAAATTTCATTAAATATTATTCAAATCACCCTTGGATTTTATTTTTAATTCAAACCATCACATTTTTCAATCCAATTCTATTTTATTTTTATTTCACAACATCTCCTCTTATTTAATTCATTATCAAATTCAAGTTGCATTCTATGTACAATTCAAATTCATCCCCAAACTCTATCGTTAATTTAGATTCCATTTATTTACCCACGTTGAATTTATTAACATACTAAATCAAACAATTATTTAGTCAAAAAGCTCACTTCCAATTTCTAAATCAATGTTCGATTTCAATGACAAAGAATCACTTCTTAAATTTTCCCGAGTTCAAATTTATTATATAATTCCAGTTTGGGTTTCCTTATTTTCCAAAATTCCAATATCTTTATTTAAAAAAATTAGAAATTCTTTTAAATTCACATCATACTATTAAAATAACTCTTTATGAAAATACTTTTTATAACTCAATGTCTTAACCAGTCCATCCTTGTTCTTACAGAAATTCAGTCATACGTTGATCAGGCGTAGGACTGAAAATCTATAAGTAATTGGTAAACCCATTTTCAACACCCAGTGAAAAAACTTGGAAAATAATTTTATTGGAAATCTAGAAAACAGTTTTTGAAAATAGAGGAAGTATCTTTGGTGAGAATGCTCTGGAAATCATCACCCCCATCCATGGTCGCAGTTAACCCGATGGTTACGTTGTCGTCCCGACAAAATCCACAGATAACTGTAGGCCTCCGTGCCCCTCGATTACATCATGGAACCCACGACAGATCGCAGCTACAACTGGGGTTACGTAGCTATCACAGCAAAAACCCATATAAGTGTAGGCATCAGCGCCATCGAATTTTGCTGCCAAAAATGAAACTTCTCCACTCCACTTGACCATAGATCGCAGTCTACCGATGTTGCGTTGCCTTCCCGGCAAAATCAAGTGTAGACCGTTGACACTCATCCTCCACACGATTTTCGCTATGGTCCCCACAGTAGATCGCAGCGACATCGAATTACACTTTCGTCACAGCATAACCCAAATGCCACTGTAGGCATCAACGCCATCGACTAACGCTACCCAATAATCCTTAGGAACTAGTTTTGTCCGGACTCCTCACAAGATCAACTTTAGAAACCCCCCCCTTGGGGCTCAAGGCAGCACCACCTGGTGGCACTCCTGAGAAGTTCATTTTAAGCGAGCGCCTTTTTCCCCAGAGCCATCATCAAAACATTTTATACTATACACATATAGTATCTTCAAATCATACACCTAGTATGATCTCATACAAAGCTCATTTATACAAAATTGATTATTCCAAAATCAATAATTCCCAAACTAGGCTTTCCAAATTCTCATATTGATTTAACCCAGAAATCAAAAGCCTTTCCAAATCCAAAGTTCCTCAAAACCTTTATAAAATCCTCATAAGATCCTTTATATATATTCAGATATATTAAATTTAAAAACTTGGATCATTTCAACCCCGTATAAAATTCCTTCGTATAAAACTCCCTTTTATACTTCAAACACTTTCAAAACATTTTTCTTCCAGCAATAAATTCAACAAGGGAAGATTTATCTTATATAACAAAGATATACATCTTTGTTTATTCAAAACCAAATATCTTAATTTGAATACTCTTTTCAATATCAATTTCTTTTCCATTCACTTATCCACCTTTACGTTAATCCTCATTTGGATTATCACTTCAATTCCTATCTCAGTTGGGTATTAAATCCATAACAGTTTGAACTCCGACCAGTTTATATTTAGAAAATAGCTTGAAAATTTTAAAAATAGGTAAGTAGTTGAAAAATAATTATTAGTTTACAAAATGGCTATAAAATAGTTAACTAGTTATAAAATAGTTGGAAAAAAGTTAAATAGTTTCAGAAATTTTTGAATAATTGCCAAATAGTTGTAAAATAGAAATTAGTTTGTGAAATAGTTGAAAAATAGTAGTTAATTTAGTTAACAGTTGAAAAATGGTTAAATAGCCCCAAAAATAATCGTAAACAAGTATATAAAATAATTTGGCTTTAAGAAATAAAGGTTGTATATATTTAATAGCTTAGAAAAATAAGTTTATATCGAGACAATTTATATTAAAAAATAGTCTAGAGCCAACTGTTCACCTTCCCAACAATTCAATTTAAATCTTCATTTAAATTGACTCAATTCCAATTCAAATAACTCCAAATTCCATTGGACCTGATTAATCCCTAATTCAAGTTGAATCAATCTTGATTCCTTCCTCAATTTAAATCAAATTCTAGTTGATTTTAAATCCTGTTCAATTTTAATTATAATTTCATACTACTCCAATCAATTTGAATTATTATCAATTTAATTTCAGAATCCAAATCACTTCAATTTAATCCGATCAATTTCCCATTTAAAATTTTTAAACTTATACATCTTCAATCACCAATCCAATTACTTCAAACCAAATTCAATTTTTAAACTAATTCAATTAAATCTTGAATTTAAACTATCCCGAATTATAGAAATTCGAGTTAAATTCTCAAAGGTTGGTTTAACCCTTTATACCAAATTAACCTTTAAATCAAAGTGTTTAATCATTCTAATTTCTGAGCCCAATTTCTCAAAATTCTCATTTTAAACTATTTTTTTTACTTATGTATTTCAAGGTTCAATACAATTTTATTTTAAAATTTTAATTTATTATTCAATTTAATTTTCCAGTTTGAAGCCAGTTCTTAAACAAGTTTATTTCACAAATCAATTATTCAAACTTATTTTATTTTATTTATACAATTCCATTCTCAATTTAAAGATTTTGGTTTACAGTAGGATGATATCATCCAGTTTATTTTAAAATGTCCATCCTTTTTCAATTTTTAAATCTCAAATCCGATTTGAGATCACACAAACTACCAATTCAAATTAACCATTTAACTTTCCAAGTTAAATTCCAATTTCATCTTGAAATTTCCAATTCTGGTTGCTTTTTCTACCCTTATTTAACTTTCCCAAAGTTAAATTCCAATTTAATTAATCCAATCAACCTTACTAAATTTGAATTTCCACTTCAAATTTCAAAATTCTTTCCCTCTTATAAGTTCAAAACTTATATCACTTTGGGTTTTTACACCACACTTCAGAGAAAAATCAAAAATCAACCTCTTAGAGTTTACTTCAAATTATCTTTAATATCATGTATATCCATACATATATACATATTTATTTCTTGGCCCTCCCAGCCATGTTTTACAATTTTAACCCACCCTTGGTTCTTAAATTCAAATCAAATTTCAAACAACCCATTGTTTGCAATAAGTCTCATTTCAAACCTACCTTTATTTAAAGCTTTTAAATAACTTAATTCCTGAATTCTAATTTTATATTTTCATTTTCAATTAATTAAATTTTGATTTGGTTGTATTTTCATTTTTATTTCATTTAATTCTAATTCAAGACTTCAATTTGGTTGTATTATATTACTTCTCAATTTTAATTCCAATAATTTAACAACCAATCCCTTAATATTTATTAGAAGGAAATATTGCTTTATCTATCAAAATATATATATTTTATATAAAATCATTTCAACCTTTATATAAGAAAATAACAAGTACGCTCTCATATATATATACTCAACTCATTCTAGAGTACTCCAGACTCTATTAAATGAGTAATCCCCACCAGAGCCAAGGTTCTCGCTTAACCTTTCAGCTCTGATACCAAATGTAACGACCCGAAATTTTCAAACCCGAAAATTCCAGATAGTTATGAAAAAGAAGAAAGAGATAGAAGAAGAACAGAAACATCAACAACTCACATTCGCAGCGGATAAAATATAATAATAACTAATAACAGTTTACAAAAGAATATCATATCCGTCAATTACATTTAATATACATCAGAGTTTATACAGTCACTGAATATACAATTATCATGTCTCAGTTTTACAATAATATAATACAACGGAAATACTCTACACGTTCCTGACATCCAGTTCGCCTCCTGAGCTCCAGAACGTACCTACCTGAAAATCTGTAATACTCGGTCTGACCCGAGCATTACACCAAAGTAACACCCGGTCAGGCTGGAAACCAGCGTGAGTTAACCCAAACAACATGGAATACCAAAGAAAACCATTTATATAAACCCGGGGTAACTTATACCAATTTTACAAATTCCAAATTTGTTATAAACAACATTTATTTCACACAATAATCTTCCAAGTACCAAACTTAGATAAAAATAATCCAATTCACTTAAATCATTTCCTTTCAGTCTATTGATTTCACATATCAATCAAGAAAAGTTCGAAATGGTTTTCGGGTATTTCCTAACACCCGAGCCCGGTCTCTTTGAGTCTTATGCCATCCTAACCCAAGTTATCCAAATGGAATACACAACATTTCATATCAGAGATATCATCTCATTCAAAACATCCAATAGCATTCAATCATCCATAAGAAAAGCTTAATCACACGAATCAATTCAATTGATTTTAATTGAATTTCTACCTCAATCACTTAGATTCCTTCATTTACCTTAATTAATTCCAAATCGATTAATTAATCAACCCTTCCTTATTCATCCTAATTACTCACCCTAGATTAATTATCCTTTAATCACATTCAAGTAATTAACTCCAATTAATTACACGATATTAATTCTTCTTAACCAAAATCAATAAGCTATCTTAATTACTTATATTAATTAACTTCTCATATGTCACTATTATTGAATGATTAATCTTAATTAATCAATCTTTAAGCCATTAATTATATAAATTAATGATTTCTAATTGCATTTTAATTTATTCTAATCTAATTTAATTACATTAATTAAACCGCAATATTAATCATTCTCGATTTATCTCAACCTGTAATTAACTATCCATTTATTTACTTTATTAAATAAACCAATTTCTCTTTCATTAATCATCTTAATCAATTTCTTGATTAATTTTATTAATTACATTAATTAATTGCTTATCCAACCGTCCATTGACTATTCTAGATTAATTAAACTTAATGGATTAACTTAAACTTTAATTAATTAATTCAAACCTTTAATTACTAATTTAATCGCCCAATCATTAATTGTCTGAATTAATTAATTATCCATTTTAATTGCCCTACTAATTTAATGAATCACAAATTATTAAATCCTTATTAACGTTAAAATGAAAACAACTCTTTTTTTTATGGTTTAAGTTTTAAACAACTCAAATCCCAATATTTCGAGTCAAGCTACAATCAACTTGAGAATCATCCAAAATCACAATCACCAGACCATCAATTCACAATGCATACCAAATTAATTCAATCATTCAACCAAATATTTAAATTTAACCATTAAGTTTAAATAGAAATCCAACAGTGTGAGATTTACTCACCTTTGCTTTTATTTGCAGTCCACTCTAATCCACTTTCAATCCAGCTTTTTTCTCTATTTTAGACCTTGTATAATATTACGTGATTTGTTAATATCTGAACTAATTGAAAAAAATCAATTATCATTTATTCTATCCTACACTAATAACTAAATTCTTCTTTAAATTTTTTTCCAGAAACCAGCTAAATTAAATAAGCTTATTAAACGACAAATCTCCCTAATACATTAAATGTAAACCAGTAAATAACAATAGGAATATCTATTTTATTCCTTCCTTGAAACTACCTATCCCCAAAAATCCACACACACACATATATATATATATATATCATATTCTAAAAATTTAAAGTTCCTTTCCAAACCTATATACATACATACATACATACATACATATATATATATATATAACTGCTTTAAACCCTCTTTTCTGTCTTTCTCTTTTCTTTTCTTTTCTTTCTATTTTTTTTGTACCATATACATACCCATCTGTATTAACTTTAAACTTGAGAGAAAAATATAAATAAATTTATATACCTCTCTGCTCTTCATGCGACTGACTTCACCCCGAAGTCGAATGACGAAACCATCCCTCTGCAGACAAATCTAACACTCGAAGGCTCCCTTTCCAGATCCCTTCACGAGCTCCATTCGATCGCAACCACCGTCGCGAGCTCTTATCGGCTTCCTCCATGCCGTGAACTCCCCCGATGCCACCCGGTCGCGGCTCGAGCCCCACGATCGCGAAACCCCCAAAAGAAAATCCCGATCCCTTATCGCCTGAGCGCGTCGCAGCCCTACGCGAGCTCGAGCTTGCCTCCTCATCTTCAATTTAGGTCAAAGCATGAGAGTAGAAATCGCGATTGAACGAGACGAACTGATTTGGAAACAAAATGGGCTCGGCCATTATTTTTCTTTGATTGATTTTTTTTTTATGTTTCGTTCGACCTACTGAAGAAAAAAGAGGGGAGACTTGATCTTTTTGTTTTAAACGATAAGAGAGAGATCGCGTGATTAAATGAGGAACAGGCGTATTCGAGAAGGAACCAAAGTTAACCTGGTCAATACGTATATAAACAAATAAGTGGTCACAATATTTCGATATAAATTCTAGCGCATTCACATATCGTATGCTCCCACAACCATCCAAACACTACGAAAATTGAAATCTGATAATACTGCAATATTACGTACCCAATGGAACTGATTTCGTCGAAATCCGAGACTGTGCTCCGGAAGACTATTTTTAAATTCCAATTTAAACACTATATTATAAAAACCGAACAAATTATCTGTAAATTAGATTCAAAACATTTTATTATCTCCAGTATTATTATTATAAATTTTATAAGCCTTCAAATTATTTTAAACAGGCTTAGAAATTCCAGATTCAACAATTTACCCAATTTTCAATTATTAAATTCAACATTTAAACTATATAATTCGATGATTTAATTATCCATAAAATATTGATACTTGAATTCAAGTTAAAATTAACTTTTAAATATTTTAAATCAATTAATTATTTAAATTTAATTCGTTAAAATTTTCGGGTGTCACATATGTAGTGTCTATCAGTAAAGTAAAGTATTGAAATAGTGTTAAGGCTTTACATTAATCCACCTTATCACATTTTTAAGCATTGTCCAACAGTTTGCCTTAGTAGCACAACTAGTAACGTCGGTAGTCAGGGAGGCACCATGATAAGACAATGCTAAGACAAAATCATAGTGGTCACATATAAGGATAATAGTATAAGAAGGCATATGAGGCAATTCCCAAGGTATGATTCTATTAGTTTACCCTTTTTAGCTGGTCGTAACACATCGCTGCAACAACTGCCGACTGAGTCCATCACCCCCAAAAACAAATCATGGTGCATTGATCGAGTCAACATCAATATAGTAATACGAAGGGGTGATGGCCCCTAAGGGTAGTGAACCCCTTGGCTAAACATAGGCTCCTATTTTAGTCATTTCAAATTCAAACAAGTGTTGGAGTCATCCATCATCATTTTCTTGCTTCATTTCAGTAAACGTCACCAATTCACCCTCTACATTGTGGATAACATCCATCGCATATACAGTTATTAAAGTGGTTCCAATTGAATGGCAGAGAGTATGCCATTCATCCGGCTCCGGTCTCTTTAATAACCAATTGACCATTTTACACACCGGTTGGTTCTTTTAAATTTCAAGAACAAGTCATACTTCATATCAAAGTATCATATTTTCTTCAAATCATTTCGAATTCAAAAATAGGTTATACTTCCATATCAAAACATTTGTATTTAGATCAATGATTTAAATCTAAATAGTTCCCGCTTTTAAAATAGTTTAAATATTGGAAATAGTTTGAATAATCAAAATAGCTTTGACGTTGAAAATAGTTTTGAATATAAAAATAGTTTGGATAATTAAACTAGTTTGAATAGTAAAAATAGTTTGAACAATTAAGAATGGTTTTGAATATTTAAAATAGTTTTGATAATAAAAATAGTTTGAGTATTGAAAACGGTTTATATACTAAAATAATTTGAATATTAAAATAGTTTATATATTTAATAGTTTAAATAATTTATATTTAAAAATGGTTTTGAATTAAAACTATTTCTTCCTTTCTCAACAATTTGAACTTGGGTTCAAATTCCAAATCAAAATAATTTCAATTTTTCGACTTCCAATCCAAGTCCACTTCATATGAAAAATTCAATTTAAATCAACCACAATTCAAAATGATTTCAAACTTTGCTTCAAATTCAATTTAAACGATTCCATTCAAATGGCTGGAAGTTTTAATTCAAATTCTCATTTAAAACAAATTAGTTTAAATCCATTTCACATCCGAAATTCGAAATACCAATTTAAATCTCTTTAATTAAAATAAATTCAAAGCTTAAATTAAAAATCAAACCTTTAAAATAATTCACTTTCAATGAATTCAAGTCATAACTCAATTGAAGTTTAAGATTTCAAATTAAATCCTTTAAATAATTTCATTTAAGCAGTTTCAATTTCAACATTTCAAAGATCGAATTAGAAAATAATTCATTTCATATAAATCAAAAATTATATTTTCTTCAAAACAATATCATTTAATGAAATCTAAATTCAAGATGTAAAAACCATTTAATTTAACCAATCTGGCGTTCGTATATGATTTTCTATCCTATGGCTAAGTGATCGGTTATTTCAATTTTAATTGCATGGATGGATATATATTATTTCAACCATATTTAAATGACAGGTATATATCATTTCAACCTAGTTCTTAGTTCATTTCAAATAAAAATGATTATTTATATAATATCGATAATAAATAAGGTAATAACTAGGGATATATCAAAATAAATAACGGCCATACATCTAACATATCAATCAATAGGCATTCAACTGCATCAACATCCAAATCAACCAACATATCACAATAGTTTCTAGTTATCAAATGTTAGTGTTTAACTAGTAATTCAATCTCAATATCACTTTATAGGTCAATTCACTTGTTGTCAATTAGTATTAAAAGTCAATTCAACTATGGCGTCAACTCAAATTCAATATCAATTCAAATGTGGAATTGAATTTCCAAACAACAATTGATATAATTAATCATTTTATGATTTCGATTCAACTAACAACAGAAAATTCAGTATTGCATGAGTGGCTTTAATCATTCACCTTTGATTTAAGCCCATTAAAAATCCAAAAAATGCCCAAAATCTCAAAAGTCTCCAAACTCAACCAAACCATTTTTATGTTGTCCATAATTTCGATAAGAGTCCAAAGGAAGAAACCATATGTGAATCGGAGTGCATATGCAAAAGTTATTTGCGTTAGAAGATTTGAATTTTGAAATTTAATTAAAATAAAAAGAGGGTAAAAACGTAATTGACATCACTTTCCCAAACCCTAAATTGAACACAGACCCATAGCCGTTCTTCTTCATCGACCCACCGTCATAGCCCTACGCTGTCATGCCATAATCGGCCACCACCATGCACCTGGCCTTGACCAGCCACATTCAACCATGTCCACGCGATCACCTCCGAAGCCACCTCACTAGGAACGGCCATAAATGCCATCCCTTTTAGCCGCTGATTCTGATGAACTCGAGCATATGCATGATGATCCAAGCTGATAGATCAACTCCTCTTGATGTCCCCTATGATGCAGTGCCCTCTGATCGTCCCTAAGTTGAAGTTTCACTGTTAAATCCAAACCATAAAATGAACGGCCGTGAATGTTTCTCCCAATTCTGGTCAAACTAAGCCTCAAATGTAGAATCAAATTCTAGACGCTTACTCCATTCGTCGATAGCTTCACAACGATATATTATTTAATAGGGTTTGAGTAGTTTGAATTTTGAATTTGATTTGAGATTGGAAATTAAGGTTTTAGGATATTCACCATCAGAATGAAATAAGTTAGATCTGGAAGAAACTACAGAAGAATAAAACATAAAGATATAGAGGCTATTAGGGTTTCAATAACAATATATATATATATATATGTATGTGTATATATATATATAGGAAAGGATGGAATAGGAATAGATGGAACATATGTCGATTGGGCAAAGCGATAACAAAAGCCTGTAGATCATCCTATATATTGAAATATAAGTTTTCATTATTTCTAAACCCAATAGAACCAATTTCAGAAAATAATTCTATTGTATATAGAAATTAGCTTTAAAATCAAATTATACTTAGTTTTACACGTTGATTAAAAAGAATTATTATTAAACTGATTTAACCACTTTCAAATTTAGATTTAGAAGTTTCCTATCATCATTCTTAATTAAACGAAATTTTAATAATCCTTTTAAATTCAAATTTTCATGTTAAACCCAAGATTTAAATATTAAATTAATTTCAACATTTGATTACAACCGTAATAAAAGCCTAATTCATTAAATTTTAATTTCCGACACATTCTTTTATTTTGATTTAAATGTTCTTTATATTAAATCATAATTCCCTTATGTATTTATTAAACATAAGTTTTCATTTTATTAGGCCCATTACTCTATAGTTAGCATCTTCGCCCATATTAACTAAAATATTTCAATTACATTAAATTCCATTGATAACAAATAAATTTCAAAATGGATTATGTAACGACCCGATATTTTCGACCATTCGCATCCGCACATGTCGGACTTGAATTGCTCAAAATACCGCGTTGTAAATAAAATTTGGCAAATCTCAGAATATACAGTAAATACATAATCACAGATCATAGACATAGAGTATTTAATAATGCAGCGGAAGTAAAAGAGAAAGTAGTTCATGAAGCTACTATATATATAAGATACATCAGAGTTAAATAATATACAGCAGAAGAGTAACAAGATACATCAAGTACAAATCAAAATACATCACTGGAAACACTGGATACTGAAAACAAATAGATGGCTGGATCTTCAAGCAAAGCTCCAACTCCGAAGGTGAATCTTGAATGCTAAATCACTCAATCTGACTCGAGCGTAAAGCAAAATACAAAACACTCGAGTCAGGACATAAATACTTATGAACCGTGAATAAACTCAAGTGAACAGTAACAAAAATGCATAAGTAACTTAAAGGATGCTTGGGATCGCCCATCCTTTAAGGATCCGTTAAACTATTTACTATGTAGTAATATTGCGCTACTATAATAATGTCTTAAGTAAAATAAAAATACTTTTAAATAGCGTTCCGGGCTACCCATATCACCCTTCACACATAATAGTCCCAGTAGTCCATCCAATATCATGACATCTCCACTCTGGGTGACTGTCAGAGGATACCACACGGGCTACGGGAGAAAAACAAACTCGTAGTAAAGGCTCGGTATGGTAGGTGACACGGCACACAAGGCAATTGCAGGGTAGATATACCAATTACGCACACGAGCTGGTGGTAACGCAGCAGCCACATACGCCCACCTCGGAACACACTCCCAATCAAAATCGGAGGATGTCCATCTAATCAATCACCAGTAAGAGTATAGTATTGAAGGAATGTGTCCGACCAGAGGTGCTACCTCCTTTGGCCCGAGATCGCTCCTGTTTTAGCCACCTTATGCCAACTCACGGGAGTTGGGTCCACGTAATATACCTCAAGAACGTCGCCAGCGTCCTACTTCATTCTGGAATCTCCACCGCGTACACGGTTGTTAAATTGGTTTTCGGAGTTGGCAGAGAGTATGACAACTTCCGATCCCGGTCTCTTTAACAACCAAACGTTATTATAACGCCGTGGTCATTTCAAAATAGTTTAAACTTCAAAAAGATCAAATCATTTCATTTCAAACTATATTTCTTTCAAAATAGTTTATACTTCGAAACCAAAACCAATTTTTATTTCAAAACTATTTATTCAATCAAAATAGTTTATACTTCGAAACCAAAATCATTTTTATTTCAAAACTATATTCAAATCAAAATAGTTTATACTTCGAAACCAAAATCATTTTAAAACTATGTTCAAATCAAATAGTTTATCATTTCCATTTCAAACATATGTTCACCTTTAAAAAAATTCATAATACTTTCAAAGTATAACTTTTCCGAAACTAAAATACTTGAAATCATTACACTTTGAAAATCATAACATTCCAAAATCATACATTTGAAATAAATCTTTTAATTCTTTACACTTTACAAATTTATTCCATTAAACCAAAATTTCAAATTTCCAATTTAATTCAATTCAAACCATCAGTTTCAATTCAGTTTAGTTTTCTAATAAAACATTTCAAATCTTACAAATTTCAAATATAGATTTGATCTACAAAATAAACAATCCAATTTTAATATATTTCCAAACTTTAATATCCCACATTTCAAACTAAACTTTATAATTCCATATATTCATATCTCAAATCTAATTTCATTATTATTTAATTTTGAAATATTCATTCATTTCATAAATCCAATATTATTTAACTAAACTTAAATTACAATTAAACCAAATACCTTTTCATACAAATATAAACTTCAAATATTCCTTTATCAAATAGATCAAAATCAAATATTATTTCACATTCATATTCTTTATTAAAATAAAGATCAAATCATTTCCAAACCATTTCAAAATCATTAAAATATTACATCCTTTCAAAACTTCATAATCAAATCATTATTTGAATTCAAATCTAAATATTCAAATTTAAATATCATTTGAAAATCAAATATGTCATTCATTTATTATTTCAAACATTATTACAAAAATACATTTCAAAATTCCATTCAAAAATTCATTTATCTCATTACGTCTCATTCCGTTTAACACATAACTAAGTAAACTTTATTTAAATTCAAATTCAATTTAAATTCCTTAAAAATTAAAATTAAAATATTCAAAACTTCTAAAATTTCACAGATAATCCATTTCAAAAGTTACATTATTTAACACTTTAAAATATAGCCCAAACAGTGTTAAAATCTATAACATTTCAAAACATTGTCAAATTATAGCAACGACAGCATTTATAAAGTGCTATCGTAGCTTATATTTTCCAAAATGGTTTATTTCAAGAATAGCGACATTTATAAAATGTCGTAATAGATATTTAGTTATTTCAAACATTGTTAGATTCAAAACAATAGCATTAAAATGCTGTCAAAAGACTAAAGCATTTTGAAAATGCTATAAAATTCCAGGTTTCATTTTAGCTTTTCAAAAATAATAATAAAACTCCAAATTTTTATTATTACAACTTAAAAATCATATTTCTAGACTTCAAAATTTCACATTTAAAATCATTTTAACATATGATTTAACACAATAAAATTTTAAGATCAAATATTCAATTTTGCAAACTCCATTCATTTATTAGGTCAAAATTCACTGTTTATTAATTTATAAATTTAATAAAATTAACATTTACTTCAAATATCATTTCAAAACTTTAAATTTAATTTCCATTATTTATTTACATTTTAAAATAAAATTTAAAGTCAAAAATCACAATTACTTCAAATTTACGTACTTAAATTCACAATTTCAAGACTTAATATTTAATTTTCTTAAAACCATAATATATATATTTTAAATCAAAATTTCATACTTTTGAAAATACATATTTAAAAAAAATCATTTAAAGAAATATACCACGGCGTCTGTATATAATTTTCTAACCTAGGTCAAGTGATACGGATATATATCATTTCAATCCGTAATTTACAAAGAAAACCGGGTTTTATCATTTCAAACCCGCAATCCCAAGCCAAATAAAATACAATAAAAATCGCTCAGGCCTATCATTTCATCCCATAATGATTTTTTCCTATTCTAAAGTCCGTTCGGGTATGTATCATTTCAACCCATAGTGATTCTATTCTAACAGGGAACTTGCAGTGTTAACATATGCATAAACAATATAAACAATGTCAATGTCACAATATAATGTCATATATCAGATGTCAGGTGATAATTAACAGTTTTAACATGGTAATAACATGGCATAGCATATCATATGATCATCATTAACTTGCATAACATTTTATATTACTAAACACTTGTCATCAATGCACTATTTCATAAGTATAAATGTCAGAGTGAGAAAGACTCACCTTTTCAAAGCTAGAGACCAAAACAACATACAAGCACGACTCCAAAGGCACGACAAGCACAATTGCATGACTTTTGATTTGAGTTGAGAGAACCAAGATATGATCTTGCAATAACAATAAGCAAGACAATATAACATATGAATATTAACCAAAACAATATCGAACAAATTGAAATACAAAGCAATAGAGACAAGACTTTGCCTTCACCATTCAAATGCTTGACCATAGGGGATCAAGTGCTTAGCCATGATGTGTTTGGGCTCAGGTTAGCATCATATAGGTCAGGTTTAGCACACCTAAGCACAACAACATGAAGTAATGTGAAGGGTAGGAGATGCAACATGAAGAATATCAATGGAAAAGGCAAATAGGTGAAGTTTTGGTCACAACAAGGCTCGACTTGGTCATTGCTTGGCTCGGCCATGTATGGTACAGGTCTGGACAGTGGAGGGTGATGGTGCAGCAGAAGCCAAAGGTCATGTAGCAAGTGGTGGTGGTGGCTAGGGGGTGGCCAAAGCAAGATGTGGAGGGTAGGTGATGATATGTGTGGTCTAGGCAATGTTTTAAGGAGTTTTGTGCAAGTTCTTGTGGTGTAGCTTCAATGGATGGGCACGGCTTGGTCATGGTCAGTGGAGGAGGTGTGTTTGCTGCTGAAGATGGTGGAGATGATGGTGGAGCTGATGGTGGAGAGGCTAGGCCAAGCAAAGCTAGGAGAAGAGGCGAGGCAAAATCAATGGAAATAAGAAGAAAAGTGAGAGGAAGAAGCCATTAACTTGCAAATATTTTTACAGAAAATAAAGTGGCCGTGAGAAATGAAGTGAGGAGAAGTTTCTCACGTGAATTAGCAATGAGAATTCACGGCTAATGCAAGAAAAAGGTACGGCTAAAGCAAGGAGAGGAAAAGGCAAAAGAAAATGAAGAGGCGGAAAAACAAAGAGCCTTGAGCAACTAAAGAGACACAAACTCTTCGAATTTTCATTATTTTCTTTTTAAACCTTATATAACTTAAATATATATATATAATCAGATAAAATACGAAAATTTAGTAAATAAACAAAAATAAATTAATTAATTATTAATTATATAGTTTAATTAAATAAAACAGCAAAATTTGCAACTAGTCTTGAAAATATGAAAAATAAGTGCAATGAACTTGGGAAAATTTTTATGTACTTAAAAGTATTTATAAATAAAGATAAGAAAACAAAATAAAAAGGAAATCACAAAAGTAAATAAATAAATTTTAATTTAAATATAGTATAGATGAAGAAAATAGCAGAAAAAGGAAAACAGCCTTTTAAAAATAGGAAATCATCATAGTAAATTTTAGAAAAATTCTATTATCATTTTAAAAATATTTAAAAGTAAAAATATACATAATATAACATATTAAAACATATTAAAATAAAATATGACAAAGAAAAAATAAAATTTATACAATTTAAAACAAAAAAATTGCAAAATAAACAATTTATACTCAAAATTGAAATGTACATATCTTTTGCAGTTTAACTCCGTTTTCCACGAAACAAAAAGCAGTGTTCAAGTTATTAAATCTATTTTCATAATAAAAGATAAAATTTAAAATTTCAAACCTTTAAATTTGAAGTTAAAAGTCAAAGTTTGACTATTTGACCAAAAATTCACTTTTTCTGGAAATATTCAACTTACACAAGTTTTGGAATTATAATTCATATAAAATCAAGATTTATATTTAAATAATAAAATTTAATCATTTCAATAAGTAAAATAAGTTTTTTTTATCAAAATTTAAGTTAAAATAATTAAAATGTATAATTAAAATAATTACAAAATACAGGGTTGTTACAGATTAAATAATGAGACGTGAAACTGTACAATTGTTACATCTTAGTAATTCATTTCTATTAATTTATTGTTTACTAAAAAGGATTATAAAATTAATTACCAAATAACTGTTTTCTTATTCTATATCTATGATTTCACTGTTTGGTACATCATTTATTTTTTTCCTTATGAAACTTTACAATTATATCCAAATTAAACTTTGCAATTATATTACAATTAGAGATAAACGTTCATTTTATTCTTTACAACATTAACATTTGTTATTTCAAATCTTGTTGTTAATATGCAATCCAACATTGTTTTACATCAATAAATCACAAATTTTTATTTCTGACAATTTTGAATTTCAATGTCTTATTTAATTTAATATTTTTAATTATCAAAAATACGGTCGCTACAATCTCTTTCACTCAAAACTTTTCATCCTTGAAAAGAACAAGAAATAATCAATTTGTAAAACAATTCAAACTTACTTAGTTCTAATATTAATTTGAAAATAACCAAATTTCCATGAAAATTTTTCTAAGTCTGATTTCACAAAAATATTTGACGTCTCCTTTGCGCGGCTAGGTCCCGAAAAATAGTAATATCAATAATTACATGGTATCATCTTATTTTAATAACGAAACACCCTATCTATGGGGAAAATAATAAAATACCACTACAAAAATCATAATCCAAAAACGTACCTACTCAATTTATAAAACCAAAAGCAACAGCTAGCCTTTTCTTCCATAAATCTGTATCTTGCTTACATAATCCAAAAGAGTTAAAATTAGGTAAAAGATCAATATACTAGTTGTTCCAATCAATAGCACAAGAAACACGATACATATAATAATCATATGCAAACAAAAGCAGTACGACCATTATGTGCAACAAAAAATCCATCATACATCCGTAACAACCAAAAACTAATGGTTTGTCAGGTTCAGAAACATTTTATCATACAAGGTTGATAAATAAACTACCGATTGTACCTTATGCACAACAGCCTTAGGTAATTGCTCAATAGATTATTTATGCAACCTCAAACGATTGAAATGTCATTTCCTAACTTCCCAAAAGCCAAACAACATAGAGTTTAAATATTATTTAAGTTTGTATGATGTGCATATATCATTTGTACACAATATCAATTCTGATCGCTTGCTTGAATACACAAATTTCACTTTCGAACAAGTATTGATAACCGACCACTTTAGCGCGGACTTTGATCCAATTTCTTGATTAGAAATCTCTATTCTCCTTGCATAGCCATAAACTATGATAGAAAACTTCAAAATTATATCAAAAATCCATATCAAGCGTTCGTCGTCAAGAATTGTACGAAACATCCTAACTAGGACTGGTGTAAATTACCATAAATCATGTATTCGTATCTGAATCAAAACTTTGTACGAATAAAATGATCTACGCACAACTTACATATTTTATTCTATTGGACTCTTTAACGGGTCATTTATTTTAATTCTCATTCATTAACACTAGGTCAGCTTTTATTAATTTACATTCATTTACTTACACAGATTATTTCTCATTCAATATTTAAAATCATCAATGAATAAATTCTTGAAGTATTACATATGTTTCTTTTTTGCAGTTTAATTCACATTTATTTACTTATATAACTTGATTTTCATTTAATATTAATATTCATTAATGAGTCATCTTATACTTAAGTTTCTCTACTTTTCAATTCACATTTATTCATTCATATATAGTATCATTTAATATCAAATCTATTTATGAATACCACAACATTTTTCTTAAGTTTATAATCATTTACTTAAATAGTATTCTCTTTTTACTATTCAATTTAGTTATAAATCATTTCATAAAATGCTAACTAAGTGTATAACATTTCCTATAACAACTTAATTTTTTATATAGACATAGTTATATTTTAAAATATTTTTATTACTTAAATTTTTACTTGTGTAATATTCCATTAAATCCTAGAAAAATATACCAAAAATCTTATTCAAATTACTAAACAAGAATGTTCAATAGTTTAAACCTGCTTTAATTTTCATTATATTTAAATTTAAGAGTTACAAAACTTCCCTTTTTATATTTTCATTAAACACTTAGCTTTAATTTCAGATTTAAATTTGGAAGTTTCCGACCATTTAAAATCGTCGAAAATTCCATTTCATTTCAATAATTGAAAATTACCAATTAACCAAAAACTTAAGAACTAAATACCGGGTTTCATTTCAAATCATCTTGAAATAATATATATACTTTTTTTTTGTATATCGAATCATTCTTAGGAAATTTAAATTTAAATATGTTTCACCCAAACAACCGTGTAGCAAACCTACTGCAGTTTTTCCACTTTGAAACTTGGAAATGAATGTCGATGATGTCGTGATCATTACTGAAAATATTTTCCAACGACAGAATAGGGGAGTACAAAACTAATTTTCTTTAAAATTCTTTTAAAAACACTTCTTTCAAATCTCACTGAAAATATTTCTGTCCGAAAATACTTCCAAATAATACTAATATTATTTTTCTAAAATTTTTGAAAACCAATGTCAAAACATTAGAATTTAAGTTCTCAAATTTTCAATTTAAATTCATTTTTTTTTTGAAATCCTCTTTTATAAACCATATTTATAAAGTTACATTTTCTTATAACATACAATAGTCAACAGTTTTAAGAACCTTAACTAACCAAACAATAAATGGTAATATTCGAATATTATCATTTTCTAACAAACAACACACCAAAAATAACAATATCAACTTATAAGAAAATATTCTTTTAAATATGAAATATAATACTAGGTAAAGTTATTTCATTTACCAATTTCGAAAGTAATATTTTGTCGGCTTACCGTGTTCAAGTATTTAGAAATCCCTATCAATGTCACAGCATCCTATATGCCGATCAGAATTCATAAATACTCAACAAAACAAATTAACACGATACAAAACATTTTTAGCACTAACAATAAGTTTTCTCATAGATATATACACTCAAACTCATTCTAGGGTATTTCTAACCCTATCTCTAATGAGTAACCCCAACAGGCCAAGGTATCTCTAAACCAAAGCTTTGATACCAACTATGACGACCCAAGTTTTTGGACAACATAAGTCGATAATAAACCAAACAAGTCTAACTTAAACCATTCAAAAAATGAATTATCAATGGGGATTAATTAAGAAATAAGAGAAAAGGAGGAAAGCAATACACATAATATCGCGTTAGAATGACAAAATATAATAATAAAATAAGCAGTTCATTTAGTTGTTATACAATATACATTTGATTTCACTTTTACAACATATTTAGAGTATAACCGTGATGAATGGGGTTTTTGACCCTTGATATTCACGTGTTGCAAATCCAAGTGCAGGAAAGCCGATCGTTAAGGGTAAGAAAGAAAATAAAGACAGAATAAAATCTCACACGAATGCAATAACATATATTATTTCAGCATATAATCTTTATAGCGAAAATTTTAAATACATTTATCAGAGCTAAACATGGATAGTTGTAAATATCCATCCTTAAAAATTTGCAGAATGCAATAGTATAAGAGTTTGGTGGAAATCGACAAAAATCACCAGTAAATCTTCCAACTCCATGCTTTGAGCTCCATCCAGCTTTCTAAACTAAACCTGACTGGTCGGGCAAAATATGGCACCCAGAGTTTAAGGATAAGGAAAATAAACTCCGGGTCAGTCATGGGACAGGTGTGAAACTCAAAATACACAGTTCGAAAACAAAAGGGTATCTCATAAGACCACGCCGCACATAAATATGGAATGGGCTTTTACCTTATGATAATCAAAAAAAATTACGACAAAATAATTGATATTATTTTTTGTGACATATCTGTGAAAACATTTGCAAGTAAACTTATTAATCTTAGCCGAAATTGTTACATTATCAAATTCCAACATACTAAACTCTACAAACAAAATGACAGGCACGTGGTGGAGATTGGATTCCATACAAACGACAAGGTTAGGGACTACCTTCCATACAGTGTATCTCTAAAAAAATGCACATAGGGTCCAGATACTAAACGCCTAAACTAACACAGAACAGGCCTACCCTTCCATTTGGATAGTACTGAATATGACATCACCGCGGTAGTTCCCGACCTATCCATGGTCACAGGATACAATACTCGAATATATATGGTAATCTAGAAAGGTGATGACCATATACTTATGGGAGCGACCTACATAACCTTACCGCTTCTACCATGTTTCTGTCATTTCCAGGTAATAAGACATAAGGTCACGGTTACCTTTCACATACCACATTCCACTTTGAATGACACACTGTCATTCCTTCGATCACTGTCAACTTCCATAAATATACAACCTCCGAGCTCATACATCTCAAAGAAGGGTGTTAAGCAAAGAGAAGTTTCCTTCTTTGCCACCAAACGGATATATGTTTATAAAAGTCAACGATGAAATCTCAAGTATGCAACGTCAGACATTCGTCCATACAAGTTCCTTATGGGACTGAACAAAAACAAAGGTACTCTCCTACCATTTCCTATTAGAAAATAACCCTAGGATTAGTAGCATGAAGTCCTTGCATTAAAGATTTTCATAATGGAGCACTACTTATCGCCATAAATATATGATATGGTAAATTTCACCTCAAGAGACTAGTGGCAAGCATCCCTACATAATGAATATCTCCATCTTCAATACTTCTATCTTCGGCATGTTTTACTTCGAACATAAATTGGTTCAAAGTGGTTTTCGGATAAGAATTACCTCTGATACGATCCTGGTTCCTTCGACCCAATCATTGGTAAAAAGAGGTTTTGTGAATAGGGAATCATTCTTTAATTGATTAAGTTCTTTTTATCGAAATCTCTTTTGGAGATATATATTTCTAAAACATTATTTACGATATACACGGAATAATTAAACCACTCTTATCAAATCTTTGATTACTTAACACCCTTTTTTAAACTTCCAAATCATTTCATCTTTTCATAGGAAACTATTTCAAATCATTTTATTTAATTCTCAACAAAGATTTTCTGTTTCAAAACTCATTCTTTTGACTTAGTTGAAACCTTGTTATCTAAGATGTTAATCCAAAACCAGTAAATGTTAGTGAGCAGAATTTATAGAAATCATCTAATTCTACTCAATATCAATCCCTGTATCAACAAATACTATGGGTGGAATAACAACAAAATCAAATTTTAAATTCCACGAATAGTACGAGTTCCCTTTTCGGGCTTTAACACCGAGTACAAGAAGATCGTCTCCATAAAATCCAAATCGTATTAGTGCTTTAAAACTTTATTCTTTATTCTTTAGAAAATTTCGATCTAAGTAAATCAAATTCACTATCCCATCCGTTGGGCCGGTCCGGATAGCCAGGGAGAGCAGGAAACAGGTTTTCCAAAACCAAGTCTAGACACTTTCTCTTGGACATGCAAAATGCGGTCAAGTTATTTGATCGACTCTAAATCATTAAAAAATTCAATCATTTCATAAATCCTTCAAATCATCTTTAAAACACTTTATTGATCATTTAAAAACATTTACAAAAGATTTGAGAAAGAAGGATTGCGTTTAAAACTATATTTCAAAAGTTATAAAAAAAGTGCTGTAGAAAAGTGCTGTGGAAAATGCTTTTCATTCTATATTGATCAAAATGACTTTTTTATTATTTGAAAATTCATTTTTATTACTCAAACCACTATTAAAACATTTTAAAAGATTCACAATATGTATTCCACATTTTTAAACAATTTAAAACATCATTAATGAAGAAATCAAATTTTGGATTCCGAACTGCAAATTAAGGATTTTTCAAAAACTTGTTTCTCATATTTCAAAATTCACTTATTGAAATCTCGATTTTCATTCTTCGTTGGAAAAATATGGATATAATAGTTAGGAAAATTCTTATCTCGAATAATTCCGAGCTATATTCCAACTTTTACACTTGCTTACCTTTTATAGCATGAAATCGCGAACTACCGTTACGCGGCTCGCTTAATTTTAACTAAATTTTCCATTTCTTTTCAAACATCACCAAAACACTTTTAAATGTTTGCAAAACATTTAAAATATGTTTTAAACCATTTTAAAGAGGTTTAACAATTCTATACACACCATTTCATTAATTCAAGGAAAGTGATTTCCTTCGTGTTTATCGATAAGTCTTTTCATGACTTGCATATATATCCAACATTCATATAAAATTAATTAAACCCGATGATCAAACATATTAAACATCCATTTGCAAACATCGTATCATCATTCAAAATAAAATAAAATAGTTTAGGAGTTCCCACCTTTAACCAAATTGATTAACTTTCTACCAACATTCTTACTAACAACACTTCACTTAAACTTCAACTAGTCAACTTCTACTCCATTCCTTTTGCTTTATACCATCGATCTCTTCTTCCAGACTCTCAAAAATCCAGCAGAGCTTCTACAAAACCTTGAATTTGCTTCTAGCTTCTTGGAATGAAATCGATGGCACTTCCTTCTCTTTCTCTTCCTTTGGAGTTCTCAAACTTGCTTCTATTTTCCATATGGTTCGGCCTTGATAGGTTCCGCCTCATCCTCCTTCATTTCTTCACTTCTTAAATGCTAAATTATGTTTTAATTGTATTCTAAGGTCTTTGAAAAAGTTGGTGGTGTTTGGAGTTGATTTAATATGATTTTAAGAAAAGTTTATAAGGAAAAGAGATAAGATGAAGCCATTAAAGAGAGCTTCAAAGAGGAAGAAGAAGGTGGAAATGGTGTGAAATAAAGTGAAGGAATTGGTTGATATTTATTAAAAAAATAAAGTGGTAAGTTACTAAAATATCCTTTACCAAATTACCAAAATAACCTTACTTAATTTTTAAGCAACCTTACTTTTTTCAACATTTAAAATCACGTTTCAAATCATTATTTTATGTCATTTTCACTTAAATATTAAGTAAAGAATATAATAATTATGTTTGTCTTGATTTGATGTTTACTTTTTGACTTTTATTACTTTTTTGTCTTTTTATACTTACTTTTTGTTAATTATATTCTAGAATTTTCTATATATATTTTGTAAAAGTAAACTTTATTATTGAATTAATTAATACTTATTTGAATATATGTCCATATATAAGAAAATAAAGGTGCAACAACATTGTGACATCTTTAAATTGACAAAACATTAATTTTCGACAAAATATTTTATCGTCACATTTTGACGTTTTAGTTAAACTGCTTATTTATGTAATCCCAATTCAAAAATAAATTTTTATAATGCTATTTAAAAATATATACACTTAAAAATTAATTAAAATTATTTATTTAACCATTGAAACTTACTTTTCTGAAATTAGCATTTCATCACTTTTATCGATGTAAGAAAATGTTCCTATTTTTATGTATATTTCTATTTTCAAATCCTATCTAATATAATGTGAACAATAAAATCTATTATATTTTATATTTAAAATCACTTTAAATGTTATATTTGAAGGTGGTCAAATTCTGGATCGTTACATACTTCCCCCTCTAAAACAATTTCGTCCTCGAAATTACCCCAAAACAAAACCTGATGGTATTTGCCCAATTTTTTTTTTAATTTATACCGTGTGATATTCATAGATCATCTCTATGCAATATCTTATTCGATCTGCCATTTTAATGCATAAATTTAGTTACGAACTAGTATCGATCCCCCAATCTTCTAGTGCGAACTCTGATCAGGCTTCTTGATCAGAAACTTTTGCTTTCCTTGCATACTTCTCAACTATGATAGAAAACTCAAGTAGCCTACCATAATCCTTCATCAATGTTCATCGTCAATAGTCGAGTGACAAATCCTTTTTCAGACCGGTGTAAACATCTCAAAGTTCTGTACTCGAATCTTAGATCAAAACTTATATGACGAAATGATCTACATATAACATATGTATTTATTAACTTTCAAAAACTTTTCATAAAAACTTTTATCTTAAGTTTAAAAATTTTACAAAGATGTTTCTTTATATAATCCCTCTATTTATTTATTTCCACATAATTTTGTTAAAGGAAAATATTCCAAAGGATCCATTTTTCACTCAATAGATAATTTATCTTTATTATAAAAGAATTTGTTCTTTTTTTATTTTCATTTCATGTTTCTTATTTGAAATTATTCTATTGTTATTTCTTTTCTAAAAATCTTTTAGTGACTAATTTTATAAAAATTTATTTCATAAATATCTTTCATAACATTTTATTGTATTAATCAACTTCCTTCTAATCACTATTAAATTTTCATAATTCTTTTAAATTACTAGAATTTAAAATCTCAAAATTTATATAACTTTCTTTCCATGTTTATCTTTCATTTTATATTTGTGTAATTATTTTTATTTATACATATCTTATATAAATTTATTAACCTTAACTCAATATTATTATTAAACACCTTATAGTCAAATCGTGAAACTTAATTCACAAGGTGTTTGTTCAATCAACATATGATATCACTTAAATGTTATCATTCCCTTAATTACAAGCTAACACACTATTAATAACTAAATCTTTTTTTTGAAAAATATTCTTTTATATATAAAATATAGTCCTTTCAAAAATGGGGTGCCGGTTTGCCTTATTTAAGTGTTTAGGAATTCCTATCAATAACGTTAATTACTCGTACTGACCAAACACTCAACAGATCAGTCAACACAAAACATTTTATTTGTCACTAAAAAATACACACTCATATATAATACACTCAAACTCATTCAAGGGTGTTATTAACCCTATCTCTAATGAGTTATTCATCCTAGGGCATTACTAACCCTTCTATGATGAGTATTTACCTCAACAAAGTCAAGATTCTCGCTTAACCTTCAGCCCTGATAACAAATGTGATGAACTGCCTCGAAAATCAACAGTAATACATCCTCGGATCCACATGTCGCAAGTCCAAGTGTCGGATGTTATTCTGCCTTTTGGCAAGGCTGTGACACAAGAAATTAAATGGGTACCAAAGACAGTACATCCCGAGGAACGGTTATACACTGGTCTACTATGGATACTGGTAAAAAAAATTCAAGTTCGTATCGAGCTATAATCAATATGATATGACAAGAAAAACTATGAAAGCTAACGTTCCAAATTTCAAGTCAATCGGAGTTCGTATGCTTAAGATATGGGTCGATCAAAATCAAGGGAATCAAATTCGTTCGTATCCATCATGTTCATATCCATCCAAGATAGCCTTCTTCGTATCCATCAACAATGACATGTTAGTCCAATTCATGTCAATCCACTACTTAGAATGTTTCGTATCGATCAGCTATAGATCGATACGGAGTTGGCATCCTCTATCGATACGGAACAGGCTAAGGACTATCAATACGAAGTAGCTGCATGTAACTGATGCGAAGCAATCTCTATACCATCCATACGAAGTGAAGCGCATAGCATCGATACAAACTAGCCTTCTAACCATCGATACAAAGTGACTTCAAGAATCGATAGGAAGAGCACTTCCTGGGAGCGATACGAACAAAGCACGATTCAAATGGAAGAAACAGTCACTCGGCATGATAAGTGGATCTATCCTGGAATCTAGCACCACGTCACTTCTTATCGATATGAGCCAGCATGGATACGTATCCATCGATATGAATGGGATCGATAAGAAATCGGCAGCCTTTTGCAAAATCCAAACTAAGATTGATCATAACTCAAAATCTACAAATCCAAATGCCACCAAATTTTCACTGAAGCTTGCGTGCTACTTCAAGATTGTTCCTGATCGTTCTCAGCCCAAAATAATCATTTTTTGGTCGATATGAATTCCATACGATCAATCATGGATCGAGTCCAAACGTTCAGGGATCGATCACTTAGGCCCATCTACGTAAGAGAAGGAGTCTTTCGAGTTTTGAGCTAGATGTTTGCAGCCTACATCTATAAATAGCGACCCTAGACCTATAGAATAGGGACTTTTTGGCTTCTCTACGCTGACATTCTTCCGAAATCACTTCTATACTACAATTGTACTATAGTAATCTCTTGTAATCAGCAAGTAAAGTTCAATAAACATCAGTCATTTCATAGTGGACGTAGGCAATACGCCGAACCACTCTAAATTTGTGTGTTTCTACAATTTTTCTTATCTACCGTTTGGTGTGTTTGTTAGATATACCTCTTTTTGCATTTATTTTCTTCATTTTATCTCTTCAAACACATCCGAAGAGTGTTGTACCCAATTTTGTTACAAACAATTTGGTGCTATCACCGAGAAAACCTAGCTTTTCTCCTACTTATTGGATCTACTGCTGATATTGGTTAGCAAGAATCTAAGGAGAAGATCCAGATCTCAAGCCTGGAAGTTCTTCTAACCTATTTAGGTTTTCACCAAGTCTAGGAGAGAACTTCACTATTCACCACAGCTGCTACCTGGACTACCTCAACCGCTATAGATCCAGAAGGACGGGATAGGCAGAACCTCACACAACTTCCCTCAGCATACTAGAATGCTGTTGGACCTTCGAATCCACAAGGCCCTATCACTAGGGAGGAGTTCCAGCTATTAATGCAAGAGCATACTCAAAGCCGCCAGTAGCTTACCTAGCAGCTCCGTGCCAATGCGGAGTTAACCAATCGGCTGAACCAGGAAAGATGAAGGAGATCCCGAAGGAATCAGGCTTCCTACTCATCCACTGAAAGTTTAGCTTCCTCTTATTACAATCATAGATCCACGTGCCCATGGTTTGATGGAAGCTATACACAGGCTATTAGACATCAGCGCACTTTGAATCTTGGGCAACTGAGAGTTGGTCCATCAACCAGCCAGCAGGCCGGATCCTCCTCTCAAGGAGGGACGGTTCGTTATCATACTACTAACAACCACGCTGCTACCACTGCTATTAAGTTAGGAGCTGACACTCAAAACTGAAAGGATACAAACCATCGCCAACATGATTACACTCCTGAGCCTTATGTTCCTGAAGACCAAGAGCCAAGGAGGCGAGCTATAGACCGTTCGACTGCGCCCGGCCCCTCCTCGCATTGTGGAACCCGACCACACCTTGGCTCAGCATGCTCAGAATGTCCACATGCTAGATATCATGAATATAATCTGCCAGATGATCCGTGAAAGCCAAGGCCTCGCCAACGATGACTGGGGAATCTCCCGGAGTCACACCCCATTCATCAACGACATCCTCTACGCTGAACCGCTTCGGTGATTCAAAATGCCAACTCTACCTGTTTATGAAGGGAGTTATGACCCTAACCAACACATTTTAAAGTATGAATGGTTAATGAATGCCGCACATGCTAATGAGGCCAAAGTTTCCCAATTTCCCTAAAGGCATCGCAACTATGTGGTTTACTTGCCTACTACCCCGATCTATCTCATGTTTCGACCAGTTGGCTGTTGAATATGCGCTTATATGTTTTTTTTTGATGATAATAAACATATATATATTCATTTAAATGTATTTGGTAATGTACTATTTTGTTTTTCATAGATTAAATAAATGTTTGTTGAATAAAATAATTTACACAGAATTTGAATTTGAATTCAAACAGAACAAGTTACACAAAATTTGAATTCAAACAGAAATTTTATTCAAACAAATATGTATTACAATCTTGAATAGTACAAATTCAAGCTCTCACTATACGTATACATTTTTGATTACATCACAATTGTTTTTACATTTATAACCTCACTACATATCACTCACACTCGTATTTTGTCTTCAACTGCATTCCAGTTTGAATCCAGTATCTGAGCAATCTGCAAAAATATTCACTAACATGGTAAAATTGAAAAAGAAATATTTTTGCAATATAAAATAAAATATGGTTTTTGAAAATAGTATTTGCCTCAGTTATTTGGGTTGTTCGTCATCATTCACATTTGAATTCATCACACACGAACAGTGTGACATGCACAGTGTATCACTGTACATGCCACAAGGCCGTGCACATCGATATACACTTGATAAAATTTTAGGGACAGGTGAGCACAGGTCAAACCCAAATACATGATTCAACTCAGGTGCAACATAAATAAAATCACGACATGAGCACAAGGTCAAATCCGAGTTTTGAAACTGGATTCAACACAAGGCAACTTGAAGAATGCAAAGCTTCGACAAATTAAAACTCCATCAAAGCACATGTATGCAGATCAGGTCCAGTGCTAACAAAGAATCAAGTCTCAACCAAACCAGTTGTAACATGGATATCAAAAGCAATGAACAGAAAACATGCATGAAGACTGAATGAAGTACAAAGCATGCATTGACGAACATGTGTACATATGGTGACACAGTCAAGTCCAAATGCATCAGTGAGAAAACTGCAGTGGACATGTATACAACAGTCGAAGACATCATCAAGTCAAAGAAAATAAATGGAACACAAGTCAGTGGCAAGCTACAAGGCATAGCAACTGCATAGCAGTTGCAACAAAGACCAAGCTGCAGCATACCAGAGGTGCAGACAACTCAAATGAACAACATAATGCAACCTCTTCAATAAACAACTCACATGTATGAAACCACAATATCACACATGAACAGAACATCAACTGAGCAGGGACAAAACATCACAGCAATTCATTTGCAACTCAGTGTACACAAGTCAAGTCAAGTGAAACATACAAAATGCTCAAGGGAAGTTCAGGTTAAACCAACATGCAACCAGTGATGACAATATCAATGTCAGGCACACATATATATGAAGCAACACAAGTGCAAATTCAACAAGCACATGAATACAGAAAGCTACAAGTGATGCAAAAACTAAGGATGATACAATGCAGTACAAAACCAAATGAACACCATGATATTCAGCTCAGTGAAACGCAAGCAAGATTAACAAATACAATGTTCTAATGGAAGCTAGAGAAGATGACCAGAGGCGAAGACAGGGATAAACACTAGATGGCCGAAGCCGTGTCAAGTCAGAATTCAACGCAAGTGTATCAAATTTGTATCTTTGAAAAGTCCAAAGTCAACGCAAATTAAAAAGGGAAAGTTTCTGCCTTTTTATTCAAGAAGAATCGAATGCGTGAAAATCAAATCCGTGAGCAACAAGTTGAAATTATATCAGGAAAGTCGTGCGTATCAAGTTGTAAAAAATTAGGAAGGTGATGAAGTCACGAATTCATATAAATACTAGACCCAATTGTCATCATCGGCACAGAGAAGAAAATCGGATTCAAGCAAGCATAAAACCAGTAAAAGGAAAAGCATATAATTACATACCGAAGCAAGGAAGGAAATCGTTCAACGAAGCAGCCGCGGTGAGCAACGAGGTCTCAAATCGATCAAGGAAGCACGATAATCATTATTCGATCGAGGAATTCAAGCGGCGCCTTCAAATTTGCACAAGCCCTAATTTCGCCAAAGAGGAACGAACGAAGATACAAAAGAGGCCGCATTTTTCTTCACAGTGGATCGGGTGAAAAATAACAAGGGGCCAGCCTTGTTTATTACAAAGGAGATTTATTTTATAAAAAAGGGTTTTAGTTTTTCTTTATTTTTATTTTGAGCAAAAATTGTAGAGTCAAAGTTCGTATTTTAATTTTTGCTCCTCGTTTTAATTTTGAAGTCTGTTTTTTTTCCAAGTCAAAGAATTTGTAAATCACCACCTAGGTTGTAGATAGTGTCAGATTGTCTAGTTAGAATTAGTTCAGTGAGCAGGGTGTGCGAGTTTGCAAAACTCTATAGGCGGGAGCAGAGTTTGCACGTAAACGAAACTCTATAGGCGGAGCAGGGTGTGCGAGTTTGCAAAACTCTATAGGCGGGAGCAGAGTTTGCACGTAAAGGAAACTCTATAGGCGGAGCAGGGTGTGCGAGTCTAGTAGAGTGTTTGTGAGCGAGGGCAAAGGTTTGCGAGTCTAGTAGAGTGTTTGTAAGCGGGATACTGTTTAATTCTAATAGAAATCTGGAAATGCAGCAGTAGGCAGGGGTTGCCGAAGCTGGGTAAATTTTGTGTGTGATTTACTTTTCAGCATATTTATTTCTACAGTTTGTTTTCTGTGTTTAAATCGAGAAAATTTGCTATAACCCTATTCACCCCCCCTTTAGGGTTAATCTAGATCCTACAAGTGGTATCAGAGCACGGTATTTTTCTTTAACTCTAGAGTCATGAATTTATCAAATTATGCTTTTTCTGAGGGGCAATCTATTGTTAGGCCACCCATGTTTAACGAGAATGATTATGCTTATCGGAAAGTTAGGATGGGTATTTATCTTAGTTCTGTTGATTATGATGTTTGGGATATTATTGAAACTGGCTATAAACCTCCCACTATAACCGTTGGTGATTGAGATTCCTAAACCTAAGGATATGCGGGATGCTAACGATAAGAAATTAAAAACTACAAATGCCAAAGCAATGAACGCTTTGATCTGTGCTCTTGATAAAAATGAATTTAATAGAATTTCTCATTGTACAACAACACAGGAAATTTGGCACACTTTGGAGGTGACACACGAAGGAACTTCTCAAGTCAAGGAGTCTCGTCTAGCCCTATTCAGCAATGAATATGAGAACTTTGTGATGGACAAAGGCGAGAGCATAAAGGACATGTTTGGACGCTTTTCAACTTTGGTATACAACGCTAGAGCGCTTGGGAAGGTATTCACTGCGGTAGAGCTTGTGAGGAAGGTGCTATGAGTTTTACCAATGAACTTTGAGGCAAAAGTCACGACAATCCAAGAATCGAAAGACTTGAGTAAACTAAGCATGGAGGAGTTGATCGGTAACTTGATGACATATGAGCTTGAGCTAAAAGCAAAGGAAGAACGCAACAACTCCGAACCAAAGAAGAAGACGATTGCCTTAAAGAGGAAACAAGAGAGCGATGAAAAAGGAGAAGATCCAATTGAAGAGCTTGCAATGGCTGTCAATAATCTTAGAAAATGGTCGAGATTCAAGCCACACAAGAAGAAAACAAAGGGCAATAGGTCAAAAGATTCTTACAACTCCGATAATGAACTGACGTGTTATAACTGTAACAAGCCTGGCCACTTCAAACAAGAATGCCCACTTCTCAAATACAACAAAGGAAAGAAAAAGAAGAAGAAGGTCTTTGCAGCGACTTGGGATGATGAAGAAGGAGAGGAAGTTTCGGATAGCAGCTCAGAGGAGGCTAACTTTTGTTGTATGGCAAAATCAGAATCAGAAGCAAGCTCCGAGGAATCTAGTGAGGCAGGTGACTATTCTTATAAAGAACTTGTTTTTATGTGTCTTGATCTTACTAAAGATGTTGATGCTCTTGAATCTAAAATTGAAAAACTGAAATCTGAAAGGAGGAAACTCGCCCATGAAAATTTTATGTTAGAAACTGAACTTGAAAACATTCAAAACCTAGACTGTAAAAATTGTAAGATTTTAGATTCAGAATTATCAAAACTTAGGAATAACTTTGTGAATCTTGAAAAAGAAAACTTGAATCTTAAGGAAACCATCGACACTAGGAAAAAGGATTTTATAAATCGATGCACCTCACTTGTCACTGAAAACACAACACTAAAAACCAAAGTCCAAAACCTTGAGAAATCTCTGAATAACTTTTCAAGAGGCGAAAAATCTTTCAACATGCTATTGGGAAATCAAATTTTTGCTAACAACAGAAAAGGACTAGGTTTTGGGAAAACACAAGTTGAGGATAATGCAAAAGGTAAGAGTGTCTTTGATAGATGTGAAATAATTGGACATCGTGTTGAAAATTGTAGTCATAGGAACAAAAACACAAAATTTATACAAGTTTGGGTTCCTAAGAATTCTACAAACAAATTTCATGTCTATTGGAACAAGAATAAAAGGACTAAACAAGTTTGGGTTCCAAAGGGTTTGTTTATTCATAATGCTTCTGCCACTAACAATCATGGACCTATAAATAGGTCACAAAAATCTTTCATCATGTAGATATGGTGGCAGGCTAAGGAACAACAACGGTGTTCTCTGGATTTTGGCTGTTCCAGAAACACAACGGGCAACAAAGCAAAGTTCCTTAGCCTAGTACAAAGGTGACAGAATCACAATGGGCAATCACGAAAAATTATCATAAAGGTAAAACAGGTGAAGGTATACTTATCTGATTGATATATTAAATGTGATAATCTGCACCGCAATCTGAATTAAATCAGCCAGTAAGGTGATGATGAAATGAATGATGTCTTTAATTCTGACTTATTCTTAATTGATATGATTTTTCTTTTGACTTGTTCTTATTTATGACCTTGATTTGTGCTTAAATGATGACCAATCAGATTTTCAACTTTGAAATAATCCATATAAATTTGTTCAGTCAAATGATGGTATTTTATTGATCTTTGATTACTCATGCTACACGTAGATATATTTGTTTTGACATTTTGGTTACTGCTTGTAAATTTGCACGATTTCAAATTTCATGTGAAAGCTGTTAAAAAGGATTTTAAGAAATTGTTGAAACTTCAAGAAATTGTTTTTGAAATAATTATGATGTTGATTGACTGTTGATTACTCATGAATATAACTGTTTATCCTACGGTTTCTGAAATTAACACTATGATATTTGTTTGAGTGTTAACATGGCTTCATTTCAAATTTCATTCTGAGATAGTTTGTTGAAATTTCACAATCTGGTCTTTGACATCCAACGAGTGAATATTGAGTGAAATTTAAATTCAGATGCAGATTACACTGGTAATATAGTTGATAGAAAATTTACTAGTGGAACGTGATTAATCTTTGAAACATTCATTTGCTGCATCGTTTTTCAAAGAAAATATCTGCATATTTTTCACTTGAAATAATTTCCAAATAGCAGAAATTTTTCTCATATAACCCCTTTGAGAAAATCATGTTTGACCATATTTTCAGATTAGTCATTTTTATTTGATTTTAAATGACAAATTTTGACTAATCCGACTCCCTACTAATTATCAAAAAGATAAATAGTGATTGAAAAGGTGATAAGTGTTGATATTTAACATACATTACTCAAGAGAGTATATTTGGAAAATTTCTTTAGGAATTCAAACAAGAATTATAAAATTTTTTGTTGGGTAAAGATTCCATGACCATTTATATATCTATCATTATTTCTATTGACCATGGTTTATCAAATATTCAATATAGTTTGTCGATATGTGGTACTATAATCAGGAATAATTTGTTTTTCATGTCACATTTTTTTAAAATAAATAAATATCCAAAGTATTCACTCTCATTTAAAAGTCCTCACGGTTATACATGGGTGAATTACATGGATTTCTGATCCATGCTCATTTAAAAGTCCTTACGGTTATGCATGTATGGAACGCATATCAAAATTAATTGATTAAATAGACAAGTTGATTCTAATCCCATTTTAAAGTCCCTACGGTCCTGCGTGGTTAGAAGATACTTGATTTCATTTTTAAAAATTAAATTGGAATACTACTAATCTCATTTAAAAGTCCTAACGGTTATGCATGATTAGTAGATATTCAAATTCCTGATATAAATGTACCACAAGAAGATTCAACAATATGATTTTATATGAACATCATATCCATCATTTCTAAAAGTGGAATATGCGCCTAACAAGGTAGTTATGGTTTTTTTTTTATTCTTATTGGAGTTTAATATTTATATTCAATTTGAGTTTAATGTTGGATTAATATTGATCACTTAATCTCTATTTTTCTCTAACACTATTATTCTTTTGCTGATAACAAAAGGGGGAGAGAAAAGTTAAGATTTTGTCAAATAGAATCAAGCAAAGGTCAAATAATTTTCCATTTGCATCTAGGCTTATTTGAATATTTCTATTTGTATGCATATATGTAGGGGGAGCATCATGTAGAGAGGAAGCATTTAAATAGGGAGAGCAGTTAGAGTATATAATTGGTCAAATACATTTAACACGGTCAAAATCTTAAATATATGTTTGTTATCATCAAAAGGGGGAGAATGTTGAATATGCGCTTATATGTTTTTGTTTGATGATAATAAACATATATGTATATATTCATTTTAATGTATTTGGTAATGTACTATTTTGTTTTTCATAGATTAAATAAATGTTTGTTGAATAAAATAATTTACACAGAATTTGAATTTGAATTCAAACAGAACAAGTTACACAGAATTTGAATTCAAACAGAAATTTTATTCAAACAATTATTTATTACAATCTTGAATAGTACAAATTCAAGCTCTCGCTATACATATACATTTTTGATTACATCACAATTGTTTTTACATTAATAACCTCACTACATATCACTCACACTCGTATTTTGTCTTCAATTGCATTCCAGTTTGAATCCAGCATCTGAGCAATCTGCAAAAATATGAAAGTGCGGTGTGTATACAATTATATGTGCTAATATAGTATACACGGATCGTGTAATATGGATTACAATACAAATGCGGAAAAAGATGATAATAGCATAGTAAATAAAAAATAGAAAAATCACACCAGAGATTTTTATACTGGTTCGGAGCACCGTCCTACGTCCAGTCCCAGACTTCTATCTGGATTTTCACTATTAACTTCCTCGCTTCACCCGGAGGAACAGGTTTACAACACCCGAACAGCCGAACGGGATTTCACGCCTCTAATACACTGAGGACTTCAACACTTGCCTCTTACAACACAGAGGACTTCAACAAAAGAACAAATACAATTGTTGTTGACAACTTGTGCTCTTGAAAACACGGATTTGTCACTAGCAGCACACCCTTCCTATAATCTTATCCTCAAAGTATGCGATATGATGTTTTGAAAAGATTAAGGAAAGTATATTATTGAATCAAAGGATATGAAATAGTTTCAAAGATTCAATAAATAATTTAGAGCTTTTATAATGCAGAATTAAGATCAGAGATTAGATTAAAAGAATATGAAATCGTTATTATTTTAATCAATGAATTGGATGAGTTTATATAGATAAGAATGGTTGTAACTCTTTGCCATTAAGAGATATGATCTTTGGTGAAAGGTAAGAGATGCAACCTTTGGAGAAGAGAAGTGTCTTTTGGAAAAATTGCTTTCTGTTCAAAAACGGTCGACAGGTTAAAAAGTGACCAGTAGACAGGAATTTAAAATATATATACGTTATGTGCATGTGTGCACGTTCATTGTGCATTTTACACAGAAACGGTCGACCGTATGATTATTAACCGGTCGACCGGTACCTGTTATGTAACGTCCACTCTTTTCGCACACTTTAAACCGACACTTGTCCCAATTCAAAGCATACGCAAGGGCGGATTGTTATGGGGTAAATAAGAAAAATGGAGAAGAAATAAAACGAAAATAGAATCTCACAGCGGAAGGATAAAATATAATAACAAATATACAGTTTCATAAACAGTTTACAAAAGCTTGATTCTTCTTTTACAATAAATATCAGAGTTACACATACCAATACAAGCAATGCATCGGAATAGAAAGAGTGTGGTGCAATACTATATGTAAAATAATACTGATTCTTCGTCTTCGTCCTCCAATGCTAAAATCTGCTATCCTGAAACGCTCGGACTGACCCGAGCGAATTTGAAAAGACAAAAACACTCGAGTCAGACTAGAAAATCTTATGTGAGTTAAATAAACAGAATTAAATATGAATACAGTAACTCAAGAGATGCTCGGGATTTACATCTCCTAAGGATCCGTTAAACTATTTACTATGTAGTATATTGCGCTATTATAATAGTGTCTAATTGTAAAATAAACTTACTTTTAAATAGCGTTAAGGCTTTACATTTTCCACCTTAACACGTAAAATGCCAATAGTCTATACAGTACCGTAATACCTCCTGATCGGGAAGCTACCAGAGGATACTCCATAGGTACGACACAAATAGAAACTCGTAGTAAAGGCTCGATATGGTAGGTGACACGGCACAACTAGGCAATGCCAGGGTAGATATACCAATTGCTATCCAGGCTGGTGGAAACGCGTAGCCGCAGTTACCGCCCACCTCGGACTAACTCCCCAAAATCAAAATATAGAAGTGGCCACTGAATCAAATCCAAGTCAAAGTATAATATCGAAGAGGAGCGTCCGATCAGAGGAATGACCTCATTGGCCTGAGAATCGCTCCTGTTTTAGCCACCTTATGCCAACTCACGGGAGTTGGGTCCACGTATTTACCTTACAGGAAACGTCGCCACCACCTACTTCATTCTGGAATCTCCACCGCGTACACGGTTAGTCAAAGTGGTTTTCGGTATCGACAGAGAGTATGTCCATATCCGATCCCGGTCTCTTTGCCAACCAATCGTTATTATAACACCGCGGTCATTTAAAAATAGTTTATACTTTTAAAACCAAAATAAAATCCATTTCAAAACCATAATATTACGATATCATTTCTTCTTTAAAACCCAAAAAGATTCATTTTGATATTATTTTTATAAAACCCAAATCAATGATATCATTTCCCAAATATAAATCTTTTCCAAAAATTATGCCACTTTTAAAATTTATAATTCCTTGTAACCAAATATTTGAACATTAACTTTCAACATAATACTTCGAAATCCATAGTTTTTAAAACCATTACTTTCAAAACTAAATGGTTTGGATATTCAACAATATATAAAATAAGTGATTTAACTTTATGGTTACTTTGTACGGAAAATAATTTACATGGCTTTGTGAATATTTCTTTACTCAATGTTAAAACCATAATCCAAAATATTATTTCAAGTCCCAACCATTCCAATTTTATATATTTTTATATCCATCTTGAGGGTTAATATTTCAACTAAAGTTGGATTTTTATTCTTTCAACAAATCAAATGTTCTATTAATTAGTTTTGAACATTCACATAAAATCCATAAATAATAAGACTTCAATTTCTAGTAATAAAATATATATATTTTCCAATTCAAATTATACTAGAATATTCATTTCAATTTATTTTGGGAAAAATCCAATTGTAAATATACTATCTTAAAATTTCCAACTTAACATTTAAACATAGGATATAAATTATCAAATTCCATTTTCTAAATTTTCTTCCATTTTAATAAAGAGATTTATACACCTTTTTATTTCAAATTTTTCAACTTCATATGTATATAAATATGGAAGAAAACATTTATTCAGTATAAAATTTAAGATTTTTATAAACCGTATTCCATCCAAACCATAGAAATCTCATTAAAAATAGTTATATATAGACCGCGGTGCTTGTATATAGTTTTCTATCCTATGGTCAAGTGATACGGATATTTATCATTTCAATCCGCAATTTAAAAATAAAACTGCGGTTGTATATCATTTCAAACCGCAATCCCGAATGAAATGTAAATGCATACTAACTTGCAGTTTAATGATATCCAAATAAAACATTCATTCAACAACACATCCATCATCCAATCACACATCGATCAATATCAATCAATAACAATTATATATGTGATCATATATAACAGGTGATAACTGGCAGTTTATTCAAATTAAATTTATCAACTATTAATCTAACAGTTTATTCAGTAATAATTTATACAACTGTTAACTAGCAATTCATATGCAACAATAATTTCCAACAGTCAATTAATACGCAATAAATCAATTAAATTAACAGTTAAATTTAATAAAATGCAATTCAACAGATATGAATGAAATAAACATGCCAGATACCCATAAATAAATTTCTATTCATTTCTAAAACTTATTTAACAAACATAAAAGCTTCTAGTAATTGTGAGTGGGTTAAAACACTCACCTTTTGAATTTAAATCGAATTTAAAATTCGATTTAAACCCAAAAATTCGTCCGTCTCGGAATTCGTCCAAACCAGCGTCATCAAGTCCGCAATTAAATTACGATCCTAACAAAAGAAATTTCGTGTGAATCCGACTTCGTATGTGAAAGTTATGGCGAAAAATGATGATTGAATTCAAATTGAAAAATAAATAGAAACGACACACAATTAACAACTTACTACGCCACGTCACCTTCTCTCCCAGGCTTCACGCCCAGGCACCAATTTGCACGCAACAGAGAGAAACGAACCCAACACGTCCCTTTTTGACCAAAATCCGACCGTCGATTCGACCAACGAACCATATAGATCTAACCCCCTCAGTCCCCTCTCCAATACACAGAAACCGTTTCTCGATCCGATGAAGTTTTGTGCGATGATGATGAACGGTTTTGGGGCTGTTTGAATTTATTCTGGATGAACGACAGCTCCAATTGAAAAACGAATTTCACCATGAGATTACGCGTATCGAAAACATCAACATAATTTTTTTTGAAAATTTTCTGAGGTGTTTGAATTTTCACTGAATTTTGCAATTTGAAATTGGATCTGAGATGTATACATTGAGGAAGAAAGAAGGTTGAAGAAAATGAACGTACAACAGATGAAAAAAGAAGGGAGCTAGGGTTTATAACTGTATATTTATAGATAGGCTAGAGGTAGGGTAGCTAGACTGGATACGCGAACGTACGGAATAAACTATGGCCCAAAAATGGCTATTTTTAATATTTATTAAATAAATTAAAATAAATTATAAATCTAGTTTTTATGTTTCAACTTCTAATATTGGCCAAATTTTGTGACTTATATAATTCAAACAATCCCAAATGGTTTTCCAAGCTTGGATGTGAATTAAAATTTATAAGTATATCAATTTTGCAGTGTTAATTTCTGCGTTTTCTTATTATTTGGGAATTATAAATTTTATTCGCAAAACCCAATTATTAAATCATATACTCTTATACTCTCACTTAAATCCAATTAGATAAATAGATTTGACTTCCATTCCAACTCATTTGATTGCAAATAAACTTTTTACCATAAATAAAATTCCAAATTATTAATAACTTTATTCTCATTTCCTTTACACACAAACATCGTATTATAAAGGTATCTACATTATTCTCCATTGGTTTGCCTTAACTTATTTAAGGTAACCTTACATTAATATCTATTGCTATGTTTTCAAATTATTCTTCCCTCATTCTTCTTTACTATTATTAATTCCAATCTTAACGAATTCAACATTATAAGTTTGATAAATTCACTCAATTGTTTACAAATTCCATTTTAAATTCAATAACTTAATATTTTACGTTTAATTCTATTTTATTTGTAGTAAATACCCTTTGTTGGATTTAATATTCAAATTATAAATAAAATCTTGCTTTCTAAAGTTATATCAACAATGGTCCAACTAAATTTGAATTAGCTTTAACTTTATTTTTATGGAATTAACTATTGCAATAAATCCAAATTGATAAATAAGGCTTGATTCCTATATTAACTACTTTGGTTCCAATTAACCTTTTATGGTGAATATGAATTTCAAGGTATAATTGAAATCTTTATATCCATTTGATTTCACTGTTTCATTTTTATTATTAAATCCATTATAGCCAAATGCATGAAATTAATATACACAAATATTTTAAATCCCAACTTAAGTTTTACTTAACGTATAAATAAACGTTTAAATTTTCTTAATTGCAATACTCAATTACCTTCATTCTTTTTATTCACGTAGCCAAATCTTGATTTAAAAGCTTTACTATAACCCATAGTCTTATTAAAATAGGAATTTACACTACCTGTAACGTTAATTTCCATCAGAAAAGATCTTACACCCTTTGTTCCATAGATTTAGATTTCACAAATTTAGCTACTGCATTAATTCTTATTTATATAACATAAATGTTTATATACTTTGAATTCATTCCCAATTCACCAACTCAATTAATTATGCTTTACAAATGTGTTTCCAATATATAGGTATTTTATACTAATTGTTATCATACCCATAATTACACGCTTATAACTAATCCCACATTTGCATAAATTTATTAAGTTAGAATGTTTATTAAGGTTTATGCATTTCCAACTTGTACTGATTTTACACAATTATTATGATTTCTCACAGAACGTTAAATTTATTAAATGACCATTTATTATAATTTAATTCCCTTAATTGAATCAATTGCTTATTATTATATATATTCTTTTCATTCTACATTCCTTCCCATTATAAATTCATTAGCGTATTTACACATCTCTATCTTTCAAATATCAATAACCAAACTTGATTACAAACACTGTCCTTATCAATCTTCATAAATTTGTTCAGATCTATACTCCTTTATATAATTAGAGTTTATGTCTCTATTAGATTTCTTTTCACTACAGGCATAAATTATTACTATCTTACTAATTACATCTTTGTATTAATGAACACCATTCAAGTTAATATTTGTACTACATTCACAGATTCAACATTTGTTTGTTTCTTAAAATTAACTTTAAATCAAATTGTGACAATTTGCATTATCCACATTTATCGTCATAAAATCTAATTTACAAGCCTATACTTAATTATTACCCTACAATACGTTTACGTTACTATAATATCCACTCTTCCGTTACTACGTTTCTATAAATTTATTCGTTTATAAATTTATTGTCTGAAAGTTCTCCTTTTATTGACTAGACACAACAATAACCAAAATAATTAATTAGATTCATTTATATACATTAGATAAATGGGTACACTTCTGCAATAATCCTATAAATGAAAATATTTTGGTGCATAAATTTCTACATACTTAGTGCATTCATTTATTAAATTACAAATTTCCTCAATCCACATAAATCACCCATTCACATAGTTTAATTTAGCGTTTATTTAAATCTTCGTTTATACATTTAGAGTTTCTACTAAATTGAATTACACAACTTATAAACTTTAACAAATTTAGTTCACTTAATAAATTTTCTAATGTTTATTAAATTGCAATCCAATCCAGTTATCATTTCATTAATACCATTTAATCAGCTAATTATAACTAATAGCCACCCACCAATTTACGTTAATTCAATCCATGCCATATAAGTATTTAATTGTCAACATTAAATTACAATCACTATATCAATTTCTACATTTATTCTTAAACAAATTAAAATTTATATCAAATTAATTTATTAAATATTATTAATTCACGGGTCGTTACATGTTAATTTGCACAATGAATGTGCAATGCTTTTAAAACGTAAATATATCGATTATATTGAGGTGCATGATTATTTGAGGATAGATTTTAACAAGTTTATCACTATTACAATATCAAATAATCAACTTATAATCTATAGTAACATATGTAGCTCTAATGACCTTGTTTTGTCGATCACCCTATTTGTCAGAAATCAAAACTTTCATAAAACTTGTGACTCAACATTCTCCCCCTTTTTGATTGATGACAATATATATCTGCAAATCTGAATCTCCCCCTGAGTATGTGATCTCTTTCTCTTTGAATTCTTATAAATGTATGTTCCTGCAAGCAAATGTTAGCCCTTTCTCCCCCTTTGTCATCGACAAAAAGGAATAACAGATACTAGAATATGATATGCATAGAATGAATATGATATGCATAGAAAAATAAATCATTAACACATCAAAAACATAACAGAGTTTACTACAGAACATAATGTCAAATGAAAATCATAGATAACGACACTATTTAGTACAAGTGTCGATGAATGTTTTTAAAGAACTAAACCATAATAGAATCTAGGATGAAGCAGATCGTATCTCCTCTCCATCATCATCATCGTCGTCATCATCATCATCTTCTTCTTCCTCATCATTGTGTCCTCTAGATGATTCACCATGTCCATGACCACTCATTCCTGTAGACTCGTCAGATGATGTCCAGGTGAAAACTGGAGCAGCAGGACGTTTTCCTGGGTCTTGTGCTTGAACAGAGGTGGATGTGGAACATGATATAGCATCCCATAGCATACCAAAGAATGACTTGACCTTATTGAAGCGCTTATCGATTTTAGAGTCCATGCGCTTGAGTCGTGATTCAAGCAAAAATTGATTACGCGCGATTGTTTCAAGTGATTCTTTTGTTGATGACTTTGATTTTAAAAGTTTTACTTCATCAGAACGAGGACGAGAAGAAGTTGCTCGTTGTTTCCTTGGTCCTCTTTGTTGCCATTCTTCAAAAGGCATAATCTCAAGATAAGGTGGAGGAAGCTTCATTCGCTTGATGGTGATGGAATCAATGCATTTTGGTTTTGAGGTTGCAGAATCAGGAGGATTGACCCCCAAGCTAACAAAAGTCTCATGATATATTCATTGTAGAAGAAATGAGGCCGGGTTGAGTTATTTACCTTGAGAATTTCATCAAAAAGCATGTGAACCCAATTGATTTGGATTTCACCATAGATAGCATAGAGTGCCTTGAAGTTTTCTTTGTACACTGCATCATAATTTCCAAGTCTAGGAAAAGGAGAATGCATCAAAACCCGATGAAGTAACCTGGCTGTCGGTCGAAGTCCAATAGACTTAGTGCCATCACTATTGTCTTCTATAAACTGATGACTGGTACTATTTCGAGTGAAGACTTCGCAGAAGGTAGATGAAAACTCTTCGCCCCGATTTGGTATACCAAGTATAGAGGCAATTCTAGCATGAGTAAGAAAAATTTGCTTCCCACAGACCACAGACCAGATGACGCCGTTTGGATTATCAGGTTGATATTCATCAAGATTCATGTTGGCGTAAAATAATTTGATCATCAAATGATTTACCTCCACACTATTTGCAGAAAAATCTATTAATGGAGTAATGTTGGCATTATTGGCTAACCTCCGAACTCCGTAAGCCGTGAAATCATCAAATTTGATGAAAGAGCCTGGATGAAACTTGTAATTTCTCATCTGATTCCATCTTGTTACAGCAATTGGAGTTTGAAGCCATTTTTTGACGGAGATGGTAGGAGATGAAGTTTCAGAGGTTGCTCCTTTCTTGGATTTCTTTTGAGGAGGAGCCATTGTTGGAGGATTTGTGATTTGGGAATTGAAAAATGGAAACTAGGGTTTGTGATTTGGGGTAAGAGAACAGCTTGAGTAAAGAGTGAATGAGGGTAGAGGGAAAAATGACGCATAGATTTATATAAAAAACTGAAAATACGTCAACCGGTCGACCAACTAATTTTGACCGGTCGACCGTTTTCAACCAGAGAGCAAACGGTCGACCGGGTAAATTAGGGGCGGTCGACCGGTTTTGGTCTGCTGTGAAATTTAAGTTAATTTTTCAAGTTTTTATCATATATTAACCTATATATATTATATTTTATACGTAATACAAAATATAACCGTCATTACACAAGAGATAGATAAAGATATAATAACTATATATAAATCTAATGAGAAAGTTCGTCATTAGAATTATCGTTGTTTCCTTCAATACGTTTCGACCATGGACTCCATTGTTTCTGAGCTCCTTCATTCTTCTCATAGTTCCGATCCCATGAGTTAGGACTTTTAGATGTTGATGGCCTAGACGGCATTGGTTCATGCACGTCATGTTTGTTGGAACCGCAGAAAAATGTTGCCAACTTTTCTAAAACGGACAATCGTGCCGACGTCCGTTGTTGCTCGTGATAAAGTTGACTTTGCCCGTAATGGAGTTATCTCTGAAGGTCTATCTGATGTTTCTGGTAGTGGTGTATCTCATCGATTTGAGCTTTGGTACGAGGAGAATAGAATAGTGTCCGCTTTACTCGTTTTGAATTTGGAGTTTTATCAGACATACAAGAACATTGATGATGACAACCTGATTTTTGTTTTGGAGTTGTAGGAGAATAAAATTCCTCCGACTCAGAACTCGTAATTGAAATGTATGATTCTTGAGCACATTTATCACAAATGTGAGCCATATTGTATGTTGTATAGAATATTATGGTTAGATAAAAAGAAAAGATGATCAAAATATATGATTTTTGCAAGCTTATATGCAAGTTTTTTGAGTATAAACCTATGGATGTGAGTTAATGATAAATATTAACCAAGAAAACATAAGCAGAAATTTTATTGTAAATCTAAAATTAGCTTTCTTTTAAAAACTGAATTTATAAAATGAGTAAAGAGAATTTAACCATTAAATAAAGCAGTGGCTTATATTTAATGTAAGAAAAATAGAGTTTATGCAATAGTTAAAGTTAAAGGATAACTAAAAAGAATAACTAAAGGATAACTAACAAGAAGACGTTCTTTAGAAATTACTTAGTCGAGATTTTTTCTTGAAATTAAACCAAGCTCTCTTCGTAATCTAGTAAAATTAGATTCGAGCAGAGGCTTAGTAAAAATATCTGCTAATTGATTGTCAGTATGGACATATTCAAGACATATATTTCCTTTGTCAATATTATCTCGAAGGAAATGATGACGGATATCAATGTGTTTGGTTCTGGAGTGATTTACTGGATTTTTAGAGAGATTTATAGCACTAGTGTTATCACAGTATATAATAGAATTTGATAAATGAATATCAAAATCTTGAAGTGTTTGTTGCATATATAGTACTTGAGTACAAGCAAGAGCTGCTGATATATATTCAGCTTCACATGTTGATAGTGAAACACAATTCTGTTTCTTACTGAACCAAGAGATAAGTGATTTTCCAATAAAATGGCACGTACCACTTGTACTTTTTCTATCCGTTCGTGAGCCACCGAAATCAGCATCACTATATGATACTAATTCAAATGGACATTCTTTTGGATAAAAAAGACCGAAATCTTTGGTATTATTAAGATAACGAATTATACGTTTCACTGCTCGTAGATGTGATTCCTTTGGATCGGCTTGAAAACGAGCACATAAACAAACACTCATTATTATATCTGGACGACTAGCTGTAAGATAAAGAAGAGAACCAATCATGCTTCGATACAATTTCTGGTCAACATTCTTACCACTTTCATCTTTGTCAAGATGTGTAGTTGTACTCATAGGAGTTGGTTTACCAGATGTATTTTCTAATCTGAAGCGTTTGATAAGGTTTTCACAGTATTTTTCTTGATTAATAAAAATGCCATTTGAAAGTTGCTTTATTTGAAGTCCAAGAAAATAAGATAGTTCTCCCATATGAGACATTTCGAATTCTTTGGTCATAATATTTGCAAATTCTTTGCAAAGTTTATCCTTTGTTGAACCAAAGATGATATCGTCTACATATATCTGGATAACTAGAATATCTTTTCGAGAATGTTTAATAAACAAAGTTTGATCGACTTTGCCTATTTGAAATCCTGAGCTAATAAGATAGCTACGTAGTCGTTCATACCAAGCACGAGGTGCTTGTTTTAAACCATACAGAGCTTTCTTAAGTTTGAACACATGGTCAGGATATTTTTCATGTATGAACAGAGGAGGTTGTTCGACATAGACATTCTCTTTGATAAATCCATTGAGAAAAGCACTTTTGACATCCATCTGATAAAGTTTGAAATTATGATGACAAGCAAAAGATAATAGGATTCTAATAGCTTCTAGTCGAGCAACTGGTGCAAAAGTTTCTTCATAATCGATACCTTCTTCCTGATTATATCCTTGTGCTACTAATCTTGCTTTATTTTTGGTGATATTGCCTTGTTCGTCAGCCTTATTTTTATAGACCCATTTAGTACCAATTACTGACTGATCAGTTGGTCTTGGAACAAGTTCCCAAACGTTATTGCGCTCAAACTGATTTAGTTCTTCCTGCATGGCAATGATCCAATAATCATCTGTAGCAGCTTCTTTTGGATTCTTAGGTTCGATATTTGAGAGAAAAGCGACATGACCCATTTGATTGAGTTGACTCCTTGTTCTGACATGTGATGTTATTTCACCGATTATATTTTGAGGCGGATGGTCTCTTAATATTCTTGGTGGTGATTGTAACTCACATATTTGAGGAATATTCTCAATAACTATTTCCGAGTCAGAATCAATATTTGTGATGATTTGATTGTCAGTGACTATTGATTCGTCATCATCTGATATAGTGTGAGGGTGCTGATAGATTTCGTCAAAAGAGACATGAAGTGATTCTTCAATAGTTTTGGTTCGTTTATTAAATATCCGATAGGCCTTACTTCGTTCCGAATAACCGACAAATATTCCTTCATCGGCCTTTGGATCAAATTTGCCAAGCTGGTCTTTTGTATTTAAAATAAAGCACTTGGAACCAAAAACTTTGAAGTATGAGATTTTAGGCTTCCTTTTGTTAAATAATTCATAAGGAGTATTCTTGGTAAGAGGTCTTATGGATACACGATTCAAAACATAACAGGCAGTTGCCACAGCTTCTGCCCAAAAATGTTTTGGTAAGGTGGTTCCATTCAGTAATGTTCTTGCACATTCTTGTAAAGTTCGGTTCTTCCGTTCTACAACTCCGTTCTGTTGTGGAGTTCTGGGAAACGAAAAATTATGATATATACCTTTCTTTGTACAAAAATGTTCAAATTCATTATTTTCAAATTCTCCGCCATGATCACTTCTAATATTTTTAATTTTAATTCCTTTTGATTTTTGAATTCTTTTGACGAAAGATTTGAAATGATCGAAAGTGTCACTTTTATTTTTTAAGAAAATTGTCCATGAATAACGAGAGAAATCATCAACAATTACAAGCACATATTGACTGTGATTTATTGATTGAATTCTAGTAGGTCCAAATAAATCCATGTGTAGTAACTCAAGTGGTTGTAATGTTGATATGACTTTCTTGGATTTAAAAGATGATTTGGTCAATTTTCCTACTTGACATGCGTCACAAATGTTGTTAACTTTAAAACTCATTTTGGGTAGTCCTCTAACTAGATTGTTTTTGGCTAGCTTGTCAATAGTTCTGAAGTTTATATGACAGAAGCGTTTGTGCCATAGCCATGGATCATTGTCATTAGCACAAGACACATATCTGAATTATGATTAATGTTCATATTCAAAATATATATATTTCTGTCTCTATAACCTTCGAAAACCAAATTATGGCCTTTATCTAAAATACTACACTTATTATTTGAAAATGAAATTATAAAACCCTTGTCACATAACTGACTAATACTTAGCAAATTGTGTTTCAAATTTCTAACTAGCATGACATTAGTAATAAGAGGTAAGTTAGATGTACCGCAATTGCTCACATCGCCTTTGCCGATGATATAGCCTTTTGAATTGTCTCCAAAAGTGACGGAGCCACCATCTGAATATGTAATATTTGTTAATAAACTCTTGTCTCCCGTCATGTGCTTTGAGCAACCACTGTCCAATATCCACTTTCCTCTTTTCTTAAGTGGGACCTGCAAAAAATAGAATTAAGTCCATGGTACCCACTTTTTATAGGGTCCTAAGAGTTAGGTCTTAGGAGTCCAAACCCATTTGGGTCCGGTATCCCCTTTATATATATAATTGTTATTAAAATGCACAGTATTCATGAATTGCTGAATGTATTTGTTCCTAATCAAATTGTTATTTGTTTTAGGAACCCATATTTTGATAGTTTTGACATTTTTCTTTTGAAATTTCACAACTGGTTTTGGTTTGGAATATAATAAACTAAGATTTTTCTTAGCTTCAGTTTTTTGTACTTTCTTTTTCCTTTTATTTCCAAGATGTTTCTTGGTTTCTTGTTTGTTATATCCCAATCATTGTTTGTCTGAAATAGATTGTGAACTTTTAATGATTTTTTCAAGTTTTCTCGACCTTTGTTAAAGTTAGAAACATTTTGAGTAATGTCATCAAACCTTGTTTGTAAGCTAGCTTTTCCTAGGTCTAGAATTTTGACTTTTGCTTTAAGCTTATGATTTTCAGTAGTGAGAGCATTATTTTTCTCTTTTTGAGTTTCTATTTCTTGACTCAAAAGAGATATTTGAGAATCAACATTAGATGATGATTCTTGAATATTTTCAAGTTCCTCTTCTAATATTTTCTTCTCATCTTTTAACATATCTCGTTCAAGCTCTATTCTACTTAAATCTGCTTTGACTACTTTTAATTGACGTTTTATGTCTTTATATTTGACTATCAATTCAGCATTAATATCAAGTAATTCATCAAATGTAGGAATTTGTACCTCATCTTCTGTTGCCATGAAACAAACATTAGCTTGTTCATTCTCTGAATCACTTTCACTTTCTGATGAAGATGACTCTGAATCATCCCATGTTACTGAGAAAGCTCGTTTCTTAGATTTGTCCTTTTTATATATGAATTTGTCATTTTCTGACTTCTTCTTTTGTTCTGGACAATCTTTCTGCATGTGTCCCATTTTGTGGCAGTTGAAACATTCTATAGCAGATGAAGATGGTTTATTCGATCCGGGTTTCCTTTTATTGTAACGACTGGCTTTTCGATATTTTAAGAATTTTTTGAATCCTTTCGCAATGAATGCCAAATCTTCGTCTTCAGAATCTGATTCATTTTCATCTTTCTCAACATGAAATGCTACATTTTTCTTTTCTTCCTTCTGTTCTTTTCTAGCCTGCAAATTTGCTTCATAGGACATTAAATTTCCAATCAATTCATCTGGCTTCATGACGGAAAGGTCATTAGCTTCTTCGATTGCTAATACTTTTCCTTCCCATTCACTAGTCAGAGAATGTAGGACTGTTGAAACAACATCGAAATCAGAATACTTTTGTCCTAAGCCAATAAGTGCATGGTGAATAGTTTGAAACCGTGAATACATGTCATTGATCATCTCATTTGGTTTCATTTTGAAATTTTGAAATTGACTTTTCAGCATGGCTATTTTGGCTTGTTTAACCTTGTTAGTACCTTCATGAGTGATTTTTAGTGTTTGCCAAATTTGATATGCAGTAGTGCAGATACTAACACGGTTATATTCATTTTGGTCTAATGCACAGAACAACATATTTATTGCTTTTGCATTTACAGCTGCTGCCGTTTTCTCAGCTGCAGTCCATTCTGAATAGTCAGTTGTTGGATTCACTATTTCTCTTTGAGTGGCATTCCAAGCATCATAACTATTTGATTGCATAAAGAATGACATACGTGTTGCCCAATAACTATAGTTAAGACCATTGAAAAATGGAGGTCTTTGTGTCGATTGACCCTCCGTGTAAGTGGTGTTTTGAGTGCTAGTACTTACGTTATTTGCCATATTACTATAATATATCAAATAACTGTGTTATGGTTATATGATGACCTTGCTCTGATACCAAATGAAAGTGCGGTGTGTATACAATTATATGTGTTAATATAGTATACACGGATCGTGTAATATGGATTACAATACAAATGCGGAAAAAGATGATAATAGCATAGTAAATAAAAAATAGAAAAATCACACCAGAGATTTTTATACTGGTTCGGAGCACCGTCCTACGTCCAGTCCCAGACTTCTATCTGGATTTTCACTATTAACTTCCTCGCTTCACCCGGAGGAACAGGTTTACAACACCCGAACAGCCGAACGGGATTTCACGCCTCTAATACACTGAGGACTTCAACACTTGCCTCTTACAACACAGAGGACTTCAACAAAAGAACAAATACAATTGTTGTTGACAACTTGTGCTCTTGAAAACACGGATTTGTCACTAGCAGTACACCCTTCCTATAATCTTATCCTCAAAGTATGCGATATGATGTTTTGAAAAGATTAAGGAAAGTATATTATTGAATCAAAGGATATGAAATAGTTTCAAAGATTCAATAAATAATTTAGAGCTTTTATAATGCAGAATTAAGATCAGAGATTAGATTAAAAGAATATGAAATCGTTATTATTTTAATCAATGAATTGGATGAGTTTATATAGATAAGAATGGTTGTAACTCTTTGCCATTAAGAGATATAATCTTTGGTGAAAGGTAAGAGATGCAACCTTTGGAGAAGAGAAGTGTCTTTTGGAAAAATTGCTTTCTGTTCAAAAACGGTCGACAGGTTAAAAAGTGACCAGTAGACAGGAATTTAAAATATATATACGTTATGTGCATGTGTGCACGTTCATTGTGCATTTTACACAGAAACGGTCGACCGTATGATTATTAACCGGTCGACCGGTACCTGTTAATTTGCACAATGAATGTGCAATGCTTTTAAAACGTAAATATATCGATTATATTGAGGTGCATGATTATTTGAGGATAGATTTTAACAAGTTTATCACTATTACAATATCAAATAATCAACTTATAATCTATAGTAACATATGTAGCTCTAATGACCTTATTTTGTCGATCGCCCTATTTGTCAGAAATCAAAACTTTCATAAAACTTGTGACTCAACAAAATATTCACTAACGCAGTAAACTTGAAAAAGAAATATTTTTGCAATATAAAATAAAATATGGTTTTTGAAAATAATATTTGCTTCAGTTATTTGGGTTGTTCGTCATCATTCACACTTGAATTCATCACACACGAACAGTGTGACATGCACAATGTATCACTGTACATGCCACAAGGCCGTGCACATCGATATACACTTGATAAAATTACAAGGACAGGTGAGCACAGGTCAAACCCAAATACAGGATTCAACTCAGGTGCAACATAAATAAAATCACGACACGAGCACAAGGTCAAATCCGAGTTTTGAAACTGGATTCAACACAAGGCAACTTGAAGAATGCAAAGCTTCGACAAATTAAAACTCCATCAAAGCACATGTATGTAGATCAGGTCCAGTGCCAACAAAGAATCAAGTCTCAACCAAACCAGTTGTAACATGGATATCAAAAGCAATGAACAAAGAACATGCATGAAGACTGAATGAAGTACAAAGCATGCATTGATGAACATGTGTACATATGGTGACACAGTCAAGTCCAAATGCATCAGTGAGAAAACTGCAGTGGACATGTATACAACAGTCGAAGACATCATCAAGTCAGAGCAAATAAATGGAACACAAGTCAGTGGCAAGCTACAAGGCATAGCAGTTGCAACAAAGACCAAGCTGCAGCATACTAGAGGTGTAGACAACTCAAATGAACAACATAATGCAACCTCTTCATTAAACAACTCACATGTATGAAACCACAAGATCACACATGAACAGAACATCAACTGAGCAGAGACAAAACAACATAGCAATTCATTTGCAACTCAGTGTACACAAGTCAAGTCAAGTAAAACATACAAAATGCTCAAGGGAAGTTCAGGTTAAACCAACATGCAACCAGTGAAGGCAATATCAATGTCAGGCACACATATATATGAAGCAACACAAGTGCAAATTCGACAAGCACATGAATACAGAAAGCTACAAGTGATGCAAAAACTAAGGATGATACAATGCAGTACAAAACCAAATGAACACCATGATATTCAGCTCAGTGAAACGCAAGCAAGATTAACAAATACAATGTTCTAATGGATGCCAGAGAAGATGACCAGAGACGAAGACATGGATAAACACAAGATGGCCGAAGCCGTGTCAAGTCAGAATTCAACGCAAGTGTATCAAATTCGTATCTTTGAAAAAGTCCAAAGTCAACGCAAATTAAAAAGAGAAAGTTTCTGCCTTTTTATTCAAGAAGAATCGAACGCGTGAAAATCAAAGCCGTGAGCAACAAGTTGAAATTATATCAGGGAAGGTGATGAAGTCACGAATTCATATAAATACTAGACCCAATTGTCATCATCGGCACAGAGAAGAAAATCGAATTCAAGCAAGCATAAAACCAGTAAAAGGAAAAGCATATAATTACATACCGAAGCAAGGAAGGAATTCGATCAACGAAGCAGCCGCGGTGAGCAACGAGGTCTCAAATCGATCAAGGAAGCACGATAATCATTATTCGATTGAGGAATTCAAGCGGCGCCTTCAAATTTTCACAAGCCCTAATTTAGCCAAAGAGGAACGAACGAAGATACAAAAGAGGCCGCATTTTTCTTCACAGTGGATCGGGTGAAAAATAACAAGGGGTCGGCCTTGTTTATTACAAAGGAGATTTAGTTTATAAAAGGGGTTTTAGTTTTTATTTATTTTTATTTTGAGCAAAAATTATAGAGTCAAAGTTCGTATTTTAATTTTTGCTCCTGGTTTTAATTTTGAAGTCTGTTTTTTTTCAAGTCAAAGAATTTGTAAATCACCACCTAGGTTGTAGGTAGTGTCAGATTGTCCAGTTAGAATTAGTTCAGTGAGAAGGTTGTGCGAGTTTGCAAAACTCTATAGGCGGGAGCATAGTTTGCGAGTAAACGAAACTCTATAGGAGGAGCAGGGTGTGCGAGTCTAGTAAAGTGTTTGTGAGCGGGAGCAAAGGTTTGCGAGTCTAGTAGAGTGTTTGTAAGCGGGATACTGTTTAATTCTAATAGAAATCTGGGAATGCAGCAGTAGGCAGGGGTTGCCGAAGCTGGGTAAATTTTGTGTGTGATTTACTTTTCAGCATATTTATTTCTGCAGTTTGTTTTCTGTGTTTAAATCGAGAAAATTTGCTATAACCCTATTCACCCCCCCTCTAGGGTTAATTTAGATCCTACATTGGCAACGATGTTTTTTGAACAGTTTTGCATGCATGTCATAAGGACCAAAAATGTTAATACCTTGTCCAGCATCACTCGAGCTCCTGGAGGGACACTCAGACGTTATCTGGAAAGGTTTCATGCTGTATGCGCTAAGATTGGTAATCCTAATGACAACTCCATTTTGATGGCACTGACTAAGGGGATCGATCTTGATTCCAAATTTGGCAACTAGTTGGCCGAAAAACCCCCTACGTCATTGGACCTTTTCTATTCCAAATAGCTCAGTTCTTTAGAAGAGAGGTTGCAAAACAGTTTAGGAAAAAGGACGATGCAGGGCCTAATGTGGAAGGAATCCAAAGCAATGTCGATGTAAAACAAACCAGGGAAGTTTCGGAAAGGTGCAGTTAAACATACAAAATAGCAGAATCAGTAGAAAGGCGATGGAAGTCAAGGTAGGAAACTAGATCAAAATCGTGGACTGTGATGTAGGGCTCCCATGTTTGACACGTATACTCCTTTAACTAGGTCTCTAGAAAATATGTACTTACAAACTTGTAATACTATCCAATATAAAAAAACCTGCTCCGAAGCAATCGTCAGAGAAACAGATTCAAACGGGGAAGTTTTGTAGGTTTTACGATAGTTATGGACACAACACGAACTAGTCGTCATTTAGAGGATATTATCGAGAAGTTGATACGAGAAAGAAAATTGGAGCAGTTTCTTTGGGCGCCATAGTCTGGAAGTGCAAGACCATTGAATCAAAACCAAATACCAAATTAGATTAGACTGGAGGAACCCGAGGTGGGAGATTAGTGATTAATACTATTAGTGGTGGTCCTCATCTAGCGGATCGGAGTTGGAGGGAAATGGAGTTATTTGCCAGCTCTATTAGGCATGCGAGCTTCAAATGTTGTAGTAATTTGGAAGATGGGACTCTGGCCAAACAATAGAATACGAAGGCAGATGACAGCGTATTTCATGATAGGAATGCCGACAGAGTCGAAGCCCCAACCATTGATCCACTAATCATTTCAGCTCAAATAAGTCCTGCTTGGATGAAGAGGATCTTAGTGGGCATTGGAAGTTTGACGAACATACTGTTTAAGCGAGCCTATGATCAGAAGAAGATGGAAGCAAAAGATTTAAAGCCTTGTCAGTCTTGTACTCATGGCTTCAATGAAAGAGCAAATATACCCACTGGGATGGTGGAGCTACCAGTGGAGTTGGGAGTTGGAGAGCGCCGGAGAGTTCGGATATTGCATTTTATTATGTTGAATATTAACTCACCATACAATGCTTTCTTGGGCGGCCCGGCCCTAGTTGAGTACAGGGACATTATCGCCCTTGGTTCCTGACTTTTAAGTTCCCCACCGACAATGGAGTCGGAGTCGTTCAGGGAGACCAGGCTGTTGGACGAGCCTGTTATGTTGTTGAGTTGCGGGAGGTGCAGTAAAAAGAGAAAGGAAAGGGCGTGGAGGAATCTCTTTGCATCCGCTTTGCGGATAATTGACAGTTAATGCCTGGGCCAAGGCCCGAGCACCATAACCAATTCCAAAGAGATCTTGACCCAAGAGATACCAAAATTAAAGATGAAGTCAAAAACAATCAGGCTTCTCCGGCAGAGCTCAAGATAGATGTTCCGATCAATAATGGTGACAATTCTAAAATGGTAAAGATTGGATCCAGCTAAGCCAACAGATGAAGGAGGAATCCATTGAGTTTCTTAGGGAAAACCTTGACGTGTTTGTCTAGACGCACTTCGACATTTGTGGGAACTCACCGGATATTGAAAGCCATACATTGAATATTGACTAGCGGCATGTCCTAGTCAAGCAAAAAAGGCATGGTATGGATCCTGAGGGATCTGCCGCCCTTAAGGAAGAGGTGGACAAACTCAGGTTGAACGGGTTTATCCGCATGCATTATATCTAGAATGGGTTTTCAACCCTGTACTTGTTAGAAAACTTAACGGAAAATGGAGGACATGCATTGACTACTCAGACTTGAATAAAGCTTACCCTAAAGATAGTTTTCCACTTTCTCGGATCGATCAGCTCATAGACTCAACGGCCGGACATGAACTCTTGTCCTTCATGGACGCATATTCTGGTTACAATCAGATACCAATGCGCTCACCTGATCAGGAGTATACCAGCTTTATCACCAATTTGGGACTCTATTGCTATAAAGTGATGCCGTTCGGACTTAAGAATGCAAGGGAAACCTATTAGAGACTTGTCAATCGAATGCTCGCTAACCAGATCGGAATGACCATGGAGGTATATGTGGACGACATGATGGTAAAGTCACGATTCTCCACCAATCATATCAAATACCTAGAAATGATGTTCAACCTCCTCCGAGAATAAAGAATGAAACACAACCAGTTAAAGTGTCACTTTGGAGTAGCATCTGGAAAATTCCTTCGATACATTGTTAATGCTTAGGGAATCAAAGCCAATCCTAAGAAAATATGGGTAATTAAAAACCTTGAGACTCCAAGGACTATAAAGCAAGTCAAAGCTTCAACGGGAAGGTAGCAGCACTGAGCAGGTTCATTTCAAAATCCACCGACAAATGCATCCCTTCTTCGATCTAATCATAAAAAGGAAATGGAAATTTGAATGGAATATAGAGTGTGAGGGTGCATTCCGAACACTGGTTCAACAACTGTCCGCACTACCCATTTTTTCAAAACCTATTGATCACGAGAGACTATACATCTACTTGGCAGTGTCTGAAAATGAAATCAGTGCTGCTTTAATTCGAGAAGAGGACCGGATATAATAGCCAGTCTATTACATCAGCAACAACTGATCAGAATGGAGAGAAATTATCCGATGCTAGAAATGTTGGCTTACTGTCTTGTCATTGCCTCGAGGAAACTCCATCCATATTTTCAAGCTCATCCTATCACTATCTACACCGACTAGCCGTTATGATAGGTCCTTGCACGACCTGACTGGTATGTTACTCAAATAGAATATCGAGCTGAGTAAGTTCAACATCGCATACACACCGAAGCGAGCTATTCAAAGGCAAGTGCTAGCAGACTTCATCGCTGAATTCACTATCTCCGAGGATTTTCCCAAAACCAGTGAACTCCCAAACATGTCTGGAAGCTACATATTGATGGTGCATCAAGCGACCGCTGCTCAGGCGTTAGGACTGTACATGAAACTCCTGAAGGCCGATCAATATGCTATGCTTTAAAGTTCGATTTTCGTGCGACTAACAATGAGGCCAAATACGAAGCCTGCTTACTAGACTATGGCTTGCCAGAGAGTTAAGAATTATTGCTGTGGAGATTTACTGCGATTCACAATTGGTCGTGTGCCAAGTTTCGGGGGAGGACCAAGTTAAAGATCGGAGACTGGCCGCTTATCTCGCTCAAGCCTAGGAAATACTGAATCAGTTTGATTGTTATGCCATATATCGCATACCCCGAGAACACAATCAGAAGGCAAATTCCTTAGCAAAATTGGCCAGTATCGATGAGGCATAGTAAATGGGAGTCGTTCCTGGTGAGACATTATCCTCCCTGAGCATTGATCAGATGGAGACCGACTGGGTACTTGAAGTCATACCCGATAAGAAGTCATGGATGACTTTGTTTCGAAAATATCTCGAGGACGGGACCCTGCCAGAGCGCAGGAGTGAAAAAAGACAAGTTTTTTGAAAGGCTTCGTGGGTTCACAATTCAAAATAGAGTCATGTATAGAAAAGGGTACTCTGTCCCTTTACTCCGTTGTATCGCCCACGATGAAATCAATCGAGCATTGCATGATGTACATGAGGGAGAATATGGAAATCACACCGGAGGGCAGGCTTTTGCTAAGAAAGTGCTCTGATATGGTTATTATTAGCCAATGTAAATCACGACGCATCGGATTATGCTGGGAAGTGCGATAGATGTCAAAAAACATGCTCAGATTCCAAGAGGCATGCCTATCAAAATAAATCAGATGGTCAGTCCCTGGCTGTTTGCAGTATAGGGCATCGACATTATTGGGCCTCTGCCTCTAGCTAAAGGTGGCACGAAGTACGTCATTGTTGCAGTTGATTACTTTACCAAATGGGTGGAAGCCGAGCTCCTTACTACTATCACCGTGAAGAAAGTAATCAACTCTGTTGTATGCAATATTATCTGTCGATTTTCTCTCCCACATACCATCATAACTGACAACGGAGCCCAATTCGATAGCATCGAGTTCAAGAATTTCTATCAATGATTCCATATCCAGAAGAAATTCTCATTAGTTGTGCACCCTCAAGCGAATGGATAGGTTGAAGCTGTTAATAAAGTTGTAAAGTCCATTTTGAAGAAACGAATGCAAAAGGTCGGGGGGAAATGGGTCAATGAACTTCCTATGGCCTTATGGGCTTATCAAATAACCCACAAGTCCACAACCAGCCATAATTCGTTTTCACTTTCCTATGGTTCAGAAGCCGTTATTCCGTTCGAGTTGGAAGTGCCTTCTCGTCGTGTGACATATTATGACCCGATGACAAATGTTATATAACTTGTTGAATCTCTGGACTTACTGGATGAGAAGCGAGAAGAGGCTGATTTGAGGGCAGCCGCATACCAAGTCGAGTTGCCCGATTGTACAATGCCAAGGTTCGACTCCGAACCTTTGAACACGGCGATCTTGTCCTTAAGAGAATTTACCCGGTCCCTTCACATATGAAACTAATATGGGAAGGGCCGTATGTTGTCGAACGAAGACTCGGAGATGGCACCTTTAAATTATCAACCATTGATGGTCTCACATTGCCGAAGGCCTGGAACATCGAGAGTCTTTGTCGCTACTAAACATAACCGGCTTTATTTATTCATTCACTCTGCTTTTCATTTGCATTTTGTTTATACATTTCGAAATTTGAATTTGTAATAAGGCAACATACTTTGCCGTATTTTCTTATTTAAGCAATAAAATGCAATCTCTTCGAGCCGAAGCAATGATTCTTAAAATATGTCGTATGACTATCACCATGCACGGAGAGCTAAGTTCCATCCTACAGTGTGACTTATTCAAATATGGAGTGTCTGTGATATGACTGGTCACTCGCTAAGTGAAACCCGAGCTCGAGGACAAGTCATCACACTAAAGCCAAAAATGGATTGATACACGAGAATCCTCTAACTAACTCTGGCTCCCAGAGTGCTAGCTGGAGTATAAACTTACAAATGCGGACTCAAAGAGGGTGGATCCGTCCATCTAACAATTTTTCCCGTGTTTAAACCAAGTTCAAGGAGGATGGATCCGTCGATCTAAAGACCTCACTTGTTAACACAGGGTGGATGTGACCCGGCCGTACACGATCGATAAATCTATCGTTTTCGGACTGCGAACGAAATCCTAGAACTCAAAACAGATGTTAATAATCGTATGTTAAACAACTTCAGATTCCCAGAGCACGGACTGGAGTATAAACATCAAAATGGGTGTAACCGACCACCCATTGACTAATTCTAAGTCCCCAGTGCATGGATTGGAGTATAAAAACAAAATGGGTGTAACTGACCACCCATTAGCTAACTCTAAGTCCCAAGAGCGCGGGTTGGAGTCTAAACACAAACCGGGTGTGAACTGACCACCCGTGAGACAACTTCGAGTCCCCGGAGTATGGACCGGAGTATAAACACAAATCAAGTCTGATCGATCACCCATGAATCAATCTATATCCCTAGAGTACGGACTAAGTTCTGAATATCAAACGGGTGTGACTGACCACCCATAGAATAACTTAAGTCCCCAAAGCATGGATGTGACTTTAAAGATCAAACGGGCGTGACTGACCACCGTCGTACAAGTGCAATCACTGGAATGCGGCTGCGATTACCAATTGATGAGCGAGTGTGATCCGATCACTCGAACCCGTCCCTTTTCAACTTCGTTCCAACTAAGTTAAGCTTGATTTATCGAAGGCAGAAAGTGACTGCCCAAAATTTAAGTACCAGCTACTGATTGAAACAATACAATATTAAGACTCAACTTAACTTTTGGTTATAACTCGAAGCCATAACTTTGGGACTTAACAAATAAACTCAGGTCTGATTTCGAGACTAAGGCCTTACAAGTATATTACATGGAAGTTCGAATGCTAAAGCACATAATCAAATAAACACAAAACTGTGCTGAAGACAAAATGGATTTTTTTTCAAATATTCTTTGGAAAAGAAGGATAAGTACAAAAAATATCCCACGAAATCCTACTAGCAGGGGCCGAACCCGCATCTATACCCGGCCCACAGGAAACTTCCTATATGTTTGTCAAAAAGGAAGCAAAAAGACATATCTATTCTCTCAATTTCTTCTTTTTTCTTCGACGTTGATCCGTTGGAGCTACAGCTCGGTTGCCTCTTCAAGACTTTGCCTTTTGAAGGTTGATCTTCAACTGGGGGAATTCTGGTGACCTCTTCCTCCGAACTTACAGGAATTGGAACACTTTCTGAATGCGAGGTCGAAAGGATAGGAACGCTCTCAATGTTTGAAGACGAGGGAGGCATGCCAGTTTCGACAATTGTGCCGTCGGGAGAAATCATTCGCAGAGGAGCTGGGTGAGGACCCGCCATACCACCTCCAATATCACTGGCCCGCGCTACTGCTCCATCTCAGTGTTGATCTCCGCTATCTCTTCTTCATGAATTGTTTGAGTGTCCGTGGGAATGTTGCTAGTTGGGCCCAAAGAGCTTACCATGAATGCGCATCCGCCCATAAAGAATGGCTGGTCGATAAGCAGGACACTTTGATGACCAAGGAGTTCCTCCGTCATTTGCTCTTAAAAAATAAAAGCACTCCCCTGCACGACGTCAACTGATGTAGCGGCCATTGTTATGGTTGCCTCCGTTATAAGAGCCTCCTGCTCATGATTTGGCTCTTGAGTTGTAGGGAGCACGGCCGATGCTGGTCCTAACGCGGAATAGAGATAGGAGAAAAATGTTAGTAACTACTTCAAACGACACTCCCGACTTCGAGTAAACGCGAGAAATGTTCAGAGTACCTTCCTCAGAATGGCTCGTGACTGGAGTCGGAGCGGCTTCAAGGACATGCTCGCGAGCTGGAGACAACTACAATTGATCAGGGTTGTGTGTTGGCACAAATTGAAGATCAACCATTGGAGTAGATTCGGGTATGGTTAGCGTAGGAATTTCGAAGCTTGCATCACAATGCTCAATGCCAGAACCCTCTCCAGCCTTCGGATGCTGAGTACCGAGTCTCTCTTTCTCAAATGTGATGGTGATGTCGTGAAGAACTCTTCTCTCATTATTATTCAGCACCCGATTCACTAATTCGAAGTCATCGATGGATTCAATGCGGTGCTCTACTTTTTCATCTTCAACCAAGCGACACCAAGCATTGTATAGATGTGATGGATAATTTTCGACCAAGCTTAGATTTCGATGCTTTAGAGCAATGGCATTATACGTAATGAGGAGATCTTCAATATCACCCTCCAACCTTGCCTCTACCGTTCTCACCTCAACCTCAACCCTGGCTTCGGCTTCCTGAACCTTTAGCATTGTCGCATCCCTATCATCCCTGAGTGCCACAGCCTGCTTGCATGCTTCTTGAGAGGCCTTGTTTACATCGTCTTCTCTTTGATAACTTCAGCAAGTTTGTCTTTAAGCTCCTCAAGCTCTTTAAGCATCCCATCTCTTTTGGCCATAACTGTGGTGGTCCGGTGTCCCATTTCCTCAACCAAGGCTAAGTGTGTTCCCCTCATCTCCTCCATCCTTCGGGTTGCATCATCTGATCTTCTATTAGCCTCTATTTTTGAATTTCTCACAGATTCATTTTCGTCATTAAGCACTTGAATTATGCAGTCCCTCTAAACGAGATTAGTTTCTAGTTTCTTGATTGTCTTCATCCGCTCAAAGGCCACCGCTGATACTTTATCTGCGGTTTTCATCCATTCCCGATATTGGCCAGAAACATTGTGTATGTAGTTATGCATCGTCAATTCTACCTCGTTTGAGATTCTCTTTAAGTGCGGAGGAAAAATGAAGCCGTCAAAGCAGATATTTGGAAAATCCTTTTTCAACATAGCGATTCTAATCGCTCCTTCCCCAATGGGCTCTGTGATGGCTTGCTCAGTGATGATGGGAGTTTCAGTTTTGGTCCTTCGACGCTGTTAGTCGGGCCTACCTGCTTGAGGAGGTGGTATTTGGTGCAAAGATCCAAGGGGTTGTTTGCCAAAACCAGAAGGTTGTGTTGGTCCTCTAGGTGGCGGAGAACATGACAGGGAACGGTGCCTATACTCCCTCTCCCTTTCCCTCTCATAGCGCTCCCTCAATTGACTAGAGTACCACGATCGCGTTCTCTATTGGCCTCACATCTACGAGACTCAAAGTATGAACTAGATGAACGACATATAGAGCAGAGGCTACCAAGCGTAGGTTCCCGCCTCGACATCGTATCTGTAAAATGAAAAGAGAAATAGAGTTGGTAATCTCCAAAGATGAATAACTTATGACTAGAAATTGTATGGTGCTGTGAAGTGTGTGTGCAAACCCCCTAACCAACTAGTTGTAATAGCCCTACTTGGTGGAGTTTCTCCCCTATGTCTAAGGTACTTTGAAGCCTATCTAATCCGGCATCTTGATGCAAAGACAAGTCGTCCGGAATGGGGAAGTACGCCAGTCGCAAAAAAGAGGTCTCCATTTGTGAGGAAGGAATCTTATGACTAGTAACAGGCAAAGAGACTACGACGGTTTTGCACCTGATAGATTTTCAAGCAATAGACTTGCCTCTTCTTCTCCGCTCTAAAGATCTAGGACCATGCGAAGGCCCAGCTGCGGGCTCGTCTCCAACGGTCATATTCTCGTCACTGCCCTGTTCAGTAATTATTACCACATGAGCTCTCCTCCGAGCTTGCCTCACCGGGACCATCTTAAGAACTCCTGCAAGTCCGATTCTTTGGTCTTTGTCAATTAGCCCCACGGTTACCATATTCTCGTCCTTAAGGACTTCATCAATTTCTCTATGTTCAGGGGGTACTTCTTGAAGGACTCCTAATATCTCCTTAACCTGAGCACCTTCAGGTCGCGGAACTAAAGCTACAAAAGGAAGAAAATGTTAGACTCAACATTGACTACTATTATCCAATTAGTCAGCAAAGAGGACAAGGAACTTACGTCTTGCTAGCCACCTTCTGGCGAACCCAGATGGACACCGAACATAGAACTATTTGGTCTTAAAGTAACTCAACTTGCTCTAAGCCTCGGTCACGACTTGCTAATTTCTAACAACTTTTAGAAAAGTAAAAGAAGGGTTGTCCTCATGACTCTTTATATTGAATAAGTATCTGATTTCCTCAATCATTGAGGGACAGAGTAGATGCCCCATGAAGATAACAAACAAACTATTGAGCGATGCGTATCCATTCAGATGCGACTGAGATGGAGCGATCCTCAAGAAAAGTAAAACTTCCTGGATAAACTTTTTGAAAGGAGGAAGCGTCCCGGCTGCACACATAAATATGTTGCAGGCTGTATGCCCTTTCGGGGAGTTGTGGACTCTATCTTCTAACCCCGATAGTAAGACGTTTTTCAGTGACAACATATGCCTTAAACATATTCTACCCAAAATATCTTTAGAAATATTGGAATGGACGGAATCTTGTGGACGTGCGATGAAGACTGCTCCTGGTAGCTCGGCTAGAGCAGGGCTAATAACGTCGACTGCAATAGCCGGCATTTCGATTACAGGGAGAAGTGGGCCCTGGACATACTGTGAATGTAAGCTTTTGGGTTCCATATCTATTGAACTCGGTAAAAATCATTGTTAGATGACAATAAACCCTTGTTCCCCCCAGTGTGAAGTGCGTTAATGTGTTGTACATTACAGTGCTACATAATACTTAAGAAATTCTACATAATTTGAGGAATGTTCAAACGACCAGACTTCGAGATTCAACCGGAGTGACCGTCATTGCTGACTGTCACAACCATGCCATCCAAGCTTCGAAGAGCGATCTAAAGTAGAGTTTGTAAAACTTGTCAAATTACAGTTCCATCAACGAGCTTCGAAGGGAGGTCAGATATGCAGTAAAACGGCTACGTCCAATTATGCAAGGCAGAAGCTCGTCGGAGTCAAATGTTCGAGTGTAAATTTTTTTTCATATCCATTGTGGTCAAAACTTGGGTCGATCATAGGAAGCTTCATTCGTATCAACCACCAGGAGCTCAATTCTTATCGACCATTGGAAACAGAGATTCGCATCGATCATGGAATGGTACTTCGTATCGATCATCCAAAGGTCACTTCATATTGATGCAAAATCCCACACTTCGTATCGATCAACAATAACACATACGTACCGATCACCAGACCCAAGATTTCGTATCGATCGCTCTAGATCGATAGGAATGCCAGTCTTCAAACGATCGATGCAAATGTCCACCAGCCATCGATACGAAGCAATCCCCTCATTCGACATGAACTTTTTTTCATCCACAATCGATATGAATACGCCTCTCGGGTCCATCATCCTTTCTTTCTTCTTCTCCAAACTACTACGGTGCCCGTGGAAAATTAGGGCATCCAGAGTTTAAGAATAAGGAAAATAAACTCGGAGTCAGTCATGGGACCGTGTGAGAACTCAAAATACGTGGTTTGAAAACATAAAGGTATCTCATAAAACCATGCCTTACATAAACACGGAACAGGTTTTTACCTTATGCTAACCAAAACATTTTACGTTAAAATAATTGATATTATTTTTAATGACATATCTTTGAAAGCATTTGCAAGTAAACTTATTAATCTTAGCAGAAATTTTTACATTATTAAATTCCAGCATACTAGGATCTACAAACAAAATGGCAAGCATATAGTGGAGGTTGGTTTCCATACAAATGACAAGGCAAGGGACTACCATCCGTACAATATATCTCTAGAAAAATGCACCTAGGGTCCAGATACTGAACGCCTAAGCCAACACAAAACCAGCCTAACCCTTCCATCTGGATAGTACCGAATATGACATCACTCCAGTCGTTCCCAACCTATCCGTGGCTATGGCATACAACACTCGAATATATAAGGTATTCTAGAAAGGTGATGAATATATCCTTATGAGAGCAACCAACATAGCTATACCGCTTTTACCTTATTTTTATCATTACTGAGTGATGAGGCATAAGGTCACGATTACCTTTTACATAGCACACTCCACTTTGAATGCCACACTGTCATTCCTTCGATCACCGTTGACTTCCACAAGCACACAACCTTTGAGCTCATATGCCTCAAAGAAGGGTGTTAATCTAAGAGAAGTTGCCTTCTCCATCACCAAACAAATGTACATTTTAAAAGTCAATGATGAAATCTCAAGAATGCAAGGTCAGACATCCGTCCATACAAGTTCATTCTAGGACTGAACGAAACCGAAGGTACTCTCCTACCACATTCTGTCGGGAATCAGCCCTAGGATTAGTAGAGAGAAGTCCTTGCATCGAAGAATTTCATAACGGGGCACTAGTTGTCACCATAAATATATGATATGGTAAATTTCATCTCGAGAGACAGTGGCAAGCAGCCCTACATCATGAATATCATCATCTTCAATACTTTTATCTTCAGAATGTTTTACTTCAAACGTAAACTAGTTTGAAGTGGTTTTTGGATAGGGATTACTCCGTCTCTGACCCTGGTTCCTTTGACCCAATCATTGGTAAAAAGAGCTTTTGTGAATAGGAATCATTCTTCAATTGATGAAGTTCTTTTTATCAACATCTCTTTTAGAGATATATATATTTCTAAAACATTATTTTCGATATATACGAAACCATTATACCTCTCTTATCAAATCTTTGATTACTTAAAACCCTTTTTCAAACTTCCAAATAATTTCATCTTTTATTAGGAAAATATTCCAAATCATTTTATTTAAATCTTAATAAACATTTCTTATTTCAAAACTCATTCTTTTGATTTAGTTGAAACCATGTTATTTAAGATGTTAATCCAAAACTAGTAAATATTAAGTGAGCAGAATCTATAGAAATCATCTAATTCTACTCGATATCAACCCCCGTATTCAAAAAATACTATGGGTGGAATAATGGCGAAATCATCTTTTAAATTCCACGAATAGTAGAGTTCTCTCTTCGAGCTTTAACACTGAGTACAAGAAGATCAACCCCATAAAATCCAAATTGTATTAATGCTGGAAAGCTTTATTCTTTATTCTTTATAAGATTTCGATTCGAGTAAATTAAAATCACTATCCCATCGGTCGGACTAGTCTGGATAGCCTGTGAGAGCAGGAAATTAGTTTTCCAAACCCAAGCCTAGATAATATCTCTCTGACACCCAAAAGGCGGTTAAGTTATTTGATCGAATCTAAATCATTAAAATATTTATTCATTTCATAAATCCTTCAAATCATCTTTAAAACACTTTATTGATCATTTAAAAATATTTACAAAAGATTTGGGAAAGAACGGTTGCGTTTAAAACTATATTTCAAAAGTTATAAAAAAAAGGTGCTATAGAAATGTGCTACAGAAAATGCTTTTCAAGCTATATTGATCAAAACGACATTTTTTATTTGCAAGTTCATTTTTACTACTCAAATCACTTTCATAACATTCTAAAATATTTATAATATTTATTCCACATTTTTAAACAATTTAAAACATCATTTGTAAAGAAATCCAGTTTTGGATTCCGAACTGCAAATTCAGGATTTTTCAAAAACTTATTTTTCATATTTTAAAATTCACTTATCAAAATCTCAATTTTATTTGTTAAAGGTGGAAAACTATGGATATAATGTTTGGAAAATTCTTATCTCGAAGAATTCCGAGCTATATTCAAACTTTTACACTTGTTTGACTTTTATAGCGCGAAACTGCGAACTACCATTATGCGACGCGCTTATTTTTAATTAAAATTTTCATTTCTTTTCAAACTTCACCAAAACACTTTTAAATGTTTACTAAACATTTCAAATACATTTAAAATCATTTTTATTATGTTTAAAAATTCCATACACATCATTTCATTGATTCGAGGAAAGGGATTTCCTTTGTGCTTATCGATATTTTCGTGACTTGCTTATATATTCAACATTTATACGAAAATAACCTAACTAGATGATCAAAGAATATTATAAATCCATTTGCAAACATCATAATATCGTTCAAAGTTTAGGAGTTATCACCTTTAACCAAATCGATTAACTTCCTACCAACATTCTTACTAACAACACTTCACTTGAACTTCAACTAATCAACTTCTACTCCATTCCTTTTGCTTTATGCTATCGCCTCTTCTTCTATACTCCCAAAAATCTGGCAGAGCTTTCATAGAACCTTGAATTTTCTCCTAGCTCCTTGGAATGAAATCTGTGGCATTTCCTTCTCTTTCTCTTGCTTCGGAGTTCCCGAACTTACTTCCTTTTCTCATAGGGTTCGGCCTTGATGGGTTCCACCTCATCCTCCATTATTTCTTCACTTATTAAATACTAAACCATGTTCTAATGATATTTTAAGGTCATTAGCAAAGTTTGATGGTGTTTGGAGTTGATTTGATATGATTTCAAGAAACATTAGTAAGGAAAAGAGTGAAGAAGAGCCATTAAAGAGAGCTTCAAGGAGCTGGAAGAAGGTGAAAACAGTGTGAAAGAAAGTGAAGGAAGGTGGTATTTGTAGATAAAAAATGAAGTTCTAAGTTACCAAAATATCCCTTTACCAAATTACCAAAATAACCTTACTTACTTTTTAAGAAACATTATTTTTTTCAACACTTAACCTTAGATTTCAAATCATTACTTTATGTCATTTTCAGTTAAGTATGAGTGTAAAAGCTTAAGAGATGTTTATGGGATTTTCCATCTCCTATCAAGAGAACAATGTGAGTGCAATAACTTAAGAGATGTTATGGGATTTTCCGTCTCCTAAGGATCCGTCAAACTATCTATGTATAGTAAGATACACTATACGTGTAGTGTCTCTGATAAAGTAAAGTATTAAAATTACGTTAAGACTTTACATTAATCCATATTAACACATTTTTAAGAATTGTCCTACTGTTTGCCTTAGTAGCACAACCAGTAACGTCGGTAGCTAGGGAGGCGTAATGAGAAGACAACAATCAAACAAAATCATAGTGGTCGCATATAAGGATAATAGTATGACAAGGCATGTGAGGCAATGCCCAAGGTAGGATTCTACTAGTTTATCCTTTCTGGCTAGTCGTTACGTTTCTGCAACGACTGTCGACCGAGTCCATCACCCTCAAAATAAAATCACAGTGCATCGATGGAGTCAACATCAATATAGTAATACGAAGGGGTGATGGCCCCTAAAGGTAGCGAACCGCTTGGCCAGACATAGGCTTCTGTTTTAGTCATTTCAAATCAATTCGAATTCATAAATAGGTTATGCTTCCATATCAAAACATTCTTATTTAAATCAATGATTTAAATATAAATAGTTTCCACTTTTAAAATAGTTTGAATATTGGAAATAGTTTGAATAATCAAAATAGTTTTAAAGCTGAAAATAGTTTTGAATATAAAAAAAGTTTGGATAATTAAAATAGTTTGATTAGCGAAAATAGTTTGAATAATTAAGAACGGTTTTGAATATTTAAAATAGTTTTGATAATAAAAATAGTTTTAAGTATTGAAAACGGTTCATATACTAAAATAATTTGAATATTAAGACATTTTATATATTATATAGTTTAAATAATTTATATTTAAAAATGGTTTTGAATTAAAACCATTTCTTCCTTTCTCAACAATCTGAGCTCGGGTTCAAATTCCAAATCAAAACGAATTCAATTTTTCGACTTCCAATTCAAGTCCACTTCAAATTCCAAATTCAATTTTAACCAACCTCAAAATGATTTCAAACTTTACTTCAAATTCAATTTACATGATTCCATTCAAATTGCAGAAAGTTTCAATTCAAATTCTCATTTAAAACAAATTAGTTTAACTTCAATTCACATCCAAAATTTGAAATACCATTTTAAATCACTTTAATTAAAATAAATTCAAAGTTTAAATTAAAAATTAAACCTTTAAAATAATTCACTTTCAATAAATTCAAATCATAAATTAATTCCAACTTTAAGATTTCAAATTAAATCTGTTAAACAATTTCATTTAAGCAGTTTCGATTTCAATATTTCAAAGCTCGAATTAGAAAATAATTCAGTTCATATAAATCAAAAATTTATTTTCTTCAAAACAATATCATTTAAATAAATCTAAATTCAATATTTTAAAACTAATTAATTTAACGAAATATAATTTTCTAACCTATGGCCAAGTGATCTGTTATTTCAATTTTAATTACATGGATTGGTATATATCATTTCAATGCTTATTTAAATGATATAGGTATATATCATTTTAACCTATTTCTTAGTTCATTTCAAATAATACAAATGACAATTTATATAATGTCAGTAATAAATAGGGTAATAACTACGGATATATCAAAATAAATAGCGACCATACATTCAACATGTCAATAAATAGACATCCAATTGCATTCAACATCCAAATCAATCAATATTTCGCAATAGTTACTAGTTATCAAATATCGGTGTTTAACTAGTAATTCAATCTTAGTATCAATTTAAAGGTCAATTCACTTTGTTGCCAATTTTTTACTAAAAGTCAATTAAACGTTGGTGTCAACTCAAGTCCACTATCACTTCAAATGTCAAAATTAAATTTGCAAACAACAATCAATATAATTAACAAATTTATGATTTCGATTCAACTAACATTAGAAAATTTTAGTGTTGTGTGAGTGATTTAAGCCCCTTAAAAATCCAACAAAAGCCTAAATTCTCAACAGTCTCCAAACTCAGCCAAACAATTTAATATTATCTGGAATTTCGATACGAGTGCAATGGAAGAAACTGCGCGTGAATCGAAGTTCGTATGCAAAATTTATTTGCATTATAAGATATGAATTTTAAAATTTAACTAAAATAAAATGGGGGCAAAAAGGTAGTTACCATCACTTTGCCAAACCCTAAATTAAACATAAACCCATAGCCGTTGTTATTCATCGACCCGTTGTCGCTGCGTTATGCCAATGTGCCATGATTGGCCACCACCATGCACCTTCCCTTAACCAACCGCATCCAACCATGTCCACGTGATCACCTCCGCAGCCACCCTCTCGCCAGGAACGGTCGTGACCACCGCCTCTTTTAACGTCTGATGAACTCGAGCATATACGCAATGATCCAAGCCGATAGACCAACTCCACTTGACATTCCCTACGATGCAGTGCCCTCTGATCATCCCAAAGATGAAGTTTCACTATTGAATCCAAATCCTAAAATGAACAGCCAAGAATGTTTCTCCCAATTTTGGTCAAATCGAGCTTCGATTGCAGAAATGAATTCCAGATGCTAACTCCATTTGTCTATAGTTTCACGGTGATATATTATATGGTATGGTTTGAGCAGCTTGGATTTTGAATTTGGTTTGAACTTGGAAATTAAGTTTTAGATATTCACCATTAAAAAGGAACAGGTTAGATCTAGAAGAAACTACAGAAAAATAAAATAGAAAGATACGGAGGCTGTTAGGGTTTCAGTAATAATATATATAGGAAATGATGGAACAGGAATAGATGGAACATATATCGATTGGGCAATAGCAATAACAAAGGCCTCTAAACCAGTTTCGTTCTTGAAACAAAAAAGGTCATCCTATATATCAAAATATAAGTTTTCAATATTTTTAAACCCAATAAAACTAATTTCAAAACCTAGTTCTATTGTATATAGAAGCTAGCTTTAAAATCAAACTATACTTATTTTTACACGTTGATTAAAACGAATTATTACTAAACTGATTTAATCACTTTCAAATTCTAATATAAAAGTTTCTATCATCATTCTTGATTAAATAGTATTTTAATAATCCTTTGAAATCTAACTTTTAATGTTAAACCCAAGATTTAAATATTAAATTAATTTCAACATTTAATTACAACCGTAATAAAACCCTAGTTCATTACATTTTAATTTCCAACACATTCTTTTGTTTTGATTTAAATGTTCTTTATATTAAATCGCAATTCCCTTATGTATTTATTAAACATAAGTTTGCATTTTATTAAACTCATTACTCTATAGTTAACATCTTTGCCCATATTAACTAAATTATTTCAATTACATTAAATTCCATTGGTTACAAAATTAATTTTGAATGGATTAAATAATGAGATGAGAAATAGAACAATTGTTACATATTAGTAATTCATATCTATTAGTTTATTATTTACAAACAAGGATTATAAATGTATTTATTTCTTATTCTATATCATATGATTTCACTTTTTGATACATCATTTTTTATTTCCTTATTAAACCTTACAATTATATCCAAATTAAACATTACAATTATATTCCAATTAGAGATAGACATTCATTTTATTCTTTACAACCTTAACATTTGTTATTTCAAATCTTGTTGTTAATATGCAACCCAACATGGTTTTACATCAATAAATCATAAATTTTTAATTTCTGACAATTTTTAATTTCAATGTCTTATTTAATTTAATATTTTTAGTTGTCAGGGATATGGGTCGTTACAATTAAATTAGTCACCGGTTAATTGAATCACATTCATTCCTCGTTAAGTATTCCATCCATTGGGTTGGGAGCACGAATCGTCAAATGAACGGTCGAACCATTCTAATTTCATTTAGTACAGTCATGAACTTATGTAATTGACTAGCTCCAAACTCTAGGAACCTTCTCGGATATGTCAATACTAGTTAGTCAGGTATCGTAACTAACATGTAATGCCACGGAAAACACAGACATGGAGAAAATTCAAAACTTTATTTTCCAAACGGAAAGAAATGACATAATTTGTCTTATTACATACCGTTGAAAATCAAATGCTGATGAAAATCCTGAAATTAAATAAAAATGAATGAAAAAGAAATAAATTAAGCGAAATAGTGTTATAAATCCTCGTTATTCCACAACCTTGGGAGTGTAATGCCATCAATAATCGCTAGCCTAAAAGTTACCTCTCCATGCCTCTATTCAATGATATATAGTCCTTCCCAAGTAGGATTTATATGCAACGGGGCAGGAAAAGCCTATTTCAAGGTGAGATTTCTGATTTCGAAGGTTCTAGGTCAGACTTTAGTGTCATAGTACCGAGCGACTCGGTGTCGGTCCACAATTGCCTTCAAATCAGCTTCTCTGTTCTTATCATCTACAAAGTCTAGAGATTCCAAGAGGAGATATTTATTCGTTCTAGGATCGTAGTAGGCCACTCGATGAGAAAGAACTTCGAGCTCAATAGAGTAACAACTTTGGAGCCGTAAGCAAGGGCGAATGGAGTATGGTCAGTCACTAACTTATGAGTGGTCCTATAAGCCCACAGTGTTGTCAGGAATTCACCCACCCACTTGCCTTTAGCCTTCTCCAAATGCTTCTTTATAATGGACTTTATGATTTTGTTTGTAGCTTTAACTTGTCCATTGGCTTGAGGGTAAGCGACTATCGCAAATCTCTTTTCAATATGCTACGGACGGCAGAAGTCTTCGAATTCAGCACTGTCGAATTGAGTTCCATTATCTATTACAATAGTTCATTGAAGACCAAAATGACAAATGATGTTTTGGGTAATGAAGTTGATTACTTTTTTGATTGTGATTGTGGCTAAATGTTCCGCTTCGACCAATTTGGTGAAGTAATCAGCTGCGACGATAGCGTACTTCGCACCACCTTTAAAGATCGGCAAGGAACCAATAATATTTGTACCCCACATGGAAAACGGCCATGGGCTAACCATTTGTGTAAAATCTGTCAATGGAGCTCTTGGAACTTTTGCATATATCTGGCACTTGTCACATTGCCTTACATTATCATCAACATCTTGATTGGCAACTGACCAATAATACCCATAACGAAGTATTTTCTATGCTAGAGTTTGCCTCCCAGTGTGACCACTGTATTCCCCTTCATAAACTTCCTTCAAAACTCGTTTTATTTCATTATGAGCGAAATATTGGAGTAGGGGAACGGAAAAACCCTTTCTGTACATGACTCCTTTTTATGATATATCGTGAAGCTTTACGAAGGACTTGTCCTTTTTCATTCCTTCATTCGAGAAGAACTCCCTATAGAAAATAATCTTTAATCGGAGTCATCTCTCAAGCTTCGTCTCTAGTACCCTTCGATTTCCATCAATTTTATGCTTGGAGCGTTTAATACTATGACTGGAATTAAGCTCATTTGTTGTGCAACCACAATGCTAGCAAACTTTGCCAATAAATCAGCCTCTTTGTTTTGATCCCAAGGAATGTGTATAATATCATAGTACTTAAAGTCAGTCGATAACTCTTGGGCTTGGGTAAGGTATGGAGCACCTCGTTGTCCTTTAGTTTAGTAATCTCCCTTGACTTGGTAAACTACCAATTGTGAGTCGCAAAAGATTTCAAGAGGCTTTATCCTTTGTTCTCTAGCGAGCTTAAGTCCAGTAATCAGAGCCTCAAACTCAGCTTCGTTGTTTGTTGCAGGAAAATCAAGCTTCAAAACATAGCAAATTGATCAACCATCAGGAGTTACAAGTACAATTCCCGCTCCCGAACAATTGATCATTGGATGCTCCATCCGTATATAACTTCCACTATATGGTTGGGGTTTCACTTCTCTCTGTGAAATTATCCTATGCAGTAAATTATATTATAAAGTGCGCCAGTGCATAGCCCTGCATAGCCCTCCGAGGAAGGTAAGTGATGTCGAATTGACTAAGTTCAATATTCCACTTAAATAACTTTCCAGACGTTTCAGGTCGCTACAAGACCTGTCATAATGGCTGGTTGGTGTAAACATTAATAGGTGTGCCTGAAAGTAAGGGTGGAGCTTTTATGAACCAATCAACAAAAAGTATGCCGATTTTTCTATATTCAAATAGTTCCTTTCAGCTCCTAGCAATCGTATGCTAACAAAATAAACCGATCTTTGGATTCTTTTCTCCTCGCGAAGCAATGTGGCACTTATATCATGTACCGACATGGCCCAGTAGATATATAAATCTTCATGATCCACTAGCTTTGATAAAACGGGAGGTCTCTTTAAGTGGTTCACCAAAGCTTGGAATGCGTCTTTACAATCCTATGTCCATCCAAAATTCCTTTTTCCTCTCCTAATCAAGTTAAAGAAAGGAAAGCATTTATCAATAGCTTTGGAAATAAATCAGCTTAGGGAGGCAACCTTCCCATTTAGGCTCTGTACTTGTTTGATATTCTTTAGCGCTTGGATATTGCGAATAGCTTGGACCTTCTCGGTATTAGCTTCGATTCTGCGGGCATTAATGATGAAACCCATGAAATTTCCTTATGCTACGCCGAAAGAACATTTTAGAGGGTTAATATTCATTTCATAGTATCGGAGGATATTGAAAATTTCTACCAGGTCTCTAATGTGGTCGCTTGACATTCATGACTTCATAAGCATACCATCCACATATACCTCCATCATTTTTTTGATCTTATCTTTAAACATTCTATTTACTAGGCGATGGTAAGTCGATCTTACATTCTTTAGTCCAAATGGCATTACCATATAGAAATATAATCCAACATCAGTAATGAAGCTGGTGTGCACTTGATCGAGAATATGCATCGGGATTTGGTTATATCCTGTGTACGCATCCATAAAAGATAGAAATTCATGTCCCATGGTTGAGTCTACTAGCTAATCGATCTTTGTAAGGGGAAAGCTATCTTTTGGGCATGCCTTGTTCAAGTTCGAGTAATAAACGCATGTCCGCTATTTGGCCTTTCTCACAAATACATAATTAGATACCCACTTCAAGTAGAGGGTGTCACGAATAAACCCATTATCTTTGAGCCTATCCACCTCCTCTTTAACGGTGGTAGATGTCTCTGGATCCGTGCCATGCCTTTTTGTTTACCGAGACATGCCTCGGATCAATATTCAATGCATGGCTCGCAATGGCAAGCAAGATCCCATACATGTCAGAGTGAGTCCAAGCGAACAATGTCGAGAAGCCCTTGGAAAAATCCAGAAAGTTCTTTCATTACCGGGGGGCTGAGCTGTGATCCAATCTTTAGGAGCCATGTCATCGTGGCTGACTATGAGGACAATCGTCAGCTTAGCCAACGTAGCCTTGGTCCCTTTTGGTTCCTCCTCATCATCTCTCGAACTTATGTCTCTACAAAACCGACTGTGGCGTCCGAGCGAAGGCTCAGGCATTGGTTTTCAATCTTCAGTGGCTTGGATGCGGATAGATTTGTTGACACCCTTACCCTTTCCTTTCATTGAGCATCTCTTAATTCAGCTACACAACAGGAAAGTTCGGTTGTCAGATCGACATGAACAACTCCAACACCATTATCTATCAGGAACTTCAAAGTCAAACACCATAGGGCAAGAGTTGCCTAGAACATTGCTAGAGTTGGTCGGCCTAGAAAAGCGTTGAATGGAGAGTCAACATCCAAAACTACAAATGGAAAATCTGCACTCACCTATGGTCACCTTCTCCAAACTCCATGGGTAATTCAACATAACTAACAACTTTGTTTGCAGCATCATTAAAGCCATGAATGCGGGCTTTAGATGGTTTCAAGTCCTTGGCTTCCATCCTCATCTGATCATAGGCTTTTTTAAAAATTATATTTACAGAATTTCCACAATCAACCAGTTTCCTTCTCACCAAAGTAGGGAAGATCATGGCGGTGCTCCATCTTCCATACTCAAATAACATTCAAAACTCACATGTCTGTTGCGCTAGCATAGCGCTCAATATCATGCCAAATATTATTAGCCAAATGCGGTCCTTTGATTATTATATTGATTACCAATCTTTCGCCAGTCCGTGCAGGATCCTCGGCCCTATGCGGTGCTTTTCCTCTGTTTGGATCAGATGTCCCCTGCCTACAATTCTATAGAGCTTTTACAAACTGCTATCACTTTCTTTCTTGAATTAGCTTTTCAATAATATCCTGGAGAAGCTTGCATGCATTTGTGTTATGACCATAACATTTATAAAACCAACAATATTTTCCAGTCTATTTCTGCTTCTTCATTGATTCTTTTAGAAGCGGCTTCCTATACTACATGGTATTATAGGTAGACAAATAGATACTCTCTAGTGATGTATTCAGTGGCATGTCAACATCATACATCGAAATCCAAGGCTTTCCTCTTCCAGAGTCCCTCTTTCATTCTTGGCTCCTATTTCCGCCTTTCTTTTGTTAATTTGATTTGTTCTAAACATTCACTAGAAATTTTCTAGAGCTATCATCAGACTATTTCATTGCAATATTACTCTGTACTGCCTCTTCACTTAGTCCTACAACATTCTTCTTCCTAGAGCATCTGGCTTCCTCCTTCCCCAAATACCGAGCCGCCTTTGCGTAAAAGTGCTCCAACGTTGCAGGTGGCTTATCGGCCAACCAATTGCCAAAATCAGGCTATGGATCAATCCCTCTTGTTGCGGCTATCAATATTGCATGGTCATTCGGATTACCGATTCCTGTAAAAGCTGTATGGAATCTCTCTACGTAATCCTTCAACGATTCTCGTGGAGCCTAGATCACTTTGGATAGGGACTCTACATCTTTCGGGCAAGTTTCATGCATGCAAAACTGCTCCAAAATCTTTGTTGCTAAATCATCAAATATAGAGATCGACTGCGGAGGTAGCCTTGTAAACTACAATGTTGTTATTCCATAGAGAGTTATAGGAAAACATCTACACTTGGTTGCATCATCTGCTTGTGCGGAATACATCAGCCATCCATATATCATGATGTGCTTCCTATGGTCGGTTTTTCGCCCGTAGGTAGGCATCGACAGCATGTTGAACCTCCTTGGATACTCTACATGTAGGGCATTATCAGTAAAAGGGGTATGGCTTCTTGAGATTCCCCATTTATCATTAGTTAAGCCTTGAATCCCTCTCTCACTAACTGTCTAACCATAGCCGACAAGTCAGGCGTTTAGATAGTTGGTGTCAAGCGGTAGTCATGTTTCACCTTATGTGAATGGTCTATTCGATGTCTATATGCCATTCCACGCCTTCTTGGTTCACCATCCTCCCGATATATACCTTGTACAATCACTTCATCATCATTTTGGAGAAGTAATTGGTCAACATTCAACCGAACTCCATCATCTAGAACAACCGCAGCAGCTCAAGCTTGGATCCCAGCATGTACAGGTAAGTTCCCTCCTCCGGAGGAGGGATTGGTATCAATCCTTATGGAAGGATCGGCACCAATCGATCCTGGCAGACCAAGCAGGTCTGCCTATTGAGACCTCAAACTTTCTACATGATATTCGTCTATTCTATGACTCATGTGTCAGTGATACTTGTCCGATGAAGTAGAACTCTCCAATGCCGAGTAAGGTTTAGGGTCCCTCGAAGCTTTCCCTCCCTGTAGCTGACTGAGCTGGTTCATTAGATTGATATTGGCTTGAATCTGCTGATTTAATTGTCGATGGCTATCCATTAGTTCTCTCATCAGATTCTGGAATTCATTTCTTATAATGGAATTAGCTGGATTTAGGACTTTAACTAAATCAGCATTCACATCCATCGGTTGACTACTCGAGCCTCCTTTTTGGGTGCTAGCATTCTCGTTTCCTTCTACATTCTAAGAAGTAGATCTAGTGTTCCTCACCATTGTTGATAGATTTTCTTAGATTTTTACAAATCTTAATAGAATATGCAAAAAAATTAATAATAATTGTGAATCTCCTTCGAGGTATTTGTGTAATCAAGTAGCAACAAAGGGACTCTAACAAGTCGAGAATCAAAATTCTCTGTGAAAGCACTAAAAATTCACGTATACACACAACAGAGGTTTTGAAGAGAAATAAATGAAGAATATAAAATGAAAACAGAAGATAATAACAAAAAATAGCAGTAAAGTGAGAATTACACACACAATGATTTATAGTGGTTCGGCGTTGTTTGACTACATCCACTTTGAATAGATTGCTTTATTAGGCGCTTTATAAACTTAGCACAACATGGATTAGATGAAAATCCTTAGTTACAAAAGAATATGAAGCAACTAGTTGCATAAAGTTCAAAAAATGAACAAACAAGCATATATTTATAGATGAAGATAGCCAAATATTTCCTTGAAAATTCGACAGAAGGACCTTCGGAACATATGGACCCATAAGAGGGATCACACAGCCTAATTCCAAATAAGAGTGATCAATGCCGGTCCCTACTTTGGTGGAATTTTAGGGTTCAATCCCTCTGGTAGCTTCCTCAAGCTAAAAAATGCTTAACCTCCAAATTTCATGCCAATTGGATCAGTAGAACTTGATTTATTGCTTAGTTTTTACTTTAACATAAGTTGCTTGCTGATTCATGTTGATCCCTACAAAGGACAGAGTGTCATTCCCTCTGAATTCATCTCCTTGAGGTGCGATCCTTAGGGTAGGAATATTGATTGTTTTCTATTGGAAAGCTCTTACTCCCTGCAGCATACCGATCCCTATGATGGATGTAAAATTATACTGATCTGTCCTATATGTTGAACCATATTTCATACTTTGAACATCCTGCCTTGCATATCTATCAATTCCATTCAATCTCGACTTTGTGTTATCATCTCTACTTTACTTCTGGGCCCCACAACCTCACTTTGGACTCATCGGCCTTGATAGCAGTCAAATCTAACTTGTGCAATCAGTTCAATATAGTTGGGTCAAAATGCCAGATAATAATTAATTAATTAATTAATTTTGTCAACATATAACAAAGTATATAATAGGAAATAAATACCATTTTTATAAACAAGAATAGTCATAGAGTTAAATATATATAACAAGTTACATAATTGATCCTAGGGCATACTTCTAAGGCTCTCAATCTCCCACTTGCACTTAGGGTCTTATTCTCATTCCTATAATCAATATTCTCAAAACCGATCGAGCTAGTCCCTTTGTGAATAAATATGTTATATAGTCTTAACTATCTACTTTGTTAATCAACTCTCTCTGATACTGATAAACTTCCTTTATCATGTGGACTTTAAGTGAGCATTGATATGTCGATTAATATGATATATTTTTCAAGTGGAATCGACATACGAAATTCAAGCTTAAAATGAAACTACTTGGTATAATAATAATCCAAAACAAAACAAGATAAATACAAATCAAAGAATCACAAATCATAGGATATGCACAGTAGAATACAAATAGATACAGGGCTGGACATATATAATACATGACGAGGACTACAAAACTGTGGTATAGATTATCTATATAATACGTAAGTACTACATCCCATAGACATGAATATGTACATAAAATGAGTCTTTCTCGACATAAGATACATGATATACATGAATATGTACATAATGAAAACATGGATAAGCTCTAGCTAACAAGTGAGAAGTCCATCATAGAGGTATCAAGTTGAAGGACCTAAAGTATCTCGGCCTGACCCAAATGTTATAAAATAATAAATGGGTCAGTCTAGTCTATAATGAATGAGTTAAACAAGATAAATGATAAATATAATGAGCTAGATCTCAAATATAGAAGCAAAGCCAAGTATCGGTAAATATCAAGAATGCTTCAATAACTTCAAGAATGTAATCATAAAATTTCAAAATTCTAGATAGCTTCTAAAAGCAAAACCTACAAAACTATTTGGTGATAAGACAAATAATATAGAATCCATAAATCATAACAAAAGTCCAGAAATCACATAAAAGGGGAAAGGCGCCAAAACTCCAAGGTTGGTGAGTAAATTCACCTACACATGTGTAACTTCAAGATAGACATAGGTTTCTATAAAACTCCAAGATGGGTAAGCTTCCTATAGTAACTTCAAGATAGATGAGAGCCTATAGAACTTTAAGATAGGTTCTAGACCTACAAACTCCAAGATAGGAACAAGCCCTATAAAACTCCATGATAGGTACAAGACCTATAAAACTCCAAGATAGGTGCAAGACCTAAACTCCAAGGGCTAGTCATAAACTCACTGATAGAAGGGTCATGTACTTCCAAATAGCAATCAAATACGTAACGACCATGTGTCCCGTGCAACAGAGGTTTATCTAAATGTTTACTATAAGCTATTGAACTCCACTTGTGTGTATAAATGGCTCGTTCGAACAAGCCAGGAATTAACCGGTAAAACAAACACGAGTGTTCCATACCACTCGTTTTGCTAAACTGTTTAAACTACCTTCTCACTTAATTGATAATGTGTAATTTCATAAAAATATTTTACTTTAAAATCATTCTTGCAAAATATAGTTTTATAAGCAAGAATATATATGTGTATTGGAATTTTTTTTTGTTAAAAATATATATTTATTATTTTAAACCATTATTCTAAATAAACTTTAAACTTTTATTATTATAAACAATTATATTTCATATATATAATATTCTGAATATTCTTTATACAAATATACTAATTCTTAAGATGATTTGGGAAAACGGTTTGGATTGAAATTTTTTTTTTTTTGAAAACTCTATTTAAAATCATGCGATAAAACTTGTGTATAGAAACATATATCCATAAGGAAATTCTGCGGAATAGAAGCTTCAAGATGAATCTACAAATTCATAAATCAAAATCCTAAAATAGTTTTGAAATCAACATGAAATAGATTATATAACAATGCAAATAACAACCAAAGAAACAACCGGGCGAACAAATTGTCGAACGAGGCAATCGGGAAGCAAAATCGGTCATGGCCTAGGCCTTTGCCATGTCATGACCGGTGCATCGGTCATGCGTAACCGGTCCATCAGTGGCACTACCTGTGCCAAGCCCAAGCAGTGTTTATCGCTTCCTAGTTGTCAGTCGACGGTGAATTTCAGGCTATATATGGTTTTGACTTCAAGGATACAGATTTTGATATCATGCAAGCACACATTAGACTACACTTTGATGATTCAAGTGATCATATGGAAAGGGCTTTTAACAAACAAAGAATTTCATAGTAAATGATGTAAATAACACAAGAGATTGAGATCATTTCAACAAGATTCGTTCAATCAAAAAAACAGCCATATGCATCCATCAATAGATTAGAAGTGTGAGATTTACTCACATAAATGGACTTTAATTGAGGCCATGAACTCGGATTCTCCTAGGCTAGCTTCTCTTGACAATTACCTAGGTTTAGATTTCAGCAACTGGAAAAAGAGAGATTGCCAACAAAACAAAACTAGAATTGGAACCTCTAATAGATGCAACACAAAATGGAAAAGATTACCTTGGCTTTATATCTTCAATTAATTATTAAAAGCCCTTTGATTTGATCTTGGTTTGGGGATTAATTTGGTTTCTAGGGTTTGCAAATAGTGATAGTTATCCTCGAATTTTTAGCTGAAGAAAGAATGGGAAAAGATTGAACATATTTCTCATTTTTATCTCACTGGTTCTCTACTACATGGGCCTTAAAGGCGCCATGGACCCAATAAGAAAAGGTGTTACAAATTTTTTATTTTAGAATTTATAAAGCATCAATGTACCTATAAATAAAAACGTACAAAATTATGAATTGATTTCTAAAATTCAAATTAAGCCTAACATACCAAATTAAATCAAATTAAACAAAAATTCTAGTCCAAAAACGTAGCCTAATCGCTGCCTGAATCCCCCAGAAGAACACCGGACCAAACCTCCTTCAATTTGGCTCGGTTTGATTAGAAAAACGATCAAAATTTACCCAATCGGTGCAACTATAGTGACCACCAGTCCACTTGTGGTGGCCAGTTGAAACAGATTGCCTATTATACAATTTTCAGATTATTGATTTGCTTATTTCTCACTCGTTTTTAATCCGATTCTAGGTCCGTTTTCTTCTAGATTTAGATATGATTTTCTACTACCATTCTACTTACATTTTATAATTTTTTTTAAATAGAAATCATTTTAAAATTGTTGTACAAATTGGTGTTTTCAAGTCTAGTTTCCAAGAAATAGAAATATAGCCTTTTCACATATATATCTTCAAAATACCTTTAAAAATCATTATAAATTCAAAGTAAAATCATAGTATGACCCAGTATATCAAATTGCAATTTATAAATACTTTTATATAATATATATATATATATATATATATATGTATGTATGTATGTATGTATGTATGTATGTATGTATGTATGTATGTATGTATGTATGTATGTATGTATGTATGTATGTATGTATGTATGTATATTGTTACCTGACACCCTGGCCCAGCTACAAGACGACAGTTGAAGATATTATTAGTAGCACTAGACAAGATTCTGACCAAGAAGAGCCTGAAGGTATAAGGGTTTGATGCAGTCGACATGTTTCGACGTTATTTGCAGTTCGATGGGTATGGTTCGGTGTGTGACGCTCGGTCTGAGTAACTCGACCATCATCGCTCGACATCCTTCATTCGACCATCACTGCTCGGCATTCTTTGGTTCGACCACCATCGCTCGGTATCTCAAGTTCATAAGCCATCGCTCGGCATTTTCATCGCTCGGCATTCTTTGACAAAGTTGTTTGTCAAAGTCACACAGCAAGGTCGCTCGGCAACTGCCGTTCGGCATCCCTGGCTCGGTGCAGACCGAAGGTGTAAGCAAGTTGTCAAGCCTACAACAAAGCAAGAGCATTCGGCATGACTCTACTTTGAGTCATTCAACGATCGACCAAACAATTTTCGACCGGCATTCCTTGTTCGACAAGCCTGGCCCGGTGCACAGAAGTCACCTACTATGGGTCGAGGTGCTTCGTTCCTAGGGCCTGTGAGGGGAATCCAGCCTATCTTTTCCTATAAATAGAAGGGCAGAGGCATAGTTAAAGGGACTGATTCCGAGAACATTGGGGGGACCCTACCATTTTTGATACTCTCCTCTTTTTAATTCAAACTTGTATTCAAATGATTGGTTTACGGATTGTATCTGTATTCAAGTGATTGAGAAAGTAAGAAAGATTTTTTCAAAGTGGACGTATGCAATTACGTCGAACCACTATAAATCTGGTATTCTCATTTTTGTTTTTCTTTTGGCATTGAATTACACTATTTTTCTATTCTAATTTACTCTCTTCATTAATCTCTCTACATAACTCTACACAAGGGTGTTAGTGACCAATTTTGTTGCTAAAATTTTGGTGCTTTCACTGAGAATTGAATTCTCAGCTTGATTGGATCTCATCATCTACTATTGGATTTTCATATTTGCGAGACAGATCCAGTTGTTTACTAAAAGACTTCCTATTCTACTCAGTTTTGAAAGAAATCTAAAGGAATCTGATAGCTGTATTCAGAGAAACTAAGTCTACTGCCCCTGTTTTTGGAAGATTTGATTAAGCTAATTTTCTTGTTTAGAGTTAATCAAGTGTTTATGTTCATGTGAAAGGATTGGATTCAGTGTTGTATGCAAGATCTAGGGATTGGACGTTGAAGTTTGCACTTAAGTTGAATGATGGCCGACCCTCCTTTGAAGGCAATTTAACCAATCGCCTTAGAAAAGGCATATGCCGACCACTCCAGAAAAGGCGTATGTCGATCGCCCCAGAAAAGGCATATGTTGACCGCTCCAGAAAAGTCTTTGCCGACCGCTCTAGAAAAGGCATATGTCGAACGTCACTTTGCTTGCCGAGCCACGTGCCTATGCCGAACGGCATCCAGGCCGAACCACATGCTATGCCGGACGACATCTAGGCCGAACCATGTGCCTATGTCGAACGACATCCAGGCCAAACCACATGCGTATGCCGAACGACATCCAAGCCGAACCACATGCATATGCCGAATAGCATCCAGGCCGAGCCATACGCCTATGCCGAACGACATCCAGGCCTAGCCACACGTCTATGCGGAACGACATCCAGGCCGAGCCACCACACGTCTATGCGGAATGACATCCAGGCTGAGCCACATGTCTATGCCGAATGGATCGAGTGGCATCCAGGCCAAGCGACACGTTTCTGCCGAACGGCATCCAGGGCGATCCATACGTCTATGCCGAATGGCATCCAGGCCGAGCCACATGCCTATGCCGAACGACATCCAGGCCGAACCACATGCCTATGCCAAACGGCATCCAGACCAAGCCATACGTCTATGCCGAACGACATCCAGGCCAAGCCATGCTTGGCCGATCAAAACTTAAGTTAAACCGGTCTCTTATACGACCACTATTTTTGAAATATATATATATATATATATATATATATATATATATATATTCGGGTACGACCACTATTTTCGGGCAGCGCAGTGCCTCCGAATAGTGAATTCAAAACTCAAATTAATAAAGGAACATTCTATCCACTTTCCTTAAATCCCAGATCGACCAGGGCATAAACGATCTAGCGATATCTTTTGAACGACAACAAAGGAATGGACAAGCAACCTCTACTCAAATGATACTCCCAAAGGTTGGAAGAACATAGATGATATGACTCTAGGCAAATGCCAAGATGACTCCAAGCACCATTCTTCACTGACCCAGTACTTCAAATTTAGTAACTCCAAGCAGACCAATTTTTGGCTCTAAGCAATTTATTCCAAATGCTAACAAGGATATCATATTGATCGCGTTTGAGGAGAGTCGACCTCTAGATATATTTGGGCATCCAGTTAGCTGGAGAGCCTCCTATGACCATGGATTGTTTCTGTTACAAAATGAATCAAAACCAAAGTGTGGAGGAGCGGAACAGACTAGGAAAAATAACAATAAATGCCCTTTGGCTAAGGACTCTGATCCCAGTAGACAAAAGAAGATCTCAAAATTCGACTCACATGCTCTTTGAAAGATTCAATCGACAACCTCTACTTTAAGACTCGCGACTCAGAGTGGTACTGGAAACCAACCTCGAGAGAGTATACCAAAGGCTAAAGAAAATCAAGGGAATGTTGTATATTCCAAGATGCTCACTGATCCTAACACGGGCGATTACAAACACCTCCGAGGTGTGATCGAAAAGCCGATTTGGAAAGGAAAGCTTCAATAACATGTACAAGTCCTGTAGAATGGCAGGCAGCGAACATCCAATGCCTATTAATAAAGGGCTATGATTATCAATTGGACTGCTGACAGCCGACATTACTTTGAATGGAGCCAGGGGAAAAGTCGAATAGCGAGCACACGGTACTGCCCCCCTTTATCAATGATATTTATACCAATCTTCTTTAGATATATTGATTTCAATTATGCTTTGAATTACAACCAACTTAAACTAAACTTCTTTCAAAACCATGCAGCTTATCAAGTACTCAGATTTAGCCGCCAACCAATCGATGCAGACCGTGATCAAACCAGTGGAGTTTCATCAAGACGTTATGATTCAACCGCTCACCATCAACAATATGCCTTCGATTTGGGGCTATGGCTAGAGATTGAAAAGCTCGTCACGATCAGAGCCCAATACAAATCAAACATAATCGACCCGTCGATTTGTCGACCTCCACATTTGACTTGAAGACCTAAGCAAGGCTTGGAATGAATATGGCTCGATCATTCACTCAAATCGAGTCATAAAACAATGTTCGACAAAATACAAATCCCTCTTATGAAGCTCGGTGATGTCAGGATCTATCTAGAGTAAACGTGATTTGATCATCTACACATCATATCCTACCCCAAACACAAAAGGTTGTTCGAAAGCCCGACTTGGAGTAGCTGTGATGGACTACTTACTCATCAACCATCGCTCTCAATACATGGACACAACTGCACCTTGAAACATATGCAACTGCTTTGTCTACTCAATAATCTATTATCCTTATTTTCTAGAAAGAGATACAAAGAAAATTGTGCGAGACTTGATTATCTAACCCATCATGGATGTGATCCAACCATCTGTCATGTACCTACTTCCTTGACTTGATTGGAAGAGCTATCATCACCAAGCAAACGGGAATCGACCATCCGTTCTTCAAGTTTTGTCCTTCATGCTGGGAGCAAAGTCCCATTCCACGAGCAAACATGGTCCAATCATTCATTCGACAGCATTATCATCGATACTGTAATTGAAATACAAACTAAACGGGTGGAAATACGACTGCTCTCAATAAAAACCTCTAAGTCCCTAAAGCGGACTAGAGTACTCTCAGTCCCCTGAGTGCGGACTAGAGTATAAACGACTTGAAAACCTCTAAGTCCTTGAAGCGGACTAGAGTACGCTCAGTCCTATGAGTGCGGACTAGAGTATATATGACTTAAAAACCTCTAAGTCCCCAGAGTGCAGACTAGAGTACTCTCAGTCCCCTAAGTGCGGACTAGAGTATAAAAAACTTAAAAACCTCTAAGTCCCTAGAGTACGGACTAGAGTACTCTAAGTCCCCTGAGTGCGGACTAGAGTATAAACGACTTAAAAAGCTCTAAGTCCCCAGAGTGTGGACTAGAGTACTCTAAGTCCCTTGAGTGCAGACTAGAGTATAAACGACTTAAAAACCTCTCAATTCCCTGAGTGCGGACTAGAGTATTCTCAGTCCCTTGAGTGCGGACTAGAGTATAAACAACTTAAAAACCTCTAAGTCCCCAGAGTGCTGACTAGAGTACTCTAGGACCCCTGAGTGTGGACTAGAGTATAAACGACTTGAAAACCTTTAAGTCCCTGAAGCGGACGAGAGTACGCTCAGTCCCTTGAGTGCGAACTAGAGTATAAACAACTTAAGAACCTCTAAGTCCCCAGAGTGCGGACTAGGGTATTCTAAATCCCCTGAATGCGGACTAGAGTATAAACGACTTAAAAACCTCTAAGTCCCTAAAGCGAACTAGAGTAGTCTTAGTCCCCTAAGTGCGGACTAGAGTATAAACGACTTAAAAACCACTAAGTCCCTGAAGCGGACTAGAGTACTCTCAATCCCCTAAGTGCGGACTAGAGTATAAACGACTTAAAAACCTCTAAGTCCCCAAAGTGCAAATTTGAGTACTTTAAGTCCCGTAAGTGCAGACTAGAGTATAAACGACTTAAAAACATCTAAGTCCCCAGAGTGCGGACTATCGGTCCCCACAGTGTGGACTAGAGTAAGAACGACTTCAAAATCTCTAAGTCCCCGAGTGCGGACTGGAGTACTCAAAGTCCCTAAAGTGCCGACTAGAGTATAAACGATTTCAAAATCTCTAAGTCTCTAGAGTGAGGACTGGAGTACTCCGAGTCCCCAGAGTGTAGACTAGAGTATAAACGACTTTAAAATATCCAAGCCCCCAGAGTGCGAACTGGAGTACTCTGAGTCCCCAGAGTGCGGACTAGAGTTTAAACGACTTCAAAATCTCTAACTCCCCAGAGTGAGGACTGGAGTACTCTAAATCCCTAGAGTGCGGACCAGAGTATAAATGACTTAAAAATCTCTAAGTCCTCAGAGTGAGGACTGGAGTACTATGAGCCCCCAGAGTGCGGACTAGAGTATAAATGACTTTAAAATATCTAAGTCCCTAGAGTGCGGACTAGAGTGCTTTGAGTCTCCAGAGTGCAGACTAGAGTATAAGCGACTTCAAAATCTCTAAGTCCCCAGAGCATGAACTAGAGTACTCTGAGTCCTCGGAGCGCGGACTAGAGTATAAACGACTTTAGAAAAATATCTAAGTCCCTGAAGCGGACTAGAGTACTCTGAGTCCCCAGAGCGCGGACTAGAGTATAAACGACTTGAGAAAAATCTCTAAGTTCCTAAAGCGCACTAGAGTACTCTAAGTCCCCAGAGTGCGGACTAGAGTATAAACGACTTGAGAAAAATCTATAAGTTCTTGAAGCGCACTAGAGCACTCTGAGTCCTCGGAGTGCGGACTAGAGTATAAACGAATTGATGAAATTCTCTACGTCATGAACTATGGACAAAAGCATAAACCGTTCGACAAATCTCTAAGTCCCCGGAGTGTGGAACGAAGCATGAAAAAAAATTGGGTGCTAGTCGACCGGGGGGAGAATGACACTATGTCACCAGAATGCAGAGTGGTGTATAAATATCGATAAATAAAAGAGTGGATTCCACCGTTCTCTATTCCGCAAACTTCGGCCTGAAATCGACAGGAGCAGTATTAACTCTCTAAGGATGGAGTTCAACCATCCAATTGGTGGCCTGGCCAAGTCAATGCTTGGAGCAGGACTGAAAATCACTAAAAGATGAATACGATAATTTACTATAGCTCTAGCTTAGCCTTCTTTACAACTTAAGGCAACGACTATAGGGAGGCCTTAATATAAAACCAATCGAAATGGCATCCAAAGCTACGGGTGACCGACTATATCATACCTCAGATCAAGGGTCAATACCGATCTGCATCAAGCACATACGAATGTGCCTTAGATATTCCTTGAAAAACTATGACCTCCAAAGTGTGGAAAGGAGAGTAAACCACGAAGACTTGGTCAAAAATTCTCCATCACCCTCCTTCGATCCGTCAAGAGGAGTATGAAACTGGATGAGCATGACCCAATTGCATTTGAGCCAACTTTACCCTGAGATCTTATTACAGAACATGAACCAAAGTGGACATGGCTGACCGTCCAATGTCCAAATTACACCCTGAAACTGGCGAGGCATCGAAGTTTTTCTCTTGGAATGAAAAACCATAATACAATACAAGATAGGCAAGAACCCAGACTTCCATCAACTCACCTAATCCCACGATTCAATGGGAATGAGAGTAAAGCTAAAGTGGGAATGGCTGGCCTTCCTACTTATCGGTATATGCCCTAGACCTAAAGGCACGAGCGAGAAGCAAGATGAATGTGAACCGACTATTCATCGATCAAATCTGTGTCTTTGGAGTTTAGGTGGGAATATAAAAATAGCTAGGGCGAGACTCAACCATCCATGCAGTGCATTTTTCAACCCGAGACTAGGAGCAGAAGCATGGTCATCCGAAGGCTGGCTGCGATAGCTCAATATTGGAACTTATATATAGTGCTTACAGCTACTCAAGGCTACGACCGAATGAATTCCTAGAGATAGAATCATTAAATCGAATGGAGCATCCAGTGATCAGTGTTATGGCACAGGAGTCATGATAATGACTCCCGAGGAACGATCGATATGCTACTTCCTGAAACTCGATTTCCCTGTAACAAACAACGATGCTTAGTATGAAGCCTCGACCGCCAGCCTCAAACATGCTAGAGGATTGGGAGTGGAAACTTTACATATCTTTTGTGGTTCCTGATTGATAATATGCAAAATTAAGGAAGTTGATCTTGCTAAGGGGCATTGTCTTGCTCCTTATCTCGGCCAGGTTCAAGAGCTACTAGCCGAGGGGCATTGTTTAGGAGAAACCAGTGCCCTAGCTCTATAATATCCCAGAATTTTTGACAATATCAATTTAATAATCTGTATTAAAAATTAAGTTGATATTGATAATTTGTTAATAAAATTTGAATTGATTTAATAATATTCCTTTAATAAATATTTAATTTGTAGATTTTATCTTTTTCAGCTAATAAATTGGTTCCTATTTATAATATAAACATATGGTTTATATTGTAAACAGATTAGCTTTGTTTAAATTTAATAAATAAAGCATATTTTCTAATTCTAGTATTTGTAGTAATTTGAAAATTAGTTTTTTTAATATATAAGCTTTTCAAAGTTATTAAATAAATAAATCTTGGTTTAAATTTAATAAATTAATCTTGATTTCAAATTCTAATATATATATAGTAATAATTTGGAATTGATTTAATTTAATATTCAGTTTTCCAAAGCTATTTAATAATTAGCTATATGGTTTTAAAATTATTAAGATAGATGTTTAAATGTTTAGGATGATTTTGACTTAAGTTTTAAATTTAAATTTATTAACAAAAAAGGATTTTTTTTTGTTTTCTTTTTAAAATATAGTTTAATAAAATAAGTAATTTATTAATAAAGACATAATTTCTTTTATAATTATTTTATTTTGATAATGAGTCATTTCTAAAAACAATATTAATAATGTGTTGTTTTTACAAATAGATTTTGAATAAAAATAGCACTGTTATTTCAAATTTAATTTGTATTTATAACTTGATTTTTTTAAAATATTAGATTTTAGAATTTGATTTAAATTTGAATATAAAGTTTTAAAAACCAAAGTATAGATTTTTAATTGTTTTGGTTTTTATATGCATAAGCTTTTATTTATAAGCATAATTTTTTTTATTTCTTTTAAAAATTTATATACATATAAAATACTAATTAACTAATTTATTTGGCATAACATATATATTTATTAATATTTAAATTAAATACTAATTACTTTTAAAGGGATAAGTGTTGTTTTCCTATGCCTCATATAACAAATGTTAAAAGATAAACATTCCAATTTGACAAATGTTAAAATTTTGCACAAGTGTCATTTTCAAATTTGTATTTTCTTTTATTTCTATTAAATCATACTTTCATCTTATAATAAGGCCTCTTCTCTTCAATTTCTTTTTCCTTTTCAAAATCAAAGTTAAGAAATTTAAGGCATGAACTCAAAACAAATCTGAAAACATGAAAATCATTTTCAGATTCAAAATCTGTGATCAAGTAAATCTATAATCCTCTTCAAATCCCTGAAAATCACTTCCTCTAAATCTATAGTTCACTTTTCAAATCATAATGCAAAGCAAAAACAAACCCGCATTTTCAAAAGCAATACAAATTCCAGTAAACATCTTCAAAACATTTACCTGAAATCATTTTCAAAAAGAAAAGGAAGTCTGCATTTTTTTTTCTACAATACTGGTAATTGGCTCTGCATGCAACCTGAAAACTAGAGTAATACAAATCCCTGTAACACCTTTCCAAATCAGTAGCCTATACTTTTCAAACAAAAGCAAAATTGAAACCTATCCTAAAGTCTGGAAGCATGCAAGCAGCTTTCAAAATCAAAGAGGCAAAAACATTTAGTCTTCAGCAAATTCAAAAGCACTTTTATCTGGAAGCTCTGTTCATGTTGAATCACATGAGTAACTTTAAAATTTTAAAAATAAATCTAGTTGCATGCTGGTATGTTTGAAAAAAAATGTGTATTGCATTAATGTCTGAAGTGGATATTATATGTATGCATGCTGTGTATATGTTCTATTTTTTACCCAGGCTTAAATTTTGTATTTAAAATCCTTACCGCTTAATTTAGTTATTGATAAGATCTAATTATTTAACTAATGTTGATTGATTTAACTTAGTTATTGCTTAAAAATTTAATCAAGTTAAATTAAAACTTGATGGCCTCTGGAAGTATTAAATATCAGTGCATTTTGATACAAACCAAAATTCAAACTGAGTAATTTATTAATTCAGTATCTTAAATCAAAAACATCAACAAAACAATGATTTTTAAAAAACAAAATCATAAATTCTAGCATTAGAATCAGAGAGCAGTTCAGTGTTGTCTGAAATGTGAAATTTGGGTTGTTCCTATTGATCTAAATGATCGAAGGGGTCGAGTTTCTTTCTGGTGATGGTAGAGTGATCAGAGACACTAGGAAAATTGGTGGGTGGTAATGCAATTCACCATGGAAGTTGCTGCTGTGAAATTTTCTTCTGGAACCCTAGTTTTAACTAGGTGGAGAGATTTGATTGCCACGGCTTGTAGGGTTGTTCGAGTGTTTTGAGTTTTTGCGGAATGGAAGCTTGGTCATTAGGGAAGGTGTAGTCGGAATTGAACACCTTTAGGTGGCCGGGGCGGTGAGGTTGAGGTGTTGACTGGTTTTGAGGGGGAAAACTTGATTGTGTTTCCAGGTTTGAGATTGGGTGCTCGATTTTGATTCGAGCAAGTGTGGTGGCTTTGGGGGACCGTGATGTCGTCAGGTGATGGTCGCTGATGGATTGAAGTGCTGGTGGATGGCCGAAGATGGCCAGAGCCACGGTGCACGCGCACCGTGCAGTTTGAAATTCTGATGAACTTTAGTGGTGTGCAGAGTTTTAAACTCAGGGTTGACTCGAGTTATTCGAGTACTTGACTCGAAGCAGAAGAGGATATAACTCGAAGCAAATCTTGTTTGACTCGAGTCAGTTGTTTGTTTCAGGTTTTTGTAAAACCTGACAGTAATTGATTTTTTTTAAAAACAAATTTAAACGAAATTTAAATTTGAATACTAGATTTAAACAAAGTTTAAATCCAGTTTGAAGCGTGGATTCAAATTTATTTTTGAATTCTAATTTGAAATGAAATAAAAGTTTCAAAATATTTAAATGTGGGTTTTCAGGTTTAAAAACCCGACAGTTTCAGATTTTAAATTTAATTTAAAATTTGAAAACGGAATTTAAACAGTGGTTAAATTCAAAGTTTAAAGTATAGATTCAAATGAAACTTTTGAATCTTAAGGTTTTAAAATCAGTTTGGATCTTTAAATCAAGAATTTAAAATTAAGGTTTTAAAAGCAAGTTAAATCTATGTTTTAAATCAAAGTTGAAATAATGGATTCAAGTTTTTCTTGAATTCAAATCTATGACTTAAATCAGTTTTGAATCTGAATGTTTTAAACAAGTTTAAATCAAATAGTTTTTTTTAAAGTAATTTGTTTTCAAATAAATATTTGAATTGGATTTTTGATAAAGTTCTTTATAAAAAGGATTTTTGAATCAAAAGTTAAATAATTTGTTTTAACTTGAATTTGCAAGTTAAAAGGTAATGTATTTGAAGCTTAAATTTTAAATAAAAATTTAAGTAATTTAGTTAGAACTTTTCTTATATAGGTTTATATGTTGATATTTAAATTTGATTAATGTTTAAATATATAATCATTTTGAATCTTAAATTCAAAATGTAATTTAAATTTAAATTCTAAAGTGTAATGTTTTTCACTTTAATGGTAATGAAATCATTTATAAAGAAATGGATTATCTTAGAGATAATTAAGATATTGAAGTGAGTTAATTAATAAGTTAATTAAAGAATGAATTATTTAATTAATTTATAATTAATGATTTAGGATTAGATATTAATTAAGGAAGTAATTAAGAAATGTTATTAGCTAATGAAGACAATTAATTAAGGATTATTAAATAATTAATTAATGCGATCAATTTAGATAATCCATTGTAAATTGTTAAATGTAATTACTTGATAAAAGTAATTAAGGGATTAATTACTTATTGTAATTAATTTTAATAACATGATTAATTTAAGTTAATTAATTTAGTTTAATTAATTTAGGAAAATCATTTGATGATTTGATAAGTGTAATTACTTAGTGTAATTAATGGAGCATAATTACTTAGGGGAGTAATTAGATGATAATTACTGAATATAATTGACTAAAAAATGATTAATTAATGGAGATAATTAATTTTGGAATAGTTAATTTATTTAATTAGTAATTAAGGATAGTTAATTACTGGTTTGTTATTAATCAAGGTGATTAATAATTGTGTTTAAATAAAGATTAATCTCTTAATGTAATTAATTTAAATAAAGTAATTTAATTTAAATATAATTAGAGATCATTAATTAATATAATTAATGATGTAAATTATAATGGATTAATTAAGGAATAATTAATAATGAGGTGATTAATTAATGTAATTAATTAAGGATAAAATTAATTAATTATATTTAATTAATAAATGAATTAATTAAATGTTAATTACTATGAATAATTTAGGATAATTAATTTGTGAAATTGATTAAAGACTAATTACTTATTGTAATTAGAGGATGATTAATCAAAGGTGTTTAATCCTGATAAATGCTTAGAGAATGATTAATTAATTAGATTTCAATTAATTAATGGTTATATAAGCAGGATTTTCAGAATGAAGTAATTAATTTAATTTACTTCAAATTAATTAGAGATGGAAGTAATTAATTTAATTCATTTTAAATTAATTATAGTATGATGAAGTAAATCATCGCTTATGTATGAATAGATGATATTGATTGCCTTGAATGCTTTGTGATCTCAGAAATGAGATAAGTAATGCGGTGTGATATGAATGCGTTGGTTGCATTGTGATGATAATATGGATTATCTATTTTGACGATAGTATGGATTATCTGTTTATAATGATAATGTGGATCATCTGTTTATTATGATAATGTTGATTATCTATTGTGATTTGTGAGTTATCTATCTGTGTGTATATAGATAATTGAATTGTTTTAAACTTTTAAAAAACTTGGCCTTAAAGGTCACGTTTTGGATTTTGATGAGACCGGGATCAGGTTTCCACATTTGGATATCCGAAAACCACATCGATCCAAATTAACGATAGGTCGTGAATCTCAAGTGAAGACGAAGATTCAGAGTGCAAGGGTTATTGTCGTTAACTCTAAGGGTGATTCCAAAATGAGTGTAACGAGATAATGCCTTCGGTATCGTTCGAACCCCAAACGAACTTGTATGGATTGAATGCTTTCAGAACGTCGTCAGGTGGACGATGAGCATTCTAAATGATGTGTTCTATAAAGGTAATCGTAGCCTCAAGCCTCACCAACCGGGAATGGATAAAACAGGGGAGCTGCAACAAGGCTAAGTGGGTCATGCCCAAGTAGGATGAGATGAACCCCTGTCTAGAGTCCCTTTTATTTCGGCTGTATGGGCGGTTGAATAGCTACAACCGCTGGGGTTGTCTTGTTCGAAACTGTTCAGTAAGGAATGGTTCTGGCCTTGTGTTGCAGGGGATTGGGAGAGATCCTCGGTACGTTGATCTAGGCCACGTACTGTGACGGGCGGTACCCCGGTAGCCCTTCCATTGTATGGAATCCAAAATCCAATAAGTTCCCTCGGATTTGATTGTATTACCCACTTTTATGGCTAGTAGCTGGAATTTAATAATGTAACAATTTCGGTTATTTCATATTTACTTGAAAACCCTAGACCTATTATAATATCACTGGATTTCCTACCAAATGTTTTGGTTAGCGTAAGGTAAAAACTTTTCCATGTTTATGTGTGGGAAGTCTTACGTGATACCTTTTGTTTTCAAAGGTTTTTGAAAGTTAAGAAACCTTACCTGTTACTCAAACCAGACCCATGTCTAATCCAGAGTTTATCTTCTATTTTCTTAAACTCTTGGGTACCCAAATTTTTACGAGTAGCCAAGGGATTCAGGTTAGCTTTGACGAAGTGTGAAGAGGCAAAGGAGCAGGAGGCTTCAACGTGTAGATATATAGTGTCTGTTGTGTTGATTTCTCTGAGTAGTTTCCTTGTATTGTATTGAATTGTATCACTAGACAGTTGTTTATAACTGTCTAGTATGTGATGTATAATTTGTGTAACTCTGATAATGGTTTTAACTATGTAATATTTATGTTATTAATATAATTTTTTCGTTCCACTGTTGAGATTCTGATGTTGTTTCTTCTTTCTCTTCTTTCTCTTCTTTCTCTTCTTTCTTTTCTCTTTTCTATCCCTTTCTTTCTTCAAGATGATACAATTTTTTGTGGTAAGAAAGTCGGGTCGTCACATTTGGTATCAGAGCACTAGGTTGAGCGAATACATAGGCTTTGGAGTGGTGTCTATCTTGAGAGAGCGTATTTGTCATTTTAAATATATTTATATATTTATTTATTTCTACCTATCTGTTGGGTTACCTGTTCAAGTTTTCCAACATAAGTGATAAAGTTAGATTTGGGTAGTGTTGTGTGTAACACGACTACCATTGGTTGGAGTTTGAATATTTGAGGTTGGAAGCGTATCTGTCGAGACTGTAGACCTAATACCGTCTCGGGTGAGTTTTGTAGTGATGAAGGATTTCATTGGTCTCTGAAGGAGACCTTTTAAGGTTCAGAGTCTATTTTTGAAGTTGGATGAGTAGAGTTTGGATCTGTTGGCTAGGCAGAAGTGAGTAATGGTATCTTGATACCTCGGGAAGTAGTAGCCGCGTGATGATATGTAGTGACTATGGATGTTTCCGAAGATATTTCTTTGGAATAAGTTTAGGGAAGTGAGTCTGCTTCGATGTTGTGGCAGTGTTCAGCATAGTGATTCTGTTTGCTTTGAAGTCCGAGTTTCTCGAAGGGCTTTGATTAGGAAATCGTTGGCATTTGTGGCAGCAGTGCAGCTTGGAGTGTTCTCTGTATCAGCAGGAAGTCTTCTGGATTAGCAATTTTTCTGAAGGAGGAGTTCAGAAGCAGCTGAGTGGACCCGTTTATTCGATGGATTGGCTAAATAAGTGTAAGCGTTCTGTTTGGTAAAGGGAGAAGAGTTTTCTTTGGATTAGTCTGAGTTGATCGCAAAAGTGACTTGCGATAGTTGAGTGTTCTCTTGGGTTATCAGTGTTTTTTTCGGATGTCTTCAGAGAAGTCAGAGATTTGTCCACATCTGGAGATTGAGTTTCCTTATCGGCCAGGATTCCAGGATTGGTACCGGTGGTGCAGTTTAGTAGAAGGATGATTCTTAGAGATTAAGTTGGTGTAGCAGCTCAGGGTTTTGGATAAACTTCTGAGATTTTTTTTTACGGATCAGATGAACAATATTTCTGGGATGTGTTATCCAGTTTGTGCTCGTGTTCCTCATCGGCATTTTCTTCTACATCAAATCAGAGTTGTGCAGCGGAAGCAGTTTGGGAGTGTTATGCTTTTCTTTTCCGGACAGGAGAAGTGAATGTAGTCTTCTGATATTTGAGGAGTAGAGTTTGTGTTCCTGGAACTTGGTTGATCTTAAGGAGATCATTTTGTTGAGTTGATTGGTTTTGTTTGTTTCTAGAGGCATCAGCGAAGGTTGAACTTTTCAGTAAGGATGTAGGTAGCCCAGGATCGTCCAAAGAGTTTTGAGGATATGAGACGGAGGAATTGGGATTCCAGAGTCGGAAATTTGATTTTGGATAAGTTTTCTCCGATTAAAAAGGAAGCAATAAGTATTGGGTAAGGCTGGGAAGCTAGCTCTGAAATGTTTTGGATCTTTTCTGTATCCTTGTGAGGATAAGTGATTGATCTACAGGATTGAATTGCCAGTTTGGATAACTGGGATTCGATGAGTTTCATGTATCTCTGAGGGAATACGTGTACGGTCTATCTCTGGTTTTGAACCAGCAGTTCGGGAGTTTTGGTTATTGAATCAGACTCATCTGTAGTCTGATATCCTGTCTAGTGTCGAAGATCTAGATGAGTAGGAGCTCTGTAGCTTCATAATATTGATTGTTTGGATTCTGTAGAGCGAGTATCCTAGTATTTATGCTTAGGGAAACTCGAGGAAATTCTATCCAGAATTTTGTCTAGATAGTTATATTTGTTTGATTGGATGAGTTGGTTGTTAGCATATATTTGATATATGCTTGTGTTTAAAAATTAGATCTTTAATGAGATTATTAAATTACCTTTGTTTTAAATTTCGAGGACGAAATTCTTTTAAGGGGGAAGGATTTTAATATCCCGGAATTTTTGACAATATCAATTTAATAATCTGTATTAAAAATTAAATTGATATTGATAATTTTGTTAATAAAATTTGGATTGATTTAATAATTTTCCTTTAATAAATATTTAATTGGTAGATTTTATATTTTTCAGCTAATAAATTGGTTTCTATTTATAATATAAATATATGGTTTATATTGTAAATAGATTAGCTTTGTTTTAAATTAATAAATAAAGCATATTTTCTAATTCTAGTATTTGTAGTAATTTGAAAATTAGTTTTTGCTTATTATATAAGCTTTTCAAAGTTATTGAATAAATAAATCTTGGTTTAAATTTAATAAATGAATCTCGATTTCAAATTCTAATATATACTAAAAATTTGGAAATTTTGATTTAATTTAATATTAAGTTTTCCAAAGCTATTTAATAATTAACTATATGGTTTTAAAATTGTTAAGATAGATGTTTAAATGCTTAGGATGATTTTGACTTAAGTTTTAAATTTATTAACAAAAAAGGATTTCTTTTGTTTTCTTTTTAAAATATAGTTTAATAAAATAAGTAATTTATTAATAAAGACATAATTTCTTTTATAATTATTTTAATTTGATAATGAGTCATTTCTAAAAACAATATTAATAATGTGTTGTTTTTACAAATAGATTTTGAATAAAAATAGCACTGTTATTTCAAATTTAATTTGTATTTATAACTTGATTTTTTTTAAATATTAGATTTTAGAATTTTATTTAAATTTGAATATAAAGTTTTAAAAACCAAAGTATAGATTTTTAATTGTTTTGATTTTTATATGCATAAGCTTTTATTTATAAGCATAATTTGTTTTTATTTCTTTTAAAAATTTATATACATATAAAATACTAATTAACTAATTTATTTGGCATAACATATATATATATATTAACATGTAAATTACATACTAATTACTTTTAAAAGGACAAGTGTTGTTTTCCTAAGCCTCATATAACAAATGTTAAAAGATAAACATTCCAATTTGACAAATGTTAAAATTTTGTACAGTGTCATTTTCAAATTTGTATTTTCTTTTATTTATATTAAATCATACTTTCATCTTATAATAAGGCATCTTCTCTTCAATATCTTTTTCCTTTTTAAAATCAAAGTTAAGAAATTTAAGGCATGAACTCAAAACAAATCTGAAAACATGAAAATCAATTTCAGATTCAAAATCTGTGATCAAGTAAATCTGTAATCCTCTTCAAATCCCTGAAAATCACTTCTTCTAAATCTGTAGTTCACTTTTCAAATCATAACGTAAAGGAAAAACAAACCTGCATTTTCAAAAGCAATACAAATTACAATAAACATCTTCAAAACATTTACCTGAAATCATTTTAAAAAGAAAAGGAAGTCTGCATTTTTTTTTCTGCAATACTGGTAATTGGCTCTGCATGCAACCTGAAAACTAGTGTAATACAAATCCCTACACCTTTCCAAGTCAGTAGCCTATACTTTTCAAACAAAAGCAAAATTGAAATCTATCCTAAAGTCTGGAAGCATGCAAGCAGCTTTTAAAATCAAAGAGGCATAAACATTTAGTCTTCAGCAAATTCAAAAGCACTTTTATTTGGAAGCTCTGTTCATGTTGAATCAGGTGAGTAACTTCAAAATTTTAAAAATAAATCTGGTTGCATGCTGGTATGTTTGAAAAAAATGGGTATCACATGAATATCTGAAGTGGGTATTATATGTATGCATGCTGTGTATATATTCTGTTTTGTACCCAGGCTTAAATTTTGTATTTAAAATCCTTACCACTTAATTTAGTTATTGATAAGATCTGATTATTTAACTATTATTGATTGATTTAACTTAGATTATTTTTTAAAAATTTAATCAAGTTAAATTAAAACTTGATGGCCTCTGGAAGTATTAAATATCAGTGCATGTTGATACAAACCAAAAATTCAAACCGTGTAATTTATTAATTCAGTATCTTAAATAAAAAAACATCAACAAAATTATGATTTTTAAAAACAAAATCACAAATTCTAGCATTAGAATCAGAGAGCAGTTCAGAGTTGTCTGAAATGTGAAATTTGGGTTGTTCCTGTTGATTTAAATGATCGGAGGGGTCGAGTTTCTTTCTGGTGATGGTAGAGTGATTAGAGACGCTAGGAAAAATGGTGGGTAGTAATGCATTCACCATGGAAGTTGTTGCTGTGAAATTTTCTTCTGGAACCCTAGTTTTAACTAGGTGGAGAGATTTGATTGCCACGGCTTGTAGGGTTGTTCGAGTGTTCTGAGTTTTTGGGGAATGGAAGCTTAGTCATTAGGGAAGGTGTAGCTGGAATTGCACACCTTTAGGTGGTCGGAGCAGCGAGGTTGAGGTGTTGACAGGTTTTGAGGGGGAAAACCTGATTGTGTTTCCAGGTTTGAGACTGGGTGCTCGATTTTAATTAGAGCAAGTGTGGTGGCTTTGGGGGGTCGTGATGTCGTCAGGTGATGGTCGTTGATGGATTGAAGTGCTGGTGGATGGCCGGAGATGGCCAGAGCCACGGTGCAGTTTGAAGTTCTGATGAACTTTAGTGGTGTGCGGAGTTTTGAACTCAGGGTAGACTCGAGTTATTCGAGTACTTGACTCGAAGTAGAAGAGGAAATGACTCGAAGCAAATCTTGTTTGACTCGAGTCAGTTGTTTTTTTCAGGCTTTTGTAAAACCTGACAGTAACTGATTTTTTTTAAAACAAATTTAAACGAAATTTAAATTTGAATACTAGATTTAATTGTTTAAATCCAGTTTGAAGTGTGGATTCAAATTTATTTTTAATTCTAATCTGAAATGGAATAAAAAATTTAAAATATTTAAATGTGGGTTTTCAGGTTCAAAAACCTAACAGTTTCAGATTTTAAATTTAATTTAAAATTTAAAAACGGAATTTGAACAGTTGTTTAAATTCAAAGTTTAAAGTATAGATTCAAATGAAACTTTTGAATCTTAAGGTTTTAAAATGAATTTGGATTTTTAAATTAAGAATTTAAAATTAAGGTTGTAAAAGCAAATTAAATCAAAGTTCTAAATCAAAGTTAAAATAATGGATTCAAGTTTTTCTTGAATTCAAATCTATGAGTTAAATCAGTTTTGAATCTGAATGTTTTAAACAAGTTTAAATCAAATAATATATTTTTTAAAGTAATTTGTTTTCAAATAAATCTTTGAATTGGATTTTTGATAAAGTTCTTTATAAAAAGGATTTTTGAATGAAAAGTTAAATAATTTGTTCTAACTTGAATTTGCAAGTTAAAAGTTAATGTATATAAAGCTTAAATTTTAAATAAAAATTTAAGTGATTTGGTTAGAAGTTTTCTTATATAGGTTTATAAGTTGATATTTAAATTTGATTAATGTTTAAATATATAATCATTTTGAATCTTAAATTCAAAATGTAATTTAAATTTAAATTCTAAAGTGTAATATTTTACACTTTAATGGTAACGAAATCATTTATAAAGAAATGGATTATCTTAGAGATAATTAAGATATTGAAGTGATTTAATTAATAAGTTAATTAAAGAATGACTTATTTAATTAGTTTATAATTAATGATTTAGGATTAGAGATTAATTAAGGAAGTAATTAGAGAAATGTTATTAGTTAATGAAGATAATAAGTAAGGATTATTAAATAATTAATTAATGTGATTAATTTTGATAATTAATTAGATTAATTAATTTAGATAATCTATTGCAAATTGTTAAATGTAATTACTTGATAAAAGTAATTAAGGGATTAATTACTTATTATAATTAATTTTCATAATATGATTAATTTAAGTTAATTAATTTAGTTTAATTAATTGAAGAAAATCATTTGATGATTTGATAAGTGTAATTACTTAGTGTAACTAACGGAGCATAATTACTTAGGGGAGTAATTAAATGATAATTGCTGAATGTAATTAACTGAAAAATGATTAATTAATGGAGATAAATAATTTTGGAATAATTAATTTATTTAATAAGTAATTAAGGATAGTTAATTACTGGTTTTTTATTAATCAAGGTGATTAATAATTGTGTTTAAATAAAGATTAATCTCTTAATGTAATTAATTTAAATAAAGTAATTTAATTTAAATATAATTAGAGGTCATTAATTAATATAATTAATGGTGTAAATTATAATGGATTAATTAAGGAATAATTAATAATGGGGTGATTAATTAATGTAATTAATTAAGGATAAATGTAATTAATTATATTTAATTAATAAATGAAGTAATTAAATGTTATATACTACGAATAATTTAGGATAATTAATTTGTGAAATTGATTAAAGACTAATTACTTATTGTAATTAGAGGATGATTAATAAAAGGTGTTTAATCCTGATAAATGCTTAGAGAATGTTTAATTAATTAGATTTCAATTAATTAATGGTATATAAGCAGGATTTTTAGAATGAAGTAATTAATTTAATTTACTTTAAATTAATTAGAGATGGAAGTAATTAATTTAATTCATTTTGAATTAATTATAGTATGATGAAGTAAATCATTGCTTATGTATGAATAGATGATATTGATTGCCTTGAATGCTTTGTGATCTCAGGAATGAGATAAGTAATGCGGTGTGATATGAATGCATTGGTTGCAATGTGATGATAATATGGATTATCTATTTTGATGATAGTATGGATTATCTGTTTATAATGATAATGTGGATCATCTGTTTTTTATGATAATGTTGATTATCTATTGTGATTTGTGAGTTATCTATCTGTGTGTCTATAGATAATTGAATTGTTTTAAACTTTAAAATAACTTAGCCTTAAAAGACACGTTTTGGATTTCTTTGACACCGGGATCAGGTTTCCATATTTGGATATCCGAAAACCACATCGATCCAAATTAACGATAGGTCGTGAATCTCAAGTGAAGATGAAGATTCAGAGTGCAAGGGTTATTGTCGTTAACTCTGAGGGTGATTCCAAAATGAGTGTAACGAGATAATGCCTTCGGTTTTGTTCGAACCCCGAACGAACTTGTATGGATTGAATGCTTTCAGAACGTCGTTAGGTGGACGATGAGCATTATAAGTGATGTGTTCTGTAAAGGTAATCGTAGCCTCAAGCCTCACCAACCGGGAATGGCTAAAACATGGGAGGTGCAGCAAGGCTAAGTGGGTCATGCCCAAGTAGGATGAGATGAACCCCTATCTAGAGTCCCTTTTATTTCGGCTGTGTGGGCAGTTGAATAGCTACAACCGCTGGGGTTGTCTTGTTCGGGACTGTTCAATAAGGAATGGTTCCGGCCTTGTGTTGCAGGGGATTGGGAGTGATCCTCGGTACGTTGATCTAGGCCACTTACTGTGACGGACGGTGGACCAGTAGCCCTGCCATTGTATGGAATCCAAAATCCAATAAGTGCCCTCGGATTTGATTGTATTACCCACTTTTGTGGCTAGTAGCTGGAATTTAATAATGTAACAATTTTGGTTATTTCATATTTACTTGAAAACCCTAGACCTATTCTAATATCACAAGATTTGCTATCAAATGTTTTGGTTAGCGTAAGGTAAAAGCTTTTCCATGTTTATGTGTGGGAAGTCTTACGTGATACCTTTTGTTTTCAAAGGTTTTTGAAAGTTAAGCAACCTTAACCTGTTACTCACACCAGACCCATGTCTGACCCGGAGTTTATTTTCTATTTTCTTAAACTCTTGGGTACTCAAATTTTTACGAGAAGCCAAGGGATTCAGGTTAGCTTTGACGAATTGTGGACAAGCAATGGAGCAGGAGGCTTCAACGTGTAGATATATAGTGTTCCGCTGTGTTGAATTCTCTGAGTAGTTTTCTTATATTGTATTGAATTGTATAACTAGACAGGTGTTTATAACTGTCTAGTATGTGATGTATAATCTGTGTAACTCTGATAATGGTTGGAAACTATGTAATATTTATGTTATTAATATAATTTATTCGTTCCGCTGTTGAGATTCTGATGTTGTTTCTTCTTTCTCTTCTTTCTTTTCTCTTTTCTATCCCTTTCTTTCTTCAAGATGATGTGATTTTCTACGGTAAGAAAGTCGGGTCTCGCGTCGTCACATTTGGTATCAGAGCACTAGGTCGAGCGAATACCTAGGCTCTAGAGTGGCGTCTATCTTGAGAGAGCGTATTTGTAATTCTAAATATATTTATGAATATATTTATTTCTACCTATCTGTTGGGTTACCTGTTTAGGTTTTCCAACATAAGTGATAAAGGTAGATTTGGGAAGTGGTGTGTGTAACATGACTACCATTGGTTAGAGTTTGAATTTTTGAGGTTGGAAGTGTATTTGTCGAGACTGTAGATCTAATACAGTCTCGGGTGATTTTGGTAGTGATGAAGAATTTCATCGATCTCTGAAGGAAACCTGCTATGGTTCGGAGTCTATTTTTGAAGTTGGATGAGTAGAGTTTGGATCTGTTGGTTAGGCAGAAGCGAGTAATGGTATCTTGATACCTCAGGAAGTAGTAGCTGCGTGATGAGATGCAGTGACTATGGATGTTTTCGAAGATATTTCTTTGGAACAAGTTTAGGGAATTGAGTCCGCTTCGATGTTGTGGCTGTGTTCAGCATAGTGATTCTGTTTGCTTTGAAGTCCGAGTTTCTCGAAGGGCTTTGATTAGGAAATCTTTGGCATCTGTGGCAGCAGTGCAGCTTGGAGTGTTCTCTGTATCGGCAGGAAGTCTTCTAGATTAGCAGTTTTTCTGAAGGAGGAGTTCAGAAGCAACTGAGTGGACCCGTTAATTCGATGGATTGGCTAAATAAGTGTAAGCTATTCTGTTTGGTAAAGGGAGAACAGTTTTCTTTGGATTAGTCTGAGCTGATCGCAAAAGTGACTTGCGATAGTTGAGTGTTCTCTTGGGTTATAAGAGTTTTTTTCGGATGTCTTCAGAGAAGTTAGAGATTTGTCTGCATCTGGAGATTGAGTTTCCTTATCGGCTGGGATTCCAGGATTGGTACCGGTGGCGCAGTTTAGTAGAAGGATGATTCTTAGAGATTGAGTTGGTGTAGCAGCTCAGGGTTTTGGATAAACTTATGAGATTTTCTTTTATGGATCAGATGAACCATATTTCTGGGATGTGTTGTCCAGTTTGTGCTCGTGTTCCTCATCAGCATTTTCTTCTACTTCGAATCAGAGTTGTGCAGTGGAAGAAGTTTGGGAGTGTTCTGCTTTTCTTTTCCGGACAGGAGAAGTGAGTGTAGTCTTCTGATATTTGAGGAGTAGCGTTTGTGTTCCTGAAACTTGGTTGATCTTGAGGAGACAATTTTGTTGAGTTGATTGGTTTTGTTTGTTTCTAGAGGCATCAGCGAAGGTTGAAATGTTCAGTAAGGATCTAGGCAGCCCAGGATCGTCCGAAGAGTTTTGAGGATAAGAGACGGAGGAATTTGGATTCCGGAGTCGGACATTTAATTTTGGATAAGTTTTCTCCGATTAAAAAGGAAACTATAAGTATTGGGTAAGGCTGGGAAGCTAGCTTTGAAATGTTTTGGATCTTTTTTGTATTCTTGTGAGGATAAGTGATTGATCTACAGGATTGAATTGCCAGTTTGGATAACTGGGATTCGGAGAGTTTCACGTATCTTTGAGGGAATACGTGTATGACCTATCTCTGGTTTTGAACCAGCAGTTAGGGAGTTTTGGTTGTTCAGTCAGACTCGTCTGTAGTCTGATATCCTGTCTAGTGTTGTAGATCTAGATGAGTAGGATCTCTGTAGCTTCATAATATTGATTGTTTGGATTCTGTAGAGCGAGTATCCCAGTATTTATACTTGGGGAAACTCGAGGAAATTCTATCCAGAATTTTGTCTGGATAGTTAGATTTGTTTGATTGGATGAGTTGGTTGTTATGGTTGTTAGCATATATTTGATATATTCTTGTGTTTGAAAATTAAATCTTTAATGAAAGTATTAAATTACCTTTGTTTTAAATTTTGGTGACGAAATTCTTTTAAGGGGGAAGGATTGTAATATCCCGGAATTTTTGACAATATCAATTTAATAATCTGTATTATAAATTAAATTGATATTGATAATTTTGTTAATAAAATTTGAATTGATTTAATAATTTTCCTTTAATAAATATTTAATTGGTAGATTTTATCTTTTTCAGCTTATAAATTGGTTTCTATTTATATTATAAATATATGGTTTATATTGTAAATAGATTAGCTTTGTTTTAAATTTAATAAATATAGCATATTTTCTAATTCTAGTATTTGTAGTAATTTGAAAATTAGTTTTTATTTATTATCACTACAAGAAAAGTTCCTTTTCTTTGCATAAACTAACGGCGTTTTTTGAACGGTTGCCATCAAAAATAATAATTAAGCGGTAAATCAGTAAAACCTAAAGTTGTGCGCGCTGTCTTCTAAATTTCTTTCCTTTCACTCCATCTCTATGTACTCCTTAAAAAAGAAAACTTCCCTAAATTTTAGTTCCCTGCTCCAAATTTAATTACATAATTTCCTCCTCCGAATTTTTTTTTCAGCGCCATTAGCTTTCATAATCGTTCGTCAATAGCTTTAATCGCCATTTGCAGTCGTCCTCGTTGCAGGCTCGTAAGTGAAAACGAATCGGCGGCCTTCACACTGTTAACCCTATTTCCCGGTGTAGTCGATTGGCTCATCGATGGAGACGAATTGGTAGCCATCATCGCCAGTAGCCAATTCCTTCGTTCTTCAAGTTTCAGAGTAAGTTGCAGCCATGCCTTTATTTTTATAACTAGTCGATTCTCTACTACTGTTTTATCTGTATTGAATTTTTTATAGATATAAACTATTTGATAAATGGTTGGACATAGTTTCTTGCAAAATTGAACTAGTTTTAATTGAGAAAATTTGCAAAATTAAGAACTACAGTTTTTTTGTCAAGTTATACCTCATTTGATGTCTTATAATAGTTGTGGAGATTCAGTATTGTCTACCTCGTATCAAGTCCCATTTACAATAATATGTATGTTATGGGTGATGAAGGTAGAATATACACTTATGCCAATGGGTATGTAATATATACTTGTAATTTACTTTATGGATTTTTAAGTCAATGACTGATATATTTTAATTACAATCAAGCATGCTTTCTAGAAGTGTAAACCAAAGCTAGCATCTATCAAAAGAAAATTTATCTACCTCTAGCCATTTTTCTGTTAACTTTGGACTACAGTACTATTCCTAGATTTCAAATGAGGACTAATAAGCCATAAGATGATATAGTTGAGTGCATAATGCTTAAGATGATATAGTGTGCCTAATCTCACTGCTTATTGGATATAAGGTACTCTAAAATTAAAAAAGAAAAAAGGGAAAAAATCATGTTGTTGAATGGTTAGAATTTACAATTTGATTTCAAAAGTAGGAAAAAATAAATTGCATATATTTCTTAAGCCAAAGGACAAATATCATTTACTATATTGGCCAGTTGATTTCATATAGCAAGCACACTAAATAGCTCTACTAGCAGACGTAGGTGAGATTATACTGAATTTGGAAATATATGAAGTATGACCTCAACTTCATATAATGTCGATTTGATTAGCATATAAATGAGCTGAGAATATCTTTTCATTAGCATGCTGAGACATTTTTGACAAACAAGTACATTACTAGGTGTGAGCAAATAGTTATATAAACTATGTAACCCCAGACATAAATAATCATTTATAGGTCTGTAGGTACAATCTTTTGGTCACAGAAGGATTAAATTACCAATTTGTTCGGATACTTTCACTGTAATATGTCTCTGGCCTTGCGGTTGCTGTAAGATAATGTATATGTACGATAATAATAATTGTTATTAGTGTTCCACTATGATACTAATTACTGAACTATGCTATCATTATTCAAAGCAAATTTCTAACCCTCAATAACTTTGTGTTTTCTTATGTTTACTATATGGATTGTTTGCAAAAGTTGTTGCCTTTATTTTAAATAACGTTTTAAATATTACTGTTAGCCTGTGAGCGGTTGAAAATCTCTACCCGACTTGCCATACTTTTTTTATGACTTAGTGGAGTATTTGAAGCAAAGCTCATGCTCGTTTGAGGATAGCCTTGGTAGTGATTTTACTGTTCTCATTATATGAAGTAGTTCAGAACTTATGACATTGGTTAAAACATGAACACAGTCGCTGAAAAAAAGAGAACCTTAGATCCTTTTAAACTATAAACTTTGAATTCTGTCATTCTAATTTTATAGGACAATGGGTTGGTGATGAACGATTGGAACTAAATTTACTAAAAATTTAGAACATCCAATTCTAAGATATGCTTAACATGATAGTGTTAATTTATATAAGTAGTTTCAGGCATCACACTATGTACTTTGATTTTACTCAGTTTAGTTTTTTTTCTTCTGAAGGAGTTTGAAAGAGCTGTTTTTTATATGTGAAGGAGCTTTAGTGTTAAGTTAATTAATTAAGAAGCAAACCAAGTGTCCCGAGTTTGATTGGTACAAGGTATGTGTAGCAGTTTATTAGCTAGCAGTATTAATTGTAAGAATAATACTAAACATCTACCAACACTTAATGTGTGGATTTTTAACATAAATTTTTATTTATACTCACGCAATTATCTGTAGTTTTTAATCAACTATTTTTTCCGTCGATTTATCACCATATTTGATAATATATTTTCATATACAACCATCAGCGAATGGATATGAAGTGGAGTGGGTGCGATCACTTAACATAACATCTAAGCCAAAAACAAAGAGTATTCTTTCTTCCATGGAGCTATCGGTTTCATTGACCATCTGCCTCACATTGTTCTTCTCAGGTATTTAGCTTCTTCGCTTGTATGATTGATTTTAATAATTCCAACATTAATCTATATACACACACACACGTATATCTCATCAGTATTTCTACTGTAGGTTTTTTAATCTTTGTGCTGAAATTGTCGTGCAATGACAGATTATAATTTATCACAACTATCATTTTAGTACTGCTACTTTATCTTCTCAATGACAAACTGCAGTAAAGTTTTCTTGAACCTACAATCTATTGACATAAAAGTAAGCTTAGTCATGGCAAGTGCTTACCAAAGCTTACGAAAAATGCAGGGAAACATAAGTCCAATAATGGCTGTTGTTGGGCCTAAAGAAGTTGAGTCACAAATAGTTAGGACTTGATTTGGTGGTGAACTGCACTATAGAGAAAATAGTGCTTCCATATTGCAGAAACTGGTATGTCCACTAATAGGTAAATCCATTATATATATATATTTAATTTTGTTTAGTCGATGCATTTATTGTATCATATTTGTTACGTGTCTTGGATAAGCTAGATATCAATGTGTAAATGTTAAAAATCCAAATTTCATATAACTTGGTATTTTGTATTTACTAATTTCTTATATATATGCATAAATTGGCCTGATATCAATTCCGTCACACATAAAAAATACATTAGTTGAGTTTGTGCTCCATTTACTTATTTATAATTCTACGCTTGTTTTGTAACTCATTCCCTAAGTACATTGGAAACTGAAATAATAATAATTAATACCTTAAATATCTATCACAATGAATGAATGAATGAATTTAGTGCATACCATGCATTAGCATGATTTATAATTATAATATGTTCCTTAAGTATACTTAATTTATATGGGATATTTCCATCAACTAATTTTTCTTGTTACTTGATTAATTTATTCGTCTTTGTAACTTTTCAATAGATAACAATGTCACATATAATAATGCTCTACTGTCACAATCCAGTTTCCCATAACAAAAGGATCATGGCATTTCCTTCTTCCATAAACAAATAAATTATATCCAAAAATTTGAATAAAGGTTTCAACATCATATTATGGACACGAAGTTATTAAAAAAAAAATTCAAGACTGATGAGTTGAATTTATCTTCCTTTTTTAACTTTTCTTCCATGATGTTATTTACTAATGACTTTTGTCTACTAAATAAGGAAGTGAGGTTAATATGGATGTTGAGGAGGATGTTGGTTTTGTTAATTTTATATGAGATGGGGTTTTCAGGTTGTTGAACGGGCTTGGGGTGTTATTGTCTAGAATCAGATGTTGATTGGTCGTTTGTTGTTCAAAATTGAGGGTAGTGCTAATAATTGATGTTCTTGAACTTAAAGGAGGAGGATTAGCTTGAGGGATGCTTGTTTTGTTTAATTTATAGGAGTTGCAACTGTCTTAGTGGGTTGTATTCGTATTTAGTGTAATAGAATTGTGCATGTCAGTGTTTGGGTCTGTTTCGTCAGCTGGTTGTTGGCTAAGCGGATCTGGCTAAGTGCATGTCGATGTTCGGGTCTGTCCATGTTCTATAAAATGCTGGTTAGATACTACAACAAGCAAATCCACTTTGCTAGATCCAATTGTTAGGGTCACTACTGACACCTCCGGTTGGTGCTTCCGCGGTTGCTATAAGTGGTTGTCGGTGCAATAACTGATCATGTCTTCACTTCTAGTGTAAACGATGTATATGGCATCATATGCTTCAGCCAGCAGCTTGCTTAACTGAGCTTCTTCAACTACTACATAGTTTTTGTTTATTTCATTCTTAATCTGCTTGCTGCAGTTACATTTAGTCCTTTTGAATCATTTTTAATTATACTTTTCTTATCTAAATTTAGTGTCTTTTTAACAACCTCCATTTTAGTTTATATTTGATCCTAGTTGTTGAATTTCCTCGTTATATGTAGTTGAGGACTATTTGTCCTTAAAATTAGCAAGGTGTTGCATATTAAATTTTTTAAGTTCTTTTCAATGTAGTGAGCAAATGGTTTATATGACTTTCAGATTTTTTTTTACTGAATCTTATCATGTTATCCTCGCCAATGTGAGAGATAAGCTATGTTACAGTCATAAACGAGGTAAACAGTTGTTGTTAATTGGATCTTCTGATATCCCTAACGAACCAACATTCTGAATGTGGAGCAGGTTCTTTTTTGTCGCCTGGTAAACTTAGTTGACTGATTACCATTGCACTCATCGACTGATTACTTCGAAATTTCTACGGGGGACAAATTCTTCAGTTATGAAACTTTGGTACAGTTATTACATTGTAATTATACTGTGAAGGGCAACGTACTGAACCCCTTAAGGATAGCGTTTTTCTCCATTCCGAATATAGAAAACATTTGCAACTCCCCAGATTTGACAATCGTATTCTTTTATGTAATCTGGATTATATGTTGTCTTATATGTTATTGTCTCCCCCCTCCCCAATTTGTAGCAGGTGCAGTACCAGTGTGACGTTTATTAACTAATTTTTTTTACTTTGCTATATAGGTACAAAAAACATTCCTTTGCTATATGGAAGACTGCTAGCTAAAGTTGCTAATAATAGGTATGTTTTTATGCATTTGAATGTATACGCTATTATGTAGTGTATTTTGTTATATATGATATATATCCGATCTCGTTTTAATCGTGTAAATGTATATTGAATTGGGTGTGCGGGAAAACACTAACTGCGCAAAGGAGGTGCTGTCGAAAATTCATGAAATCCGATAAATTTATAAAAATCAGCAAAGTTTATAAGAATTAACTACATCAACCAAGTTTTATAAAAATTAAATAATTTTCTAAAAATTTACTAATTTTTATAAAATTAAATTAATATCTAAGTATTAATAAAATTTTATAAAATTTAAATAAATTTATGAAAATTAACTAAGTTTAAAATTTTAACTAAGATAATTAAGTTATATAAAAATGATTAAAATTAATTTTTTTTGTAAAAGTTAACTACATTATCAAGTTTTATACAAATTTAACTAGATTAACTAAAAGTTTATAAAAAAATAACTAATTCTTATAAAATTTAACTACGTTATGTAAAAACTAACTAAAATTATTTAACTAATTTGTAAACTAAGTCTTATAAATATTCAACTAAGTTAATTGAGTGAGTTTTATAAAAATTAACTAAAAGATATAAAAATTAACTAAGTTATATAAACAATTAAGTTTATGTATGAAAATATATACTATTACAAATTATATTACATAGATTATACCTTGGACCAAGATATTAGTGCCCTGACAAAAGGCTTTATCTTCTTGTATTTTTCTAGCAACGATTCTACTATCTCAATGTCCTCCTTTAAAACATTTATGAAATGTCTCCAGTCGAATATATCTTTGAACCCACTGTCAAAAACCAATGTATACGTTAATAATATTATTATGGGTCCAACAAAATATCGTAATTTGTAAATTTAGATATTCACACTACAAGAAAATATACATTTGTCCAAAAGCATGCAAAGTTTTATTCAAAGGCTAACTAGTCACCATCTTGTTTTACAGTTTTATTCAAAAGCATGCAAAGTTCTATCAAATATATGATCTATCAAATTGCTTAGTTTTGTTAAAAGTCAAACTGCTTAGTTTAACTCACCATTTGGTGCAAGTTTATCAAAGTGAATGTTCTAGTTTTTAAACCTTTTATACATATTGTTTTACTGATTCTCATTTATCCCAAAGCATTTTGTATGAACTTGTCCACTTACATCATACATATATACATGATTTTATATCTTCATTTCAACCTTGATATAAATATAAATCTCGGGCTTGACCAAATAAATTAGAAGTTCAAATACGAGAAGTTATGAATAGCTACTAATAGTATCCGTCCGTTATGTGTTAACAATATTTTGATAATTTATTTTTAACTTCCATACTTATTGATTCATACTCAACTATAATTACTGGCTAAGTGTTAAAATTACCCTTTTAAATTATCGTGCATTTAGTAACATTAGATCATTACTCAGATATATGCACGTATTGTTTTCTTTTCAGTGCAAGTGGTGTGTCTGTGTCAATTTAAAAGTGATATTCCAATAAACAATGGCCTACTAGCACCAAGACTAAAGATAAACTAATTTAGTTACAAATGCCTAAATAAACAAGAATAAAAAAGAAAAGGTTTAGATTATGCCTGCCACGTAAAATTATATTAAATCAGTTATGGTAAATGATGTAAAATCATTACTTTTGAACTACAGGAGATGCTTATGAAATGGCTTTTGGTTTTAATATTAAAATTGAAATGCCTTCCATTTAAATTTTCTATTTGAGATATTTTGTTAAGTTTTCCATTTTTACCTAAAATTATTGAGGTACATGTATCATGATCAAAATATACCAATATCAACATGTGCATCCGTAGAATAAATTGTATTTTGTGTTATATAAACAGTTGCAGTCCCAATATTTGCAGCTTTTGGTTCAGTGCACTTGAAGTCTTTAGAAGAAATAATCTAAAAGGTCCTTTTCCCAGTCACTTTATAATTAACTTGTCATGGATTTCCTTAACCAATATTATACCGATTTATTTCTACAGACACAAATTCTAGTTTTTATCTTCACATTTCACAGAGGTTTAAAATAAATAAATAAAAGGTAACTTCTATTGGATTAAAAAATGAAGAAAATATTGTAATACCAAGCACTCGAAATGGCATATGCTATCATTTATATATATTATGTATTTCATTGTGTTGTTAAGCATATTGACTAACATCCAATTTGCAAGTGGCTTTTCTGTTTACTGTCGTTGGAACTACAGGATTTCTTGGTGTATTCACTGGTCAACTGCCTAGGGTATTACTATATGCTCACATTTAGAAGTTCAATTACAAAAATGAATTGTGAATTCAGATTCATTTTTCCAATAAACAATTATAGTTTGAGTCTACATGTTACAATTTTAGGAGTAGGATTATTTTGTGCCCAATTTACTTGGAAGCATTTCACTTGCTCTGGTTGTAGTCTGTGTTTCACCTTGGTATTTCTATATTAAGTTCTTCATATACTGATGCATTTATTCATACACATATGTACATATAATTTTGTTCTAAAATGCATATAATCTTAATTTAGACTTTGCAAGCTGCTACAGACAGTTTCTCAACCTTTTTCACCAACTACCAAGAAAGGATCTCTAGCCATGAAGTAGCTCGTTGCTTGGGTAATTTTTAGAGCTTATCATTATAAAAGAAGACTGTACATTTGTGCCACATAAATCCATCTCACAGTGAAACATTCATGATATGATTATTCAAAATACTTCGGTAATATTTCATATATGAGATTGTCTTCTGTTTGATGTAGTAACTCTTTTGAATGAAACATACATACATCGTATGATTATCCAAAATATTTTGGTAAAGAAGCTCCTTTTAACAGCTTGTTGCGGTACAATCCCCAATAAAGATAATACACAAATTTAACGTGGCTGCAAAGTATTCTCAAAGAACAATGAGTTGTTTGGGTTGTTTGTTATGGGTGTATGAGTTGTGAGGTGAGGGAAGTCGTAGATGGTTGCATGGGTTGTTTGGTATGAAGGGGTTGGTGATTTGGCACTGGTTGATATTTGCGGGGTAGGAAAGTGATGGAAGGCAGGGGCTGTGGTGGAAGAGACAGTGGGTAACAGTGGAGCTGCTGTTTGTATGGAGACAAGTGGAATGGCAAAGTTTATAGTTTGGCAGTTGTTTGAAGTGATATTTGTATATGTCGAAGTGGTTGCTGTGGTTTGGTAGAAGATGTGTGAAACGAGGCCTTTGTTTTTTATGAAGGTGCACAGTTGCACAGGAGATGTGCAGGCAGGAATGTTGTGAGTGTAGCAGTTTGAATTTGATACTTGTTCAATATTTTTTTTTGAGCTATTGACGACAAACTATTTATGTTTGGTGTAAGAATATTGTATATTTTGAATATGAAATTTCATACGTTGGTTATCAAATATGTGTCCAAAATGTGGTATTGATATAATATGTTGATTTTGAATTGTGATATTGATATAATATGTTTTGAAATGTGATACTGATATAATATGCTAATTTTGAAATGTGTATATACACACATTATGGTTGATGGTTGGTGAAATGGACTTAAACATTTAACAGCGTTTTAAAAATGCTGTTAAAACCTTCCATAGCGTTTATAAAACGCTGTTGAAAGTTTTAACAGCGTTTATTTCCTGTCATTGTATATCCCTGACTTTTAACTGCATGTCGATATACAGCATACATAAAAACGCTGTTAAAAGTTTTTATAGCGTTTTTAAAACGCTGTTAAAACCTTCCATAGCGTTTCTAAAACGCTGTTGAAAGTTTTAACAGCGTTTATTTCCTGTCATTGTATATCCCTGACTTTTAACTGCATGTCGATATACAGCATACATAAAAACGCTGTTAAAAGTTTTTATAGCATTTTTAAAACGCTGTTAAAACCTTCCATAGCGTTTATAAAACGCTGTTGAAAGTTTTAACAGCGTTTATTTCTTGTCATTGTATATCCCTGACTTTTAACTGCATGTCGATATACAGCATACATAAAAACGCTGTTAAAAGTTTTTATAGCGTTTTTAAAACGCTGTTAAAGGCCCTGTTTGTTGTAGTGTATATAAGCTTTTCAAAGTTACAGAATAAATAAATCTGGGTTTAAATATAATAAATGAATCTTGGTTTCAAATTATAATATATATTAATAATTTGGAAATTTTGATTTAATTTAATATTAAGTCTAAAGCTATTTAATAATTAACTATAAAATTGTTAAAATAGATGATTAAATGTTTAGGATGATTTTGACTTAAGTTTTAAATTTAAATTTATTAACAAAAAAGGGTTTGTTTTGTTTTCTTTTTAAAATATAGTTTAATAAAATAAGTAATTTATTAATAAAGACATAATTTCTTTTATAATTATTTTAATTTGATAATGAGTCATTTCTAAAAACAATATTAATAATGTGTTGTTTTTACAAATAGATTTTGAATAAAAATAGCATTGTTATTTCAAATTTAATTTGTATTTATAACTTCATTTTTTTTAAATATTAGATTTTTGAATTTGATATAAATTTGAATATAAAGTTTTAAAAACCAAAGTATAGATTTTTAATTGTTTTGATTTTTATATGCATAAGCTTTTATTTATAAGCATAATTTGTTTTTATTTCTTTTAAAAATTTATATACATATAAAATACTAATTAACTAATTTATTTGGCATAACATATATATATTAACATTTAAATTAAATACTAATTACTTTAAAAGGGGCAAGTGTTGTTTTCCTATGCCTCATATAACAAATGTTAAAAGATAAACATGCCAATTTGACAAATGTTAAAATTTAGTACAAGTGTCATTTTCAAATTTGTATTTTCTTTTGTTTCTATTAAGTCATACTTTCATCTTATAATAAGGCCTCTTCTCTTCAATTTCTTTTTCCTTTTCAAAATCAAAGTTAAGAAATTTAAGGCATGAACTCAAAAAAAATCTAAAAACATGAAAATCATTTTCAGATTCAAAATCTGTGATCAAGTAAATCTGTAATCCTCTTCAACTCCCTGAAAATCACTTCCTCTAAATCTGTAGTTCACTTTTCAAATCATAATGCAAAGCAAAAACAAACCTGCATTTTCAAAAGCAATACAAATTCCAGTAAACATCTTCAAAACATTTACCTGAAATCATTTTCAAAAAGAAAAGGAAGTCTGCATTTTTTTTCTACAATACTGGTAATTGGCTCTGCATGCAACCTGAAAACTATAGTAATACAAATCCCTGTAACACCTTTCCAAAGCAGTAGCCTATACTTTTCAAACAAAAGAAAAATTGAAATCAATCCTAAAGTCTGGAAGCATGCAAGCAGCTTTCAAAATCAAAGAGGCAAAAACATTTAGTCTTCAGCAAATTCAAAAGCACTTTTATTTGGAAGCTCTGTTCATGTTGAATCACGTGAGTAACTTTAAAAATTTAAAAATATATCTAGATGCATGCTAGTATGTTTGAAAAAAATGTGTATTGCATTAATGTTTGAAGTGGATATTATATGTATGCATGCTGTGTATATGTTCTATTTTGTACCCAGGCTTAAATTTTGTATTTAAAATCCTTACCACTTAATTTAGTTATTGATAAGATCTTAAGGTTTTAAAATGATTTGGATTTTTAAATCAAGAATTTAAAATTAAGGTTTTAAAACAAGTTAAATCAAAGTTTTAAATCAAAGTTAAAATAATGGATACAAGTTTTTCTTGAATTCAAATCTGTGACTTAAATCGGTTTTGAATCTGAATGTTTTAAACAAGTTTAAATCAAATAGTTTTCTTTAAAGTAATTTGTTTTCAAAGAAATATTTGAATTGAATTTTTGGTAAAGTTCTTTATAAAAAGGATTTTTGAATGAAAAGTTAAATAATTTGTTTTAACTTGAATTTGCAAGTTAAAAGGTAATGTATTTAAGGATTAAATTTTAAATAAAAATTTAAGTAATTTAGTTAGAACTTTTCTTATATAGGTTTATAAGTCGATATTTAAATTTGATTAATGTTTAAATATATAATCATTTTGAATCTTAAATTCAAAATGCAATTTAAATTTAAATTCTAAAGTGTAATGTTTTACACTTTAATGGTAATGAAATCATTTATAAAGAAATGGATTATCTTAGAGATAATTAAGATATTGAAGTGATTTAATTAATAAGTTAGTTAAAGAATGACTTATTTAATTAATTTATAATTAATGAATTAGGATTAGAGATTAACTAAGGAAGTAATTAAAGAAATGTTATTAGTTAATGAAGATAATTAACTAAGGATTATTAAATAATTAATTAATGTGATTAATTTTGATAATTAATTAGATTGATTAATTTAGATAATCTATTGTAAATTGTTAAATGTAATTACTTGATAAAAGTAATTAAGGGATTAATTACTTATTGTAACTGATTTTGATAATATGATTAATTTAAGTTAATTAATTTAATTAATTTAAGAAAATCATTTGATGATTTGATAAGTGTAATTACTTAGTGTAATTAATGGAACATAATTACTTAGGGGAGTAATTAGATGATAATTACTGAATGTAATTAACTGAAAAATGATTAATTAACTGAGATAATTAATTTATTTAATAAGTAATTAAGGATAGTTAATTACTGGTTTGTTATTAATCAAGGGTGATTAATAATTGTGTTTAAATAAAGATTAATCTCTTAATGTAATTAATTTAAATAAAGTAATTTAATTTAAATATAATTAGAGATCATTGATTAATATAATTAATGATGTAAATAATAATGGATTAATTGAGGAATAATTAATAATGAGGTGATTAATTAATGTAATTAATTAAGGATAAATGTAATTAATTATATTAAATTAATAAATGAAGCAATTAAATGTTAATTACTATGAATAATTTAGGATAATTAATTTGTGAAATTAATTAAACACTAATTACTTATTGTAATTAGAGGATGATTAATCAAAGGTGTTTATTCCTGATAAATGCTTAGAGAACGATTAATTAATTAGATTTCAATTAATTAATGGTTATATAAGAAGGATTTTTAGAATGAAGTAATTAATTTACTTTACTTTAAATTACATAGAGATGGAAGTAATTAATTTAATTATTTTAAACTAATTATATTATGTTGAAGTAAATCATTGCTTATGTATGAATAGATGATATTGATTGCCTTGAATGCTTTGTGATCATAGAAATGAGATAAGTAATGCGGTGTGATATGAATGCTTTGGTTGCATTGTGATGATAATATGGATTATCTATTTTGATGATAGTATGGATTATCTGTTTATAATGATAATGTGTATCATTTGTTTATTATGATAATGTTGATTATCTATTGTGATTTGTGAGATATCTATCTATGTGTGTATAGATAATGGAATTGTTTTAAACTTTAAAACAACTTGGCCTTAAAAGACAAGTTTTGAATTTCGATGAGACCGGTATCAGGTTTCCATATTTGGATATCCGAAAACCACAACGATCCAAAATAACGATAGGTCGTGAATCTCAAGTGAAGATGAAGATTCAGAGTGCAAGGGTTATTGTCGTTAACTCTGAGGGTGATTCCACAATGAGTGTAACGAGATAATGTCTTCGGTTTCGTTCGAACCCGGAACGAACTTGTTTGGATTGAATGCTTTCACACGTCGTTAGGTGGACGATGAGCATTCTAAGTGTTGTGTTCTATAAAGGTAATCGTAGCCTCAAGCCTCACCAACCCGGAATGGCTAAAACATGGGAGGTGTAGTAAGGCTAAGTGGGTCATGTCCAAGTTGGATGAGATGAACCCCTGTCTAGAGTCCATTTTATTTCGGCTGTGTGGATGGTTGAATAGCTACAACCGCCGGGGTTGTCTTGTTCGGAACTGTTCAGTAAGGAATGGTTCCGGCCTTGTGTTGCAAGGGATTGGGAGTGATCCTCAGTAGTTGATCTAGGCCACGTACTGTGACGGGCGGTACCCCGGTAGCTCTGCCATTGTATGGAATCCAAAATCCAATAAGTGCCCTCGGATTTGATTGTATTACCTACTTTTGTGGCTAGTAGCTGGAATTTAATAATGTAACAATTTCGGTTATTTCATATTTACTTGAAAACCTAGACCTATTATAATATCACTAGATTTCCTATCAAATGTTTTGGATAGCGTAAGGTAAAAACTTTTCCATGTTTATGTATGGGAAGTCTTATGTGATACCTTTTGTTTTCAAAGGTTTTTGAAAGTTAAGCAACCTTAACATGTTACTCACACCAGACCCATGTCTGACCCGAAGTTTATCTTCTGTTTTCTTAAACTCTTGGGTACTCAAATTTTTACGAGTAGCCAAGGGATTCAGGTTAGCTTTGACAAATTGTGGAGAAGCAATGGAGCAGGAGGCTTCAATGTGTAGATGTATAGTGTTCCACTGTGTTGAATTCTCTGAGTAGTTTCCTTGTATTGTATTGAATTGTATAACTAGACAGGTGTTTATAACTGTCTAGTATGTGACGTATAATCTGTGTAACTCTGATAATGGTTGTAAACTATGTAATATTTATGTTATTAATATAATTTATTCGTTCCGCTGTTGAGATTCTGATGTTGTTTCTTCTTTCTCTTCTTTCCTTTCTCTTTTCTATCCCTTTCTTTCTTCAAGATGATGCGGTTTTCTGTGGTAAGAAAGTCAGGTCGTCACAAGCTCACCCGGTCTCTTTTTTGGGCGAGGAAAAGATAAGGTCGAAAAGTCGTAAAGGAGGCAAGTATAAAAGATTAAATTTTCCCTAATTTAATACAACTTGGATTGTATCAAAATAATATTCTTAAACTTGGTATTACATTCTGAGGAGGGAACTCATACTATTCATGTGAATTAAAAGGTGATTTCACCGTTATTCGATGGATAGTAAAGGTTGAATACAGAAATTGATATTGAGTTGGATTAGTATAATTTCTATCGACCCTTTTTTTACTTAATAAGTTTTTGCAATGTGATTTATGAGAAATGATTTTGATTTGGTATTTTCAAAGTTAAAGAGAGGTTTAATGATCTCGTATATACTAGAAAAGAATATGATTTAAAGATTTATATCTCTAAAGGAGATATTTTATTTGATAAAAGACATTGATAAAAGGAATGGTAATCACCTATTTACTTAACATCCTTTTATCGATGATCGGTTCGAAGGAAACAAAATCAGATTTGAGTGATTCCTAAATGATAACCACTTCAAACCAATTTACCTGTTTGAAGCTGAAGTCATGGAATGAAGGGCTATTTGCCACCGACCCTAGAGGGAAATTTTCCATATCATATGTATGTGGTAGTAGTATTTTCATTCGGTCTTCGATGCAAGAGCTGCTCGCTACTAATCCTAGAGATGATTCTCGACAGTATGTAGTAGAAGAGTTCCATCTGTTTTTCCTATTGGATAATTTTTATGAATGAATGTCTAACATTGCATTTCTAAAATGCACATACATTTACTTTTACAAACGTATATCTATTTGGTGTTGTAGGAGGTAACTCTCCTATACTTAACACCCTTCTCTGAGACACACGAGCATAAAGCTTGTACATTTGTAGAAATCAATAGTGTGTGATGGAATTGGCAATGTGACATTCAAAGTGGAATGTGCCATGTGAAAGTTAATTATTACCTCGGGCCTCATCACCCGAAAATAGCTTAAATAGGGCATGTCGTAAGGCTGTGGTTCGCAACCATCATGGTATGGTCATCACCATTCTAGATTACCCTCTATATATAGGGTATTTTGTGTATGCTAATATAGCTCTTGAATAGGTTGGGAATGACCAGGGTGATGTCATATTCGGTTCTATATGCCACCAGATAGGTTTGGAGGTAGGCCAGTCTTTCCAGGTGTAGAGGTTTCGAAGGTGTTGATCATCGGTACATACCTCTAGAGATGTACTATATAAAAGGTAGTTCCTTACCTACCATTATATGGATATCCATTCTCCAATAAGTGCCTTCGGACTTGATTGTAAAATCTATTATGCAGGAATTTAATCAATGAAACATTTCGACTAAGATTATATAAGCTTACGTGAAAAGTGTTTTCAAAAGAACGCCATTAAAAATAATATTCCCAAATTATGCATAGTAAAGATTTTGGTTATCATAATGTAAAAACCTATTCCGTGTTTATGTGCGGTATGGCCTTATGAGGTACCCTTTATTTTCAAATATCCGTATTTTGTGTTTCTCACACCAGTCTCATGATTGATCTGGAGTTTATTTTCTTTTCCCTTAAACTTTGGGTACCCTTTTTTCGAGCAGCCAAGTAGTCGGGTTTAACTTGGAGCATTGTGATGGAGCTTGAAGTCTGGAGCTAAAGATATTCCTGTAGATAATTCTCCAATTCCATTCCCGCTACACTAGGTTACTGATTGTATTCAGCATTTATAAGGACAGAGATTTATAACTTTCCAGGCCGTTTTATAGGATAGACACTAATAAATATATTGAAAATTTCCACTGTAAAGCAATATATATGTTGAAGTAATATATGGTATTCCATTCGTGTAAGATTCTATTCTACCTTTGTTTTCTTTTATTCCGAGATAATCTGCCTCTTCGACAATTGGATTTGCGGCATGTGAAAACCAAGGATTTATTAGTGTCGATTTCTAAGGGCGAGAAGGTGGATCATCACAACAATCTTAAAGAAGATTTGGTATTTGTTAATATACTAATTACATAAGCAAAATACGATATAGCAGACATCATAGCATATATGATAATTCCTATTGCCGAAGCATGTGGAATTCATCATATATGCTCCATATTAAACATGTTAATATGGTGTCTATGTATATGATTTTCGATATTCCCAATATCCTTTTATACTGATTATAAAAGATGTCCTTTCAAATCCTACGTTGAGTATTAAACAACCAAAACAAAAATAATTTTAACATGGGTACATCTTTTATAATCATAAATTTGTTATAGTAGTTTTAGAAATAGTTTACTACCTTTTATAGCTCTTTCTCACTGACACATGCTTCCTTTGCATTTTGATTGAAATTCAAACTATTTGATTTTTCTACTGAAATATTTTCTCAACTCCGATGCTTATTAAACGATCTGCTCATATCAGTTCTTGGATATTATCCAAAACCCAAAGATTAAGTGTTGCTCCTATCGACTTTTAGATACATTATTTGTTATGCACAAACCATCTATTCTAAACCATTATTTAGAATTTTTATTTCAACATTCATGTAGCAAAAACTTAAAATCATATTAAGAGATAATTTTGTGAATAAAATTCGAATTAACTTAATCATGTCTAATGACGAATCTGATATGTTAATTTCTACAATTGATACTTATGATGTTTATTCTTATCAGCATAGTTAACTATATCCTAATTGCACTGGTCTCTTGAAGAAACATTTGCAGTCGATGGATCATATTCCTTCGGGTACAACTATCAAAATTGTATTTTGATATGTACTTGAATTCATTTTGGATTTGTGCACCATGTCATATGGCATAGTTAATACTATTCGTTGTTTGTTGACAAACGAGGTAATTATTTTCTCGACATAAAAAAAACTCGTAGGTTGTAACAACCCACTATTTCGTACAATTTAAACTGACACTAAACCATACATGTCCAGCTCAAATCGAACGAAAAGGTGGATAGTTAGGGAAAAGAAAGAAGATAGAAGATAAGAAGAACTAAACAAACATAGAATCTCACAGCGGAACAAATAATATATATACATATAAATATTTACACAAACAAATCAGTAATATAAGTATATACAGACATAAATTAGAGTACACTAGCCTATTTCAGCACAGATAGTTATAACAATCTGTCCTCACCATTTACTGAATAAATACAACTAACGGAATAAAATCATCTACGTGAATACGTCTCTGGGCCTCCAGCTCCTCTCCTGAAGCTCCAAATATTCAAGTAAACCTGGAAAATATGCTCGATCTAACCCACGCATTTAGGAGAAAACCACTCCCGAGTCAATATGGTAAAACCAGTGTGAGAAAACATAATCAACTTGATTCATAAAGTTTTATAACCTTTTCAAACAAAGGTGTCTTGTAAGACCTTACTGCAAATAAACACGGACTGGTTTTCACCTTACGATAAACAAAACTCTTTTCTAGAAAATCATCTGATATTATAATAGTGTCTAATCGCCAAATTAATAATAACAAGTAGCTATGATGCATGTGTTGTGTACATCACAACAATACTAGTCATAAAATCAAAATCTGATATGCCTCGTTCGCTAATTATTTAGGATTTCCATGAAGGTGCCCTCACTACTTCGAGAACGGTCCTCCTACACAAGGATCAGAGTTACCCTTCTAAAGCATCATACCCGTCTAATCGGGGTATTATAGGAAAAACATAACTGGTCTTGCTAAGACCGAGTGCATCGCTCCGGCATGCCAAAACAACTGAAAGGTATCTGTATTGCTAGAAAAGGAGCCGAGTACACCTTACAGGTTTGCGAACCCTACTAGCCATGCCTCTTATCTTTGGTTTTAGTCATTTCTGCCGATGAGGCTACGTTCGACGTTCAAGTTTATGCACCACTCCAAAATAAGATCACGGAATCCCATATGGATTCCCACACCACAATGGCCTTGGAATCACATACAGATTCCTACATCTCAACAGACCTTGGAATCTCACAAAGATTCCCACACTCCTATGAGTCACGGAACCACATATGGATTCCAATATCTCAAAATATAACGGATCTCCTTCATTTAACTGTGTATGGTTTTGGAGTAGGTCATGGGTTCCAAGTCATCCTTACGAGTACACTGTCCATTTCCTAGCTGCTCTAAAAAACACTCATCGATTTCCAGAGTGCTCAAGACCGGTTCTTTAAGAAATAATCAGAAAATACATAAGATCAGGGATCACCCGCTAACTGTTTAAGTGGACTGATCTTCTTATCATTTGTCCTAGAAGATCCACAAGTTTATACGTATAGTGTAGCAACCCGATGGTAATCATACCATATAATACTCGCATTTCTTCTAGATATTTCTAGAGTTAAAATCCTTTGATGTTAAGTAGGGAATAATTCCATACCACAAAAATTAAGAAGGATTACATATTTAGGTCAAGATTTGATAGTAGGTTATTTAACTATCAAATAAACAAACATTCAAACAGGTATCACATTTCCCACTGTAATCACCAAGGCTCGTTTAATTTGATTTCAATAAATTAAATCTCTTAATCAAAAATAGTCATATACTTATCTCAACGGATTAAGTATATTAACAAATCATATCTTCCAAAAAATACTTGAAACCTTTTAAAACAAATATGGAAAGCACCATTCGGTATCGACCATGGATCGTAGCTTAATGATTATGTCTCTATCCCAGAGAAATCCAAGCCTCCCCAAACCAATCTTCCCCTTTTTTTCTAGTTTTCCTTCTCCCTTCTCCTTTATTTGAACTGACCAAGCATGCATGACCCTATGCACATGCACACGACCATCGACACTCGAATCACGCCACCGACGTTCTTCTCAGATTACCCACAATCTACACCTTACGTTCCACCACCTGAAAACTCGCCCAAAACCTTAGTTCGAAGTTTCAAACTTCTAACCGAAGCCTGGACCTAAAGCTTGTGTCACTTAATACCCTCGTCATGCCACCACCGTTTGTGATCCACTAATAGACTTCACCTATTGCTTCGCCACAACCCACTCTATCTTTTCCCTCTGGTGCACACGGCCCCCTTCTCTTCCATCATCGCCATTGTTCGCCAACCTAAGACCAAAGAACAAAGCACCCCTAATCCCTACTTTGAGCTCCCAAACCTATCCAGTCAATAAAAAAAATTCATGACATTTTTTCCCAGTGCGCCACCCTCTACTCCTCCTCCATGACCAACACCATGCACGAAATCAACCCTATCGCCGGAATTTGCCAAAATCCCCAAATCCATTCATCTTCCAATTTATCTCTTCACACGACCTTAAAAATCTTCAAACTATTCTTAAAAATCAAGTTTTTCCACCACGAACACAACCGTACAATCCATTGATTAAATTTTGAAAGTTGAATTTCGACCAAAAGCTGCCCATTCACTGTTATTATAATTTTCTTCCTCTTTGCTTGATGAAATTACATGAAGTAAATTTTAATTTGTTCTATACTTAAAAACAAATAATTTTTTTGAAATCATGTTTTAAAACAAATTGGTCGTTGAGCTATTCAATTATTTTTTGAAGTGGGAAGTTCCAATGTTTTATCCAACAATAAGACAGAAAGCTTGTATGGGAGAAGTATAGTGCTTCTTTGTGCTGTAGATGAACTGATCATGTCAGATATACATATGCATCTACACACTAATATAACATTCACCTATACATTTGTTACAGATTAAAAATGCCTCCATATTCATAGTTATATACATTTATAAGTAATAATTTATTAACAAAATAAAAGTGTTTTACTCGCTGCTTTTAAGATGGATGACAAATTGCTTCTTGTTTTAATATCCTCTAAGCTTTTGAACAACTTGATCTTTTTATTGGTCAATGGCAGATCTTTGTTTTGCTTTTTCTTATGATGCGTGAAACAACTATAGCCATGTATATATATATATATATATATATATATATATATATATATATATAGAAGAATAGAAGAAGGCAGTGAAATACTAAGGTGGTTGTTATGCAGTTATAGGGTGGCTGAAGATGTTGATTATAGGCTTCACATTTTTCATACTTGTTTTTCTTTTTCTTTTTACTTTGGTGGCTCATTTGATTTAATGTTTTGGTTTGATTTGATCTTTGGCTTGATTTTATTTTATATGTGTTGATTTGATTCCTATGTGTGCTTGGTTCGATTTATTATGTGTTTGATTTGAAATTATCGTCATGAAGTTTATATGTGTGTGTATACATACATACATACATACATATATATATACACACACATTCTCATATACACATTTTTACCATATACATATTCACATATTCACTATTTTATTCATATATATACACTTATATATAATTTATCATCATAAGTTTGAAATGGTGATGTATATATACATATATATATATATATATATATATATTTATCATATCTAGTAATTACCGCTTAAAAAATTATTATATCCTTCAAAATCCATAGATTCTGATATTTTCAATATCGGAAAATTTTGTTATTTGACTTATAAAGATCAATATTTCAATATTCAAAATTAGTTAATTACTCTAATAAAAGAAGGCTAAAAATCTTGGTCGTTACATAGGTTTTCTTTAATGCATGAAATTTCTTATTAGACATTCTAATGCATTATGTCCATTCAGGCTTGGTTAATTCATTCATCTTTCTTAATCAGTTTTATCTTTGGATAGTATCCAAATCTATTTTACTACTAATAATTTATAAAAGAAACCCTTCATTATGAAGTTGGCATTTTTGAAATATCAGTTATTTCTTAGTGCAATAGAATAGATGTTCAAACATTTTATGAACTACCATTATATATATAACCAATTTAGTTTTGATTCTACAAAATTTGTAATCACAACATAAGTTGATCAATCAATATTGGTCGATTCTAAACTTACTTGGGGTGGTCCATACAAGATCCCCATGAGTAATAATCATATGCAGCCTATCGAATCACACAACCTATCTACTCCTTGACTTAGATATGCAAGGCTTTCTTATAGACTTTTATCTTTTATGATCTTGAAAACTATGCTTTAGATGAAGTTAATTTTAACCTTCTGTTCTTACTCTTAAGTGCACATCCTTACAGAATGAAGTTAACTCAACTTCACTCATTATCAATAGTGCTTTGTTTAACAAAGTATGATTACTCCTTTTCTATACAACATTATGTATCATAGGGAAGAGTAACTTTTGAGATCGAATCTTATTCATTTTCTAGTGGAACATTTTCCAATACACTTACTTATTCGATCAAATTGAACTCTATAAATATTTATGTAACAACCTAGAATCTTACCGCTTTGATTTTTGAATAATTAATTAATTTTAAATATTCACTTAATGCTTTTAATAGTCAAATAAACTTTTTTTAATTAATAAATAATGATAGTAACTCATTTTGGAAGTTTGTTTACAAAATAGGTAATTCGATGGAAAATTGAGAATGTGACGGAAAACCATTTTTTGGATTTTCGACTTTTTATCGAACAGAAGTTGCCACAACTCTGTTGCATACATATGTACACATATAATAACATTCATATTTTCTAATAAAGAGATTCATTAACTTTAATTACTATTTGAAAATTCTAAGTACTAACTAAATTAAGTAAGTAAGGATTAGTAAAAGAGAAGACTTTTCCTTTCTTATTTTAAGTGCTAAAGTACATGGGTTTAAGTGCTTATTTTTGGGTTTAAGCTACCATAGCTGCTTAAGGTTAAGTGGTGTGGTTTGTAAAATTTTCCATGTTTATAAAAATGCACTTCCATTTCACGGATTCATTTTACTTTCTTCTTCTTCTTTCTCACTTCTTTTTCACATCTTCATTCTTCATTTTTCTTTTTTTCCTCTTAGAATCTCTACAACCTTATCAAAAAATGTTCTCTCCTCCTTAAAATTATTTAAACAAGCCTAGAATAATATATCCAATACTCTTTACATCTTAAATATCCAAAATTTAGTGCATGACTCCCCAAAATCCCCCAGGCCGTGAGAATTGTTGAGGGAGAGAGGTCTTTGGATGTAAGTAAGAGTGGAGTAGGGGAGGGCATTCCAAGGGTAAACCAAGAAAGGTGGTGGCCTTGTGTTTCGCTTAAATTAAAGTGAGATATCTCACTTTAAAATAGTTTTAAAATTGATAAAATGTTGTAACAATTTATTGCTAGATTGTAGTGTTGTATGTATGTATTTATGATGTGTATATATTGTTATTGTTGATTTCCACTTGAAAGCAGATGACAAGAATAGCCATTGTATTACATGTGACAAAAGCAATATGAATGGAAGTCATAGCGTTCCATTGCGAATAGGCGGCTATGGTAGCACTCCAAAGAGTAGAAATTTATAGAGGGATCCTAATAGATTCCTAGTTTTGTTGATTTTTATTTGCATATGTTATTGGTTATGTAAATGTTTGTGAAAATGGTAAGCAAATGTTGCTTAGTTATAGTTAACTTACTTGTTGTCGGTTTTATTGGGAGGTTGAAATTGCATGCTCGCTTTTAAGCGTTTACTGGTTATTTTCTAAATTATTTTGAAATTGTTTCTGAAATTGACTTTTGTTTTTATTCTTTTTGCAAAGTTATTAAATTGGTTTAAATTGTAGAAAGAAAGGGTTTAAAATCTATTTTGATTTACAAAACAAGTTTTAGAAGTTATCGTCCATATAACGATACTCGCTATGGATGCAGTTTGAAAATCAATAATTTTGTTAATTAAAAGGAGTTGCCTATTTTAGATATTTTGAAAAATCTTTTCAAATGTGCTTATAAGTATTTTAAAATAAGTTTGAAATTTTAAATATATTTTTAAGAAATAATTTAGTTATTTAGACAAGACATTTAAACGTTACTCCTTTGTTTCAAAAGTCAAGTTTTGTTAAAGTAATCATCCTTGAAGGGATGTTTTAAATACAAGTTTAAACTTGTTTTAAAGAGATTGGAAAGTATTTTCAAAAGAGGAAGGAAGCACGGATTGCAACACTATGGTTGTAATAAATGTTTTCGAGAAAAGAAAAGAGAACGTGGACTATAACAATTTTGTGATAGTAAATGCTTTCGGATAAATTTGAAAGGAAGTCGATTTATAATACTTGTCCATTATTAAACAAGTTGTTTTCTCTTTAAAAAAGGAAGATATTGCCTTTTAAAAATCGAAATTTTGATTAAATAAGTGATTTTGGAAAATATTTAAATAACAACTTTATGGAACTCTTGGTATCTATTTTTTAGACTTCGAGGTATCGAAAATTGGTTTTATTTTGATATTCGAAATGAATGTCGAGTCAAGGTTTGAGAGGTAATAATACCCCATCTTGAAATGTCTCATTTCTTATAACAACCCATGTTTCCGAACCCCAGAAGTCGACACTAATACATCCACGGTATTAACATGCCAAACAACTAAGTGTCGGAAAGACATATTGTTAGGGGAAAGAAAGGAGATAGAAAATATAAGAACTAGAAACAAACATGAAATCTCACAACACAATGGAATAGCATATATTAATCAACATAATATTTACAAAATCATTTATAAAATGAGATACTAGAGTCATACTAATACAATTTCTAACTTAGGACAATTATAACAGCCTGTCCTTATATATTGATATAGAGTACATAATATACAACGGGAACAAGGTGATAACTATCTATCGATGAAGCCTCGTGTACCATGCTCCTCCAAAATGCATCCGTAGAAATCTAAATTACTTGGCTACTCATAAAAATTTGAACACCCAAGAGTTTTTAAGGAAAAATAACTCCGGGCCAGACATGGATCTAGTGTGAGTAAACTCAAAGCAACTGAATTATTAAGTTAAAAACTCTTTTGAAATCAAAGGTATATCGTTAGGCCGCACCGCACATAAATATGGATGGGCTTTTACCTTATGATAACCAAAACATTTTTATAGAAATTCAACGGTATTATAATAATGTCTAAGGGTTCAAAATAAATTAGTAAAATAGCTAGAATGTTTGCATCTCATGTTCCAACATATTTAGTATACAACTAAAACTGTAAAGCTCATGTTGGAGAATGTAATCCAACTAATGACCGGGAACTAGGGTACCGTCTATCATAGTACACGTCTAGAAAATGAACTGAGATTGAACCTACCAATCCCTTCCAAAGTAGGACCAGTCTACCCCTTACTGGATAGTACTGAATATGTCATCACATTGGTCTCTTTGCATACCTTTGCATTGATATCTCATGCACAAACCAATCCATAAATATGTAGATGTATCGTATCTAGAAGGTTGACAACATACCTTAATGGGTGCGACCTACATACCTTGCTACATCTTACCGATTTTAGTCATTTCTAGTTGATGAGGCTTGAGGCCTCGTTTTACCTTTCTGAATAGCAGTCCCTCTTGGAATGCTAACACTGCCCTCTCGGCAATAATGCGGTGCCAACATTCATCCATACAAGTTACCCAAGATAAGGACAAACCGAACGCACTACTTCAACTACATCCAATTTGGAATCACCTTAGGGATTAGTAGTAAGCAACCCTTGTGCTTCAATGGTTCCATCTTCGATCCCATGCTCCAAGATGTCTTCATTCCGAAATGCTTGAGTTGGATCGAAGTGGTTTTCAGATAACATATCCAATCCCGATCTCTTTAAAACAACTTTCGATATTTTTCGGTAAAATCAACCCTGGTTCTTTAGGAAATAAACAGACAAGTGACAAGAGCGGAGTTTACCTCCTAACCGTTTGTGGATGAATTTCCATATCATTCGTCATAGAAGAACAAACGAGTTTATACGTACAGTGCAGCATCTTCGACAGTAACTATACCATATAATTCTCATGTTTCTCTTAGATATTTCCAAAGTTACATTTTGGTCCATATTTGATAGTTTGTAATTTAAATGTCAAATTAAACAAAATAATCAAACATTGATTCAATTCCATATGGAATCCTCTAAGCCTTTATCAATTAATGCTTAATTAATAAAATCACTATATAAAACTTAATGAAAAGATCTTTCAAAACACTCTTCCCAAACCCCCAACGTTTCCTTTAAACTTGGAAACAATTTGCATTATTTACCAAAAACATTTGGAAATTCCCTCTTCTAAATTCTATATTAAATGGCCAACAATTCCCTTTTCAAAACATCACCTACAATTAAACCCATTTACTTTACATTCCAAACCTCTTTATAAATTTTCATACTAGATTTAAGCTTCCTTTGAATCTCTAAAATTATTTATAAATCTCTTTCCAATTTAAAACTTCTTTATAAAATCGGTATAAAATTTATTTATAAAATATCATTTACAAATTATCTTTTGCAAAACACTTTAAGTTAACCTACAGTAAAATCCCTTTATAAACAAGTTGTTACCTATAAATAACTCTACAACATAATAGCACAACTTGGAAACCATTTATAAACTTCAAACTCTAAATTTATTCAAGAATTGAAGTTAATTTAAAACATACTTTATAAATTCAAAAAGTGGCTTAGCAATCCCAATGGTACTAATTTAAGTTATCATTCAATTTTAATTCCAATTCACTTAACTGTTATTTACATAAGCAACATGTATGTAAATACAACTCATATACAAATGAGGGAATAACATGTCAATATATACTATCTATAATATACATATCCAAATAACATAATAGCAAAAGGGTGATTTGTCCTACTAAACAAATGTCCAAACAACTCAATCAATTCATAGTAGAACGAGGATTTATTCTGCTAACACATATCCATAAAATCAAATCACTTACACTATAGCAGAATCGTGTTTTGTTCTGCTAACAAATGTCATTTAGTTTTTCTAATCATATAGGGTTACTTAAGGTCCAGACAAGAAATCCTCGGATTTGGAATCAGTTCACTATTACAAAAGAGATTGATTTAAAACACATTCGATTCAGTTTTAAAATCACTTTTGAAAAGATTTAAATATATTTAATCAGCTCAAACCCTAATTGAATCTTAGTTAACCCTTATGAATCAAGCTTTAGTCATAATTAAATTCTAACTAGGCTTAATGAACTTGATTCAGTGCTAACTTACTAATGCAACTTGGTTAAGGTTATACCAAATTGTTTAAAAGTTAAGCCCTAATTAATCAAATATTAATTAAATAATCCATTAGTTACTTAATAATTAATTAACCATTAATCTTAATTAGATAATTATTAATCACTTAATTACTTCTTGACCATATAAAACATTAATTAAAATTTTATTAATTAATTAACAGTCATTAACTTAACTTAAGTGATGATTAACCTTTAATCATCTTCTTAATGCTAGTTACCTTTTAATTAACTAATTAATTGATTAATTAATCGCTTATATTACAACTTAGTTACTTTTTAATTTTACTAATTAAGTATGAAAAACATTGTAAACTAATTTCAAAATAAAACAAATTTGAAATAGAAATTCAAATCTTTACCGAAACTGCATCCATAGCGACTTTCGCTATGAGTGCAGTTTGCTCTAACCCACCTTTAAGCAACGCCACTTTACTAAAACCATACTATTTCATGATTGAAATATACCTTAGTAAATTTTCACACTTTAAAACCAATTATGCAAACTTTAACCAAAATCTAAACTTTGAACTCTTGAAACGAGTTTGATTTCAAATCCGACCTTAAATCCATCACGATTACATACAAAGTTTCAACATTGTTTTCAACTGATCATGACTATGGTCAAGTTCATCATCAACCCTTTATATTCACACATCACATTCGTACAATAAATTGTATACATATACCGTATACAATTACTAACTTTGCAATAACACATCCATTCAAGTGTTAACACTAACCAATACATTAGCACTTATCATCACATTTCAAATATGCCAAGATCCAACATATATATATATATATATATATATATATATATAACATACATGGAGCTAAGGATCAACAAAACATATAAAGGAAAGTTCTTTCCAAAAGATTGGGATTACTTGCCGAAAGCTATACAAACTCTCGCTAAATTAGAATATGACATAGCACTTCCATTCCTAAGCAACAAGATGTAGTCTTGAACCCTAAATGCACTAGGTAGGCTCGGCCTTGAAGGGGAGAGGAAGCTAGACTTATTTTGGTGATAAACATCGAATTCTCAATAATGAACCCGAAAATAGGCCATTTTGCAATTGATTTTTGGGCTACTTACTCATGGAATTTCAAAAAAGCACTCAGATAGGTAGTTATTAAAATTTCTTTTCTCTATCATTTCAAAAAAGAATCACTCATTTTCGATTTGATTTTAAGAAGTTATGGTCCAAAGAAGATGGAACATTTTTGAAATTTAAATTCTAAGCTCAAAATTACTCTGTAAAGAATTGGTGTTTTGACATAGCTATGATAGAAATTTGAAAAGGTGGTCAACTAGAATGTTGTAGCCATTAAAATTTTACACTGTTTCTAAAGATGAAAAACTCCATTTAAGTTAGAAATGAGGAAGAAAATGTTGGTGGAAAGAGAAGGAAAAATGGAGAAACATATGGGCTATTTATAAGCAAGATTTCACACCTCGCCATTTTGTCAAGTCACATCACTCTCTTCTTCCCCGCATATGTCACATTCCTCCCCTCTCTAGTCATATCACCTAAACAAAGATGGTTAATGATGATAACCCTAAGATGTGACAAGATATATATATATATAAGTTTATTATTTTTGAATTTATGAATTATCACATCACTCTCTTTGTGTATATATATATATATATATTTATTTATTTAATTATTAATTAACTAAGATGTAACAAGAGATAATTATGGTTAATGATTACAAATCTAATGCCACGACCCATAATTTTCGATAATTAAAAATATTAAATTAAATAGGATTTTGAAATTTATGTTGAGAGAAATTAAAATTTATGATTTATTAATGAGAAAAAAATTAGAATATGATACAACATGATTGTTTGAATGTTATTGATAACTATTTTAATGTAATTTCAATCAATTGGAACAACTGTAAAGTTAATTTGGTTAAATTTGTTAATAAGGAGTAAAATAATTGTTGGAATCTATTATTGGAATTAATGTAATTAATTATTATAGTTAATTTGAGTTAAGATGATAATTGTAGAATAAGAATGTAATACAATGTAAACTTATGTTAGTTAAAGTCATAAGGTAGTGGTTGATCTAATATAAGAACTTGTAAATCAAATAAAGGAATTTGACTGAAACTTAAAATAAAACAAAAGAATTTGATTGAAATTTAAATTATTAAACTTGGTGCTATATTAATTGTAATTGAACGCTAAAATTAATGTAATGTTTAAATCTTGGATTTAATATGGAAAAACTATTATAAAAGATTATAAATTCCAGTTTAATCATAAATGAGAAAATTGTTACCTTTTAAATTTGAATTTAAAAAGTAATTAATCAATTTAATAATAATTTATTAAATTAAAGTGTAAAATTAGCCATTTTAGCCACTATCTTGGATTTCAATGAAATCGGTTTCATCGGATCCATAATGTTGAATTATTATAAGATTTCTAAGTTTCATAGCCATCAGACTTATCGTTTGATCGTGCGAGCTCGAACACATAGAAATCGATTAATAGAATTAAAATAAATATTATATGTTTTCAAAAGCTAACTTCTTCATATAATGGAATTAGGGCTTGGAACTACTTCCATTGAGTTAAAAATATCAAAAACATATATTTCGATATATTGGATGACGCACTTTCATTTTGGGAATAAAACGGGGTTTTCAGGTCGTTGTTATCGTTTCGAGCCAAATCGATCTGTCCATTCATTATTATCAATATTTGTCCATATAAATAAATTTCTTTTTCTAAAACCCTAGCAGTCTATTCTGATTTTATACATACTGCTTACTCATATCTCCTCTTTTCAATGGCAGAAACCTAATTCCCAATTCCAAAACCCTAATTTCAAATTTCAAATTAAAATCAAAAATTCAAACTCCTCAAACTATGTCATACTTTATATCGTTGGAAAGCTTTCAAAGAGCGCAACCTTTTGCTGTTGTTCGTTTTTGCAATTGAATCTCAAATTAGCCAGAAATTGGCGAAGAAGTCTCGACCATCGAAAATAGGGTTTTCTTTTCGACGGTGAATCATCGATTATACAACGATCGGAGGGTTCCACGGCGTGGAGAAAGTCGAGCAAGTCTTAAGGGTGGTGTCCATTCATCTAATGGTCACCACCGTTCACCAAAAATTGAAGGAAAGGGGGTGCAGCGGCGCTCCGCCTCTGGCGAACTAGGGGTCGGCACGAGTGGTGGCGGAGGGCGCGTGGATGAGGGTATGGTGGCACTTGGGTCTGATCAGGGGTTGGCGCTCGTATGTTGGCACGGCGGTAATGAAATGAGTAGCAGCTAGGTTGATTAGGTCCCTTACGCGATTTGGATGATGGGCTAGGGTTTCTGGAGGGTGAGTGAAATTACAGTTTTGCTCCTAAACTATATTTTTTTATTTAAATTTTGAATGTTCTAACGTGCGTAACTTTTTCATACAAGCTTGGATTTGGGCATGGTTTTCTCTATTACGATCGTATCAAAATTCTGAACCTTGTGGAACTGGTTTGGTTTATTTTGAGACTGTTGAAATTTCGGGATTTTATTGGATTTTAAACCAACTTTAAATCAAAGGTGGGTGATTTAACCCACTCACGAATACTAAATCATCTTATATTAGTCAAATTAAATTTATGACGAGATTGGAAATTTATTGATTGTCGTTTGGTATTTTAAATTGTCGTTTAAATTTAATTTGAATTTATATTGAATTGAGTTGCCATTTAAATTAATATTGAATTTAATGTGTTAGTTAAACACATGTAATGATAACCAGTTAATTGTTGTGATTTATTGGTTGATTCGAATGATGATTGTGATGGATGCTTAATTGTTGACATTTTGGATGATTCGATGTTATGTTTATTTTATATGTTGTTATCACACTGTAAGTTCCCTTAGTTGTTAGGAAAATCACTATGGGTTGAAATGATACATACTCGAGCGATCTTATAGATTAGGGAAAAATCGTTATAGGTTGAAATGATAAACCTGAGCGATTTTATGGATTTGAAAAAATTGTGATTTAGGATACGGGTTGAAATGATATATATTCGGAAATTTAAATTTATTGCACGTTGAAATGATATATAGCTGTAGCACTTTGCCATAGGATAGAAAATTATATACAGACACTGGATTGGTTAAATTAAATGGTTTAAAATCTTGAATTTGGATTTTGATTAAATGCTATTGTTTTAAAGGAAATAAATTATAGGTTTATATGAATTTAATTATTTTCTAATTCAATCTTTGAAAGCTAAAATTGAAATGGTTAAAAAGAAATTGTTTAAAAATTAAATTGGGAATGTAAAGTTAAAATCGATAAATGACTTCAATTTGGAAATTTGAAATATTTTTAAGATTTGGATCTTAAATTTAACAATGAAGTTAAATTTTATTTAAATGGTTTAAATAAGTAAATTAAAATTAGGCTTCAAATTGATATGAATTGAAATAGCTTAAAATAAGAATGGAATTGAATTTAAATCATTGACTTGAATTGGTCAATCGAAATTGAGGTTGAAATGAATGGAAAATTGAAGTTACTTCAAATTGAATTGACGTCGCATTGATTTGGAATTAAATCGAAATTGAGTCATTTGAATTGAAAGATTAAAATTGAGTTTTGTTGATTTGAAAACTTGATATGGTTCAGATTTGTTGAAATGGAAGAAACAGTTTGATTTGATACCATTTTCAAAATAAATTGTTTTACTATAAACTGTTTAAAATTTATTGTTTTAAAATTAAGATTATTTAGATTTTCAAAACTATTTCACTATACAAACTATTTCCAATAATCAAACCATTTTATATTAAACTATTTTAACTTATTCAAATTTCTTAAACTATTTAAACTATTTTAAACTATATTAAACTACTTTAAACTATTTTAAACTATTTTAAGCTACTTTAAACTAATTTAAACTATTTATATCTAACCAAACTATTTTCTAAAATTCAAACTATGCAAGGTTGAATTGGTTATATTTAAATACTTGATTTAAAGGCGAATATGGTTAAATGATGTTATAACCTACATTGGAATTTAAAATGATATTTTCTAGTGAAATGAATTATTTTGAGTAAATATGATGGTTTTGAAATGAGGGATATTTTGAATTGAATATGATATTTTGATATAAAATATGAAACATTTTTGGAAATGTAAAAGAATCAAACAGTGTGAAATAAGCGTTTGGTTATTAAGAGACCGGGAGTAGATATTGTCATATTCTCTGCCAATACCGAAACCACTTTAACAACTGTGTACGTAGTGGAAAATCCAGAATGAAATAGGATGGTTTGACGAACGCTACTGGAATGAAGTAAAAGAACGATGATGTATAACCTTGAATTTCGGGTCATAATTAAAATGACTAAAATAGGAGCCATTCGGGCCCAATGGGGTTGCTCCCCCTATCCGGCACATTTTTCCGATACCATATTTATTACTTTATGATTGATTTTGCTGCCACCCTTCGATTTGATTACACGAGTGTGTCTCGAGGTGGGTGTAGTAGATGTTATGTGTTACCACCAGTCCAAATCTACAAAACGGTAGTATCCAACCCTGGGCATTGCTTTGTTTTCCTTGTCATATTTATTCTAATCGAGCCCACTACGAGTTTGGTTTGTATCATAGACTATGGAGTGCCCTCTGATAGCCCTCTAGTTTATGGAGGAATTACGGTACTATATAGACTATGATGCTTATATAAAAATGTGTTAAGGGGGGTATAGGTAACACTTTAGTGCTATTTTAATACTTTACTTTACTATAGACATATTATAATAACGTATTGTATTATATATGCAGATAGTTTAATGGATCCTTAGGAGATGGATTTTCGAACATCTTTTAAGTTATTGCACACACGTTAGACACTGGATGAGAGATCTAAAACCCCATAGACATCTCTAAAGCCGTTACACGCATATTTACTTATTTTGATTTAACTTACATAAGATCCTTTAGTTCCGACTCGAGTGTTTTGTCTTTTCATTACGCTTGGGTCGGTTTGATCTTTTTCATGTTGAAGACCTTATTTCAAGAGGACGAAGATGGAGTTTAGTATTATATTATTATTATTATTATTATTATTCCACTATATTATGTTGTTCTGCTGCATTATTTATTTGTTCCTACTATATGTATAACTCATATATATATATATATATATATATATTGTAAAAGTGTAATCAAATGTTATTTGTAAAAAAGCTTCATGAACTATTTATTTGATTATTATATTTTGTCATTCCGCTGTGAGATTATGTGGTTTGTTTTTCCTTCTTCTCTCATATTTTCTTATTTACTCCATTAACAATCCTCCGTTTTGAATGGTTTAAGTTGATATGTGTGGTTTTATTGTCGATTTAAACCGTCCAAAAAGGTGGGTTGTTACATCTAAGATGTGACAAGAGAGGAATATATTTTTATATATATAAGCTTATTATTTTTAAATTTAAGACTTATCACATCACTTGTTAAACAAAATTAACATAATATAATCTATCCTTAACTATATTATTATTTAGCTAATTAAATCTTACATATATGTATATATATTGCACAAAGGTGAACAACATTCTTAACAACTTTCGGTGTCGAAAGGTCAAAATTTCGGAAAATGTTTTTCGTCGCACTTTCTGTTTTTCTACGAACTATTTAATTTGGTAAAAAAAAATTAAAAATGATTTTACTATCATTATTAATTAATAGAAATGAGTTTATTTATTTCATTATAAACCTATATTGAATATTTAAAATTAATTAAATATTCACTAATCAAAGCAGTGAAAATCTGGATCGTTACATTTCTAACCAATGAATAGTATTAGTTTGAAATCGAAGATTGGAAATAAGTTTATGGAGTTGAATTTCAATTTGTTTTATGCAAGGGATTTCTTTGTCAGTGTCATCAAACAATACAAAACAAATATGATAAAGTAGTGCTAAAATATTGACACGTTTGTGGAAATTAACTCATATTATATTTAGCACTGAAAGTCGATGAGTAAAATTTTCTCAATTCAAGAGATTTAGAATCATAGTATTTTAACTTAGGCAAGGTTGGAGCAACCAATGCTCTGAGTTACCAAACTCAATTCCGGGCGAGGGATAGAGAAATCAATATACGTGATAAGTATAAAAGGGTTACAAATGAGACATGATTAACTAAGAATATATAAGGTACGTCATCTTTTACTCGACACTGATTTTGAGGTATAGAAGCCCCCTTTTATCCGTGAGAGTTTAAGAATGTACATCGATCCAAGGTTAGTTCTCTGACTTGTCCGACTTCATTGCTAATCGAGAGATACTACGAGATTGAATTCAAAACGTGGTGATAAGGGTATGATTTTTGATTTTCCATATGCAAACTATATACTTATACCATATAGTGGTTTTTCCACTATCAATAGCTTGACCTATTTTGAATTAGGAAGTATATGGAAGCTTCACGATTTCATATGGATTGAGATTCCCTTAGGAGAACTCGTACTGGTGAAATGTCTCTCGCTTTATGGGGATATAGAGATCCCCTTAGGATTCTTATATAGTCCTCTTACTTTTAAAAGAACAAAGATTGACTCCCAGAAAATACGATTGTTAGTTCAGAGAGATCAAGATCAGATAAGCATGAATTATCCAATAACCACTTCGAAACGGTATAAGCGTTTGAATTAGGACATCTTGAAGCTGATGCAATCGAAGACAGGGTTCATTAAAGTGCAAGGGCTACTTGCTAGTAATCCTGAGAAAGTAGTAGAAATAGTTCCTTCGGTTTGTTTATATCCTGAATAACTTCCATGGAAGCATGCTGGCATTGCATTGTTGCTTGGAGGGTGCTGTTAGGATTCCAGGTTGAATTTGCTAAAAAGGTAAAACGTAACCTCAAGCCTCACACCCAGTAATGACTAAAACAAGGAACATGCTTCAGGGTTATGTAAGTCGCATCCATTAAGATATGGTCATCAACCGATCTTGATCAATATTTATAGATTTATTTAGGCTCGACACCTGCTCTCCGCAACCGGGGTGGTGACATATTTGGTACAATCTAGGAAGGGGTAGGCTGGTCCTAATTTGTAAGGGTCAACTAAGGCACTCGGTACATTTTTCTAGAGAAGTATTATCGCAGGTGGTACTCTACTAGCCTTGTCATTATACGAAATCCATTTTCCAATATGTGCCTTTACGGACTTAGTTGTATTCTAAATATTTTGTTGAATGTAATTAATATAACCATTCTAGCTATGTTTCATTATTTATTTTAAACCCTATATGTTATTATATTATCAAAAGATTTCCTATAAAATGGTTGGTTATCCTAAGGCAAAAAACCGTCCGTATTTATGTGAGGTGTGGTCTTATGAGATACCTTACCTTTATTTTGTAACGGTTTTATAACATTAAGTAATCCAAATGATTTGAGTTTCTCACATTGGTTTACCAAACTGATTCGTGTGTTATTTTCTTATAATATTCGAGTCCAATGCTAATATTTTTCCAATGTTAGTTTTGGATTCTTGGAGCTTCAGGAGACAAGTCGGATGCTTCCAAGACTTGACTTATTTTATTTTCCACCATATTACTTATTTTTTATTTATCGCCATTTGTAAGGAGGGATGTTATAACTATACAGGCCGATGATAAGTTAGATTACTTTGATTGTTGTAAAGTATCCTTTGTAAAGATCATTTGGATATTATATATTACTTGTCATGATATGAGATTCTATTTTATCTTTTATTTTCTTTCATCCCACAATCCACCTTTCTAACACTCAGATGCTCAGCACGTGAATACCATGGATGTGTTAGTGTCTACTTTTGAGGGACGAAAAAGTGGGTCATCAGATTCGATATCAAAGCTGAAGGTTAAGCGAGATCCTTGGCTTTGGTAGGAAAAACTCATCGAAGATAGGGTAAGTGACACCCTAGAATAAGTTTGAGTGTATTATATACGAGAACGATTATTTGTTGGCTCCACAAAAATGTTTATGCTGTGTTGAAATAGGTATATGAAATAATTTTACCTAGATTTTATATTCTACATATAAAGAATAATCTTCAAAAATTATTATAGTTATTTTTGTTGTAATTGTTTGTTAGGAATGTTGTTGACTAATTATATATTCTCATCTAGTTTATGAGCATTTGTTCTTCGATTGAATTAAATACAAACACCTGTGAATTCAATTTTACAATTTGACTATAAGGCATTCGTAAATAATTTAGGTTTAACAAGTTTACTTTGTTAAAAGGGTTAATATAAAGAAGGAATGATTTTATGCAAAAAGGATTTAATAAATTGAGTTTATAAAATATGTGATGTGAATAAAGAGGATTTTTGAGAATTTAAATCTGGGTGTCTTTGAAAAGGATTTCAAATGACTTTTGAAAAAATTAATAATGGTATTACTTGAAAGTATTTATAAGTTTAAATATTTCAAAGAGAATATTAAGTAAGAGGCATTTTCTTTAGATAGTTTAGGGAAACATCTCGATTTCTTTTGCGGTAATCTGAATAATCTGCTAAGTGTCAATCGGATATCTTCTTAAGCGAATGTTGTAGTGCACTTAGTAAATTATTCATTTTGTCATTGTACGATCAAAATGAGTTCGAATCTGAGTAAGTCGAAACTAAGTTATAGTAAATAAAATACTAAAGATATTTTATACATAAAAGAAATATGTATAGTATTGTTCCAAAATAGGATTCTAAAGAGAAGAGGGTTTTATGTTAGCTAGTCCAAGTGGCTCGAAAATAATGGGTGGGAGATGTGTTCAGACGGTAAGCACTTCTCTTATGTATTACCCTTTTAGATAAAGGGATGTATGATAATATTTGGTAGGATCTAGTTCCTTGGTGCCATTTTGGTGTTACTTGGTCTATATGTATATTTTCTATGGATTAACATATATAGTATCAATTCAAAAAGTTTCTGAAATAAGAATCGAGTAATTAGTTCTTAAGTTTCCTTGGTACCATTTTGGTGTCGATAGATGAAGGTTTTAAATTGGTTAAATTTAATAACAAGGTTTTAATAAAATTTGTTTTATTAAAATCGTGTCTTTTGTTTTAACATCTAAGTTGTATAAACTATTTGATGTTAATAGGCCGGATAATAAATATTTTTACCTTAGAGGTATCTAAGGAAAAGTAGACTTTAGGACTGAGTTTGGATACTAGCATCCTACTCTTCTTAACTACTTACTAGACCGGATGGGTGAAAAGGTTGAAGAGGTCGACTCAGTTTTAAGACCCAGATTTATTTTGGACCTGCATCTAAATTTAAGAAAAGATAAGAGACTAAATCAGGCAGTTGTATATGCTCTCAGGATGCAGTAAGGTATTATACAAGTTCAAATCTTAAGTTATGTTTTCATGAAATGTTTCATAAATAATTTTAGAAGTGAAAATAAATTGGTATATGCAAGAACTAATTAAAAAAAATAAGTAAGTTATATGCAGATCATTTCTTTACATGGCTCTTTATCCAAGATTCGAATACATGACTTTAAAATGATTCATACCAGACCTTATGAGGATTTATCACTCGATTCTTGGCAGAAAATACTTGATGAGGGTTCTTGATATGGTACTGAGGTTTTTTATCATATTATACGTCTATGCAAGAAGAACGAAGATTTATAATTAAGGAGCCTGTCGAAGTCCGCACTAAGGTAGGGTGAGCTATACTAGTTTTGGAGAAAAGCCTATATATTCGAGTAAGTGATCAAATCAGATATTGAGTACGAATGTCTATATACATCAGACTAGCTTAGATATATTTGCCTTTAAGATTTTATGGTCTATGAGGAGTTGGGTAGACGACTCTTCATTTGTCATAAGGTAGTATGAATAATCAATTGAGTAATAACTTATTGTTGTTGAGCATGAGGTATGCTAGTAGATTGTTTATCATCCTTGTATGGTGAGAAAGTTGTAAACCTTGATAAACTTTAATTTTGTTTGTTAGTCATTTAACATTTTGGGAAATGTTAAGAATTAGTATGGCTTGTTTCTAAGGTGTTTGTTTGTTATGGAATTTCAGAGTCGAAATTCATTTAAGGGAGATGAATGCAATGACCTAGAATTTTACCGCTTTGATTTATAAATATTTAATTCTCAATATTCAATTAATGGGTTTTAATGGTCAGATAACCTTCTTTTAATCAATAGATAATGATAATAAACTCATTGGGAAGTTTATTTACCAAAATAGGTAGTTCAATGAAAAAGTGAAAATGTGACCGAAAATCGTTTTTTGGATTTTTGACTTTTTATCGAACAGAAGTTGTCACAACATCGTTGCACACATATGTACACAAATAATGACATTTTCTATTTCCTAATAAAGAGATTCATTGAATTGAATTACCATTTGAAAATTCAAAGTATTGAGAAAATAAAATAAGTAAGGATCAGTAAAAGAGAATACTTTTCCTTTCTTATTGTAAGTGCCAAAGTACATGGATTTAAGTGCTTATTTTTGTGATTTGATGGAAAGTACACTTGTTCACATGGAATGGAAGGGTTTGGGGGTATTTTTTAATTTGACTTAAGCGTAAGTAGTGTAATTTTTCAAATTTTCCATGTATATAAAAGTGCACTTCCATTTCACAAATTCAACTTTTTTTCTTTTCCTTTTCCTTTCCATGTCCTCCTTCTTCATTTTCTTCCTTTTAAAATCCCTAAAACCTTATCAAAACACCTTCTTTCCTCCTTAAAAACATTTAAATAAGCCTATAATAATATAGCTTACATTATGTATATCTTAAAGATCCAAAATTTAGTGCACAACTCCCAAAAATTCCCTAGGTCATAAATATTTGTTCAAGGCGAGAGGTCCTTGGAAAAGAGAAAGGGTGGAGTAAGGAAGGAGTTTCGAAGGGAAAGGTAAGAAAGGTGGTGGCTTTGTGTTTGCCTTAAATTAAAGCGAGACATCTCACTTTAAAATTGATAAAATATTGTAATAATTTAGTGCTAGCTTATAGTGTTGTATGTATTTGTGATGTGTATATATTATTGTTGTTAATTTCCGCTTGAAAGCCGATTACATAAATAACCATTGTGTTGCAGGAGATAAGCAAAGTGAATGGAAGTTGGTGTGTTCTGTAGCGAATAGGTCGCTATGGAAGCACTTCAAAGAATAGAAATTTGTAGATGGATCCTAACAGATTCCTCGTCTTATCGATTTTTATTTACATATGTTATTGGTTATAAAAATATTTTAGTATATGAAAAGTGAATGTTGTTTAGTAATTATTAACTTACTTATCGTTCGTTCTATTGCGACGTAGTAATCTGGTGCTCGCTTTTAAGCGAGTTACCGTTTGTTTTCTAAAGTGTTATGAAATTTTGTGTTTAAATATTTTTGCAAAGGTATTAAAGTGGTTTAAATTGTAGAAAGAAAGGTTTTAAAAGCTATTTTGATTTACAAAACAAGTTTTAAAAGTTACGGTCCATATAGCGATGTCATTGTGGATGCAGTTTGAAAATCAATCATTTCTGTGAAGTCAAAAGAGTCATCTGTTTTAGATATTTTGAAAAGTCTTTTCAAATTCATTTATAAGCATTTTAAAAGGAGTTCGAAATTTTAAATATATTTTTAAGAAATTATTTAGTTATTTAAATAAAAGGTTTAAATTTTATTCCTTTGTTTTAAAAGTCAAGTTTTGTTAATCGCGGCCGTCTTTGAAGGGATATTTTAAATACAGGTACAAACTTGTTTTAAAGACTTTCAAAAGTATTTTCGGAAGAGAAAGGAAGCATGGATTGTAATACTATGGTTGTAATAAATGTTTCCAAGCAAAGGAAAGAGATCGTGGACTGTAACATTTTTGTTAGAGTATATGGTTTCGGGAAAATTCAAAAGGAAGTTGATTTAAAATCCTTGTTCGTAATTAACCAAGTTGTTTACTTTTTAAAAAGGAAAGATTTTTTCTTTTTAAGATCAAGCTTGGGTTTGAGTCGGTGATTTTGTAAAATATTTTAATAACAAGTATGTGGAACACTTGGATTCAATTTTCTAGACTTCGAGATATGGAAACTTATTTCGATTTTGAACTTAGAGATGAATGTAGATTCAAGATTTGAGAGGTAATAATAGCCCTATATTGAATGGTTTCATTTCTAAGCAATAAATAGTGCTAGTTTGAAGTTGAAGACTGGAAATAAATGTGCAGAGTTTATATTTTTTAAGACTTTTTTATGCAAGGGATTTCTTTGTCAGTACAATTGAGTAACACAAAATAAATATGATAAAATAGTGCTAAAATGTTGACATGTTTATGAAAAGTAAGTCATCTTATATTTAGCAGTAAAAGTCAATGAGTAAGTTTTCCTCTATTTATGAGATCTACTATCGTAGTATTTTAACTAAGGAAAGGCCGCATAACCAATGCTCCTACTTACTTGACTTCGATTATGGGCGAGGGATAGAGAAATCGAAATATCAAAAACGTGATAAGTATAGGAGGGATAATTTCGATAATGGGTCATGATTAATTAAGTATATAAAAGGTACTTCATCTTATACTCAACACTAAATTTCGATGTGTGAAAGCTCGTTTCTAACTGTGAGAACTTAAGAATGTTCGTTGAGGTAAGGGTAGTTCTCTAACTTGTCCAACTTCATTGTTAATCGAGGGATAATACTGGGTTGAAATTTAAAAGAAGTGATAAGTATATGATGGCCGCTTTTCCATATGAAAACTATATATACACCATATAGTGGTTTGTCCACTATCAGTGACTTGACCTATTTTGACTTAAGAAGTATATGGAAGCTTCGCGGTTTTCTATGGTTTGTGATTCCCTTTGGAGAACTCATTTTAGTGAAATGTCTCTCGCTATTAATCGGGTTTTTTACCCAGCAAAATTCAATAGGAGTTAGACCTTAGGGACTATGCTAGAATGACTTGAAACTTCAACAAGACATCCAAAAGAACAGCCAAAAGCACTCAAAAAGAATTACCCAAAAATCCACTAAGGGGATGGATCACTAGCAATCCATAAGAATGCTTCATGGGTCATTCAAGCCTCTTTCATCATGAATCAATATCTCTACTAAATATGTTTGCCAAGTTTCATAGCCTTCCAAGCAACCTAGTTCGAGAAGCGAAGACCCATCTGATTCTAATCATAGTTGAATCCAACCTATGCATGAATCAATATCAAAACAAGGAAACTAGCTAGGAAATTATATGGAGAGCACCTACATAAGACCAGAAGAGAAACTCAAAGAAAGAATCCCAAAAATCCCCTAAGTATATGGATCGCTAGTAATCTATGCCTATGGATCGCTAGCGATCCACCACACTATGTTATATCGTTATGAAATTTTCAAAGACCTTTGTATCATCGAGAGTAGGCTTCTGGCAAAGAGGCCTAGCCCAGTTGCTTTCCTGTGCCTATAAATACAATCCTACATGCACCATAAAGTGGATCTTCTGGACTGGCTGTTGGAACTCTGCAAAGACTATTCTTTACTCTTCTCCTCCTACATAATAGTCACCTAATGGTTCGGTGTGATTATTCAACGAACTATTAAACTTGTGACTTGATCCAACTTAGAAGATTCAAAAATATTGTAATAAAATTCCACTTGTAAAAGCAGTCAGTTAACAGAAAGTTGCAAAATAGGCGTAGGCTTTATTAACAGCTAAACCACTATAAAAATCTTCTTTTCCTTTTACTATTTCTGCTCTTTTACATTTATCTTCTATGTTTTTGCTCTGTAAAAATAGGGCTCAGGGTGTTGATCAATTTTTTAGGTTGATAGTTTGGTGCTTCCACTAAGAACCTGAATCTAGGCTCAGATCTATCTCTCTACTTTGGATCGGATAGGTCTAGAAGTTAGATCATTAAATTCTACTTGGAAGATTTGTTGTTGAAAACCAAAGGCACTGGGAGGAAGAGAACTACCTTCGAAAGATCCATAGGAACTACTATTGTTGGAGAAGAAATAAACCCTTAGTGAGTTGAAGTCCACAACCCCAACAGCCTGCAACTTGGAGCTAACACTAGAGATCAAGTGTCAGGATCCTCCGCTCAGCATGAAGTTGTGGATAAGGGAGAATTGAACCAAATGGTTGATGAAATTAACCATAAAATGAAAAACAGTCAAAGGGCTCTTATGTAAACGATTGATGCTCTCTTAGCGCTCCAATCATTAACTACTCACAGAACGGCACCCAAAGCCATGCTGCTACGGAGCAAGAGCTTTCTTCTGTTTCTGGCTCAAGTATAAGAAACGGAAAACATAAGCAAAAGGAAGTAATGGGTGGACCTTCAGGCATCACGATAGTGGAAAATGCTCATACTCTACCCACTGTAAGAGCGCCTACTGCAAACCTAAACTTAGGAGTGAAAACTCCACGGAAGGACATACTTGTAGAGATACTGACTCTAAGAAAGGAAAATTGAACTCAAATACTCAAACTCCATCGCAGGGCCAACCACCTACCAACTGACCTCTGCAGGTGTGACTTATACAAAGATTGGAGAGGCTAGGCCTCAACCAGCCAACCAAGTCCATTTGTAAAGTCAAACACTTGGTGTGGCTACTAACAGCCGACTTGGGAATGAACGGACAAGTGAGGCATACATTGTGGACATAGTCAGACACTTGGTGGAAGAAAGCAAAGGTAAAAAGGATGATGGTTGGGGTTTCGCTCTGAGCCGAACTCCCTTCACCGATAGTATCCCGAGGGCAAAGTACCCCCAAGAAATTCACCATGCCACCGGTTATGCCCTCCTACAACTAATGACCCTCAAAAGCATGAATATAAGTACATTTGGAATATGGATGGTGCAAGGGCAACATATGTAGTTCGTTGAAGATGTTTTCCCATCTATCTGGAAGGAGTTGCCCTCATGTAGTTTACTAGACTCCCCCACGATCTATCTCAACCTTTGATAAGCTAGCTAGTAAGTTTATGGAAAATTCAGATTGCGCACGGCTCAACCAAAGGATGTGATGTCTCTATTTGGTTACTTCAAATGGCCTATCGAATCACTAAAATCATTCATGAACCGCTTTAACACAGCTGTCATCGAAATGAGTAATCCAATTGAGAGTATGATTTTCATGGCATTAGTCCACTCAATCCATCCATAGATAGATTTTTTGAGATGGATTAAAATAACGCCACTGACCACCATGAAAAAATTCAATCAAAAGGCTTGTTAGTACTTGAGATTGGAAGAGGCATATACATTAGAAGGTAAAAATACCGATACATGACCAAATGAATCGATTCAGATTAATGTGGTGGTCAATCAAAATGGCAAGAATTTTGAAGTAACTGTTGGAAATGATGAGGACCACAAAAGGAAGAACCAACATCAGAACACCGACAAGGGCAACGGAGGGGAAAGAAACTCAAAGGTTTGAAACGCGGAGAATATACTCCATTGAATGACGCTTAGATAATATTTACCTGGCCACTCAGGGAATAGAAGAGTACCCGAAGTTGCCTCGAAAAGAAGTGTTTAAGAAACAAAGGAAGTCGTGGAAGTTATGTTGCTTCAATGAAACCCACGATCATAACACAGACGAGTGTCGCCATTTGAAGAACGTTATCGAAGAAATGATTAGAGAGAACAAGCTCCAACAGTATATGAAGAAGCCCTGATATTCCAATCAGCCAACCGAACTCATGCTCCTAAGATCCAAGGAATCCAATCTGGATCTAGCGGAGATGAATCCAAATAAGCCGAATAGAGACTTATCATCAATACCATTTCGGGAGGTCCTCATCCGGCATAGAAAAGTTAGGGCGAGATGGAAAGATATGCTATTCACTCAAACATGCTCCAAAGGGAACTTGCTTTGCGATCGAAGACGGTACCCCCACTAAATAGCAGAGGATTCTCAATGATGACATCGTGTTCCGAAACCAGGATAGTGAAGGAGTAGAAGCTCCAACTTTCGATCCGATGGTGACGACGATAGAATCGGACCCGCTTTCGTACGTCAGGTGTTGGTTGATACCAGAGGATTAGTAAACATTTTGTTTCGATATATGTTCGACCAAATAAAGTTTAACATGAATGATGTCTCTACATGCCGAACGAAAATCCAAGGATTCACCGGTCATCCACTACAACCAGTTGGTACAATTGATCTTCCAGTTGAACTCGAAACGGGAGATCGGGGAGTGGTTCTCACCCAAACCTTTATGATAATTGATGAGATGTTGGCCAATAATGCATTCTTAGGATGGCCGTACCTCACAGATTTTCGAGTTATGCTGGCACAATGGTGCCTCACTATGAAATTTCCTATGGAAAATAGAGTTGGAATAAAAAAGGGAGACCAGAGTGCCGCAAGGGAATGATACATCACTAAATTGCATGAAATAATAAAGAAAGAAAAGTGGAAAAGCGTGGAGAAAAACTCTCTACATTCATGAACCATCAGCATAGCAACTACAAAGCTGCCCTTGGCTTGGGGACCGCAACAAATTTGATAAGGCTATTGACCCTAGAAAGAAGAGCTCAGGGGAGGATGAATGGGTAGCACTAGCAGAGATTACGGTGCTTGTCCTTATAGACATATATGACCCGATGCGGGTGCTAAAAATAGGATCACATCTTGGAACCAAGATGCGAAAAGAATTAGTCAAGTTCCTTTACGCCAATCTGGACATTTTCGTTTGGACGTATTCCAATATGTATGGGATATCACTGAAGATAGCGTTTCTCACACTTAATATAAATCCCAAGTACACTCCAGTCAGGCAGAAAAGATGCATCCTGGGACCGGAATGGTCTGCTGCATTAAGAGAGGAAGTGGATAAGTTGTTGGAAAACGGCTTCATCCATGATGCAACCTATCCCGTATGGATATCAAATCCGATTTTGGTAAAGAAGTCCAATGGGAAGTGGAGGACTTGCATTGATTACTCATATTTGAACAAAGCCCACCTAAAGGATAGCTTCCTATTGCTCAGGGTCGATTAGTTGGTTTATGTCATGGCAAGCCATGAGCTTCTATCGTTTATGGATGCCTACTCTGGATACAACCAAATCATGATGCATGAACCCGATCAAGAGAATACTACTTTTATTATCGCCCTTGGATTATAATGTTATCGAGTCATGGCCTTCGGACTAAAGAATGCAGAGGCAACCTCCAATGTCTAGTTAACAATGTTCAAAGATGGATCGAGAAAACGATGGAAGTATACATGGATGACATGCTTGTGAAATCACGCATATCAAAGAATCACTTAGACATTCTTATAGATACGTTTGAAATATTACAAAATATGGAATGAAGCTCAACCCGTTAAAATTCTCTTTCAGCGTTGCTTCTGGAAAATTCCTTGGTTTCGTTGTGAATCCAAAGGGCATTGAAGCTAATCTGGAATAGATTACCACCCTAAGGAGCGTCAAAGCCCCTATGACCAAAAAGGAATTACAAAGTCTAAATAGAAAGATCGCAGTGCTGAGCCGATTCATTTCCCGAGTGACTGACAAATACGTACCGTTCCTCAATGCATTGAAGAAGGGAAAGAAATTTTTTAAATGGAACAAGACGACCTTTGAAGAATTACTCCATCATATGGAAACTTCACCGGTCTTGTCCAAGACGATAAATGGGGAAGATTTGTTCATTTATCCCACTATGTCAACCAATGCTCTGAGTGCAGCGTTGGTACGTAAGGAGGCTAGGGTCTAGCGACCTGTTTACTACATCATTAAATGTTCCACTAGAGCTGAAAAGAATTACCCGAAGTTGGAAAAACTCATATATTTCCTATTGATCATGTCAAGGAAGCTACACCCGTACTTACAGGCTCATCCCATCAAGGTGTTAATGGATCAACCTCTGAAACAAATGTTGTACCGCTAAGAGCCGTTAGGTCGACTTCTAAAATGCAATATCGAGTTAAGCCAATTTAAGATCAGTTATCACCCTCGAAGGACTATCAACGAACTTGCGTGGGCATATTTCATTACCAAATTTACCGAGTAGGACAGTGAAGAAGAAAGCACTTCGGGCATGGTGCCATAGTGGAAGTTGTTTGTTGATGGTGCATCAAATGACTCTTGAACAAGTGCAGGGGTGGTACTGAAAACCCCGAAAGGACAATCTGTTTGCTACGCTCTAAGAACAGAATTTCCTACCACCAACAATGAAGCAGAATATGAGGCTTTAATGGTAGGAATAAAAATAATTAAAGAATTAGGAATAAAAGGTGTGCATATCTACAGCGATTCTCATCTAGTCATCTTCCAAGTGAAAGGAGAGTACCAAGCAAGGGACAACCTCACCCTCTACTTATCAAAAGCGTGGGAACTAGTGCAGGACATCAATCACTACACTTTAAATCACATTCTGAGGGAACAAAATACGCAAGGGGATCACCTAGCCAAACTAGCCAGTTCCAAAGATGCTCAGTCAATAGGACTGGCCTCGGTCGAAATGCATACATCATCCAGCATAGATGACATGGATACCAATTGTAATGTGGAAACCGTAGAGGAAGAGGAATCATGGATGACGCCGATCAAAGAGTACTTGATCGAAGGTACACTCTCAAGGGATCGAAATGAGTGATAGAAGCTACTCCGGAAGGCACCAGGTTCGTCTTGTAGGATGGAATCCTTTATAGGAGAGGACTCTCTACTCCCATACTCAGATGTGTTACCAACAACAAAGCCAAAAGGATCCTCGAGTAAGTCCATGATGATAATTGTGGAAACCATATTGCAGAGCAGACTTTAGGAAAGAAGATTCTCCAATACGGCTACTTCTAGCCATCCATCAACCATGATCCAACGGACTAAACTAGGCAATGTGTGCAATGCCATACGTTCACCAAAATACTGATAATTCCATCCATAGAACTTACGCCAATGGTCGGCCGATGGCCATTCATGGTCTGGGGAATTGACCTGATTGGCGTACTCCCAATTACTAAAGAAGGAGCCAAATATGTTATCCTTGAGGTCGATTACTGCACAAAATGGGCCGAAGAAGAATCGCTGGCTACTATTACAAACAAGAAAGTAATTAACTTTGTCACTAAAAATGTTATTTGCATGTTTGGAGTGCCATAGAAAATCATCACAGCTAATGGCATTCAAATCGAAAGTGCTGAGTTCAAGGACTTCTGCAAGCATTTCTGCATCGAAAAGAGTTTCTCAACAGTGGCATGCCCTCAAGCAAATGGGCGAGTAGAGGTAGTGAACAAAATCAATGAGTCCACCATCAAGAAATGGCTGACGAAAGCCAAAGAAAACTAGGTTGATGACCTCCCACTAGCATTATGGCCTCACCGAATGACGCACAAGTCAGCAATTGGACGTTCGCCCTAGCATACGGATTCAAAACAATGATCCCGGTCGAATTAGAAGTTCCCTCCTATTGAAAATGACACTTTAATCAAAAAGAAAATGAGCAGCTTCAGCTCGAGTAACTTGATCTGATTGACAAGAAATGGAAGGAAGCTGAGCTAAGGACCTCGACTCACCAGAAAAGGGTAACACGGCACTTCAACTTCAAGGTCCGCAACCGTACTTTCGAAATGGGACATCTCGTCCTAAAATGGATCTATTCGGCTACTGGAACATTCGGACTAAATTGGGAAGGGCCTTACTCAATTAGGCAAAAGCTCGAAGATGGCACTTTCAAGCTGACCACGGTTGATGGAATTCAGCTTCTCCACGCTTAGAATAGTGATCCACTCTGGCATTACTTTATTTACCATTTATCTTTGTATTTCATATTTTTGCAAATAAGCTGCCCAACTATACTGGAGGCATTATAAATAGGAAGTTTTTCTCTACTTTCCATTTTATCAACGAAATCACTTTAATTTCTTAAACCAATAAAATCATGTTCATATAAATTATTCACTAAGTCTATGAAAGTGAACCGACTAAAAATCATTCGTAAGCTACTTGGCAAATTGAAACCATACCTAAATAAGCTTTGCCTACTTTCCAAGTCGATGAAAGTAAATCGACTAAAAATCAAAAGTCGTGCATTTCATAAATCGTGCACTCTCAAAAGCTAAAGCCATGCATTTCATAAGCCATACACTCTCTAAAGCCGAAGCCATGCCTTTCGTAAGCTGCATACTCTCAAATGTCGTGCATTTCATAAGCTGTGCACTCTCAAACGTCGTGCATTTTGTAATCCATGCGCTCTTAAAGGCTACGCATTTCATAAGCCGCGTAAGCACTACTTGATGGTGCTCCGGCATCATTAGCAAACCATTAAGATTTTTAAGTATCGGTATTTTCCTAAGAACACCGATAAACTTGTCTGTTGCAGGAATAACAAGGATCAACTCCACTATCAAAAAGAATTGACGTGAGTCTAACAATGTCGTAAAACTAGAATTCGGCAAAGAATTTCGATCATTGACCAACAAAATCTCTAGAGTCGATACATTCAAGTCACAAGTTACCGAAGAAAGGAACCACAAAGTAAATTTGGCTATAGACATCCAAGGAATCACTTGAATCAACCGGTCATTTATCAAGTGTTTGGAGTAACAACCTTGTGAAGTAGGGAGCGCACACACCAACACTTAGTTAAAAGGAAAATTACTCCACATTCATGTTATACTGAACAAAGAATTTTGGCAATCACAATGGATCTAGTTGTAAAACTTAAAAAATGCATACATAATGCATGAGATCGTGGAAATAAAGGCATCATGTACCACAAAACACGGCACGACAATATGAAGTATAGAAATTGCAGAACAAGCAATCATGTCATATACACACATAAGCGGCGTAAAAATAAGCTAAATACGTGATAAATGAGAAAGAACATAGAAGAGATAGCAATAAAAACATTAATCTTTTCATTTCTTATTCTTTTTTCTATACAAAGTCAAAATATGGGGGCCATACCCACAAAATATCAGCCAACAAAAAGAAAAGTACAGATGCTATAACAACAAAAGTAATGAGTGCATACTCTGCACTTATACAAACTACATGTCGAACAAATCAAAATGCTGCAAAATCCGGCTCCACTGTCACTCGAGCCCATCACTACTTCTTGCTACCACTTCCTTTCCCGCCTTTGGTCGGAAATTTCCTCTTCCCCTCAACATCCCTACCAGGAGTCGTATTGCTACCAGGGATATCGATTATAGGCTTCATGCCCATGTCTCCTTCTTGTTCTTTGGCCCCCTCGAAAGGCTCCCTCTTGGTCTTGCACTGGCGGGACTTGTAGGAGCTTCTCGAAGACTTTTCACCTCTACCTTTTCCTTCCTAAATGCCATCATCTACTGTTCAATTTTGCCTGGCTGACTACCTTGGTCTGTCTGCTCTTCAGCGTCAACTACTATTAAATCGCCCTCTAGAGATACAAAGGGGATATCTAGGCCATGCAACGCAGTGATCTTCTTAGGTTTTGTCCCTAGTTGCATCCAAACATGGGCATGGAGATCGAAGCAGCTACAGAAACAAGCGTTGAAGCACTCGAAATAGCAGTAGGCCCCGAGACTAGAGAAATTGGCAATTCGACAGGCAAAGAAGATGGACTATAAGATAAAAAAGGAAAGCATTCAATTCATCTTGTTCTTATGGTGTGAACTAGAGGTCCTCTAAATCGGGAGAAATAAGAAAGTTACCTACATCAGAAGTGTGACCATGAATCTCAACCTCGTACTCCCCACCATTTTCTTCTTTGGATGGTTGCACAATCTTGGGTGAAATTTCAGGACCACCCAAGGCTTTGAAGATAGCTGCTGAAGGGAAGGGTACAAAGTAGTAACGATAGAAGTTGGAATGATATCTGTCTAATCATGAGGCTACTTGAACGGTTCTCTAAGCCTAGAATTAAAGGGCTCTGATAGTGCTCTAGTAGTTGCAACTATGGAAGCATCGGCGACTTCTAGCTCCAGTTAAATCGAAATAATCTCTCGGCTTTCTACTAAAGCCCACCTTGATTATTCGTTCAGATAGGCATTCTCCAGCTCTTATTCAACGTACGCATCCCTGTCTTGTTGAAAACGAGCCAAGATTTCTTCCTAAACCACAACAAGAGTACATGTGAATTTATCACCAAGATAATAGAGACTACCTTGATGCAACAGGGAGTTGATGTAGAAGTTCAAGATGGTGTTATGCATCTTCTTCATCTTCCTTTTGAAGGTATCTTTCAGCTCCAATTAATCATCGTCATAGAGGCTCTCTCAACTTCGACTTTGGTCTTTTCAACGTCTAGTTGTACAACTTTTTCTTGAAGAAAAGCAATCACTTGAGCTTGGTTGGAGATGCTCTTATCTCGGGATTCCACCATTCCCGCATAATCAGCATTTGTTTTCTAATGAGCTTTGACAGTTTCATCATGACCAACAATGGTTCTCTTTTGAGGTTCAATGATCTCATCTTGAGTTTTAAGCTCCATTTTCAGCTTCAGTTCGTTAGCATGGGCTTTCTTGATTTCATCTTTGAACACGATTTCAATTTTTGCATGAGCCTCCATCAATTCATCTAGCAAACTAGCGTTGCTTTTACTATCTCGAATGGCAGAATCTCTCTCCTTTGTCAATTGATCAATAATGGTTGTCACGTTTCATCAGCATCCTTTCGTAATCATCCGTTTCCGACTCGATAGAGAGAATCTCTTGATAGCTGTTACAATTTGTTCCCGCCAGCTGCTTACATAATTTCTCCCATCCTTCAGCTAAGTCCAAGTCACGCTGAATCGCCTGGAGATGGGGTACATAAGAATCCTTACGGGTTGGACGCAAGTCACGATTGAATTTAACACCCTTTGGGAACAAGCTAGGGAATGTGACTTCAAGTTTAAGTAAACCAGATGGGAGAATATAAGTAAGCCTCCTACGAGGGTGTGAAAAACCAGAAGTAGGCACAGAGTTAACGAGTATGGGTTGGTGGAGCGACCTGAATAGTAGAAGCTGGAACCTCAATACTGATAGAAACTGAATACGAGGCAGATGTATAGTGCTCGAAAGGATGAGGATCACCATTTACTTTCGGCTTTTTGGATATCTCTACTCGATCAATGGGAGTCTTCCTTTCCTCACAGCTACCCCTATGAACTCTGCCTCGGTCCTTGTCATCCCAACGACAAGCTTCAGCTTCCTAATCTTTTCTCCTCCTCCATTATTCCAAAGTTTCTCAGGGTTGGTGGTGGCTTGAAGTCTGTTTCGACCCACATTGTGCATTTGTAAATTGTTTTTTAAGGTCTTCATAAAGCAATGATCTCCCATAGTACCTAATATAAGGGAAAAAGAAGTAACTTTAGGGGCAAAAAATGAGCTCAAATAATGCATATATGACTGTACGTGACCCTAGTGAAGTATGTAACGTGTCATAGACACTCTAAAAGGCTTTCACAAACCAGGTTGGGAAGCAACTACTGTGATGTCCCGGAAATTTTGGCAATACTTATTTAATAATTTTCATTAATAATTATTTTAAAATGTGAAATATTGATTTAATAATCTAATTCAAACAGAAATTATCTTTTGAAAACTAATAATTATTTAGTTTGACAAATGATATTCTTTTCAAAATTTATAATAATGATAACTTTATATTTGGGAATATTATTCTTTTCAAAAGTTAAAATTATTTAAATGATAAAATTTTCTTTCTAAGCTAATTTAAAGGATATTTTATTTATAATGTATATATGCGCATACATTGTAAATAGGGGGTTTGATTTAAATTTAAATTTGGTAAGAATATTCTCAAATTTATAATATATATGTGTGTATAACTTGTGAATTGCAAAATTTGATTTGAAATTAGTACAGAAACTTTTCAAAAGTTAATTTAAAAATCTATCTTATATTTTCAAAAGAAATTAAAGTAAAATATTTATTTTGTTTAAAAAATATAATAGTTTAAATTGTATATTATAATAAAAGTTTATTTTTGTTTTCTTTAAAAGATTGTTATTTGAAATAAATTTAGTATATACATTAAAGTACAATATTTTAGTTTGAAATTTTTAAATAAGATTTAATTCAGTATTCTTTTCTTTTTAAAAATTTCTTGAAAATTTAGTTTTAAAAATATTATTTTAAAAATATTCAAATAAACATTAAAATGTGTAATTTTATAAACGAAGTTAATTTGTAATCATTTAAAGGCTAAATATAGACAAACATTTAAAAACATGTTAAATTAAATAAGAAATTGATTTAGAAGAATTTTTAAAAACATTTATAAATTAAGAAATTTAATTTAATGTTAAATTGTACATGTGTAAGACATTTAACTTTTAGGAAGACACTTGTAAAACATTCTATAACATTAGATAATAAGTGGCATGATTTTATTTATTTTCAAGAAACATTTTATTGAAAATATATTAAGTAGAAACTTAACAGTTCATTATTGTTCAAACCATTTTGTTCAAATGAAAATCTGAAATCAGAATTTCAGATTTAAAGAAATTCAAAACCAGTTCTGCAAACAAATTCAATATAAAAATCTGCAAAAACCAAATACAATATAAAATCTGCAAAACCAAATCTGCTCAAATTTTCAACTTCAATTTGAAGATCAATTCAAACTCTAGCAAAGGAATTTGGGGGTTAGCTGCAAAAGTCTAAATCAACTACTACAACAAGTAATTCAACTTCAGTATTCAAATTAGGAAGCAATTTCACTAGGTTCTACAGGAAATTCAAAATGCAGTTTTTAATTCAACTACAGCAAGCAAATGCAAATCAGTTCCAGGAAAATATGAATTTGCATCAGAATTTGTCATCTGCTTCTTCAATTGATAGGTGAGTAAATTTATGTTTTTAAAAATAGTTCTTCTTTTTAAAATCAAAGCTAAACAAATTTCCAGCACTCAAGTTTCTAATGCAAACTGTTTTCCAAAAATCAAAACTGCTATGAATAAAACTGCAGTGCCATTATTTTTTTTAAGGTGAATAACTTCACAATTGAAAAAGCTTAAATTATCTGTTGCATGTGGATTGATAGAAATAAGCAAGTTTGTATGATTGTATTGTGATGATATTCTGTGTGTATATATATAAATATACAAATGTGTGTTGCCAGGTATCAGTATACCTATTCTGTTTTTCTAAATAAGGATTTTTAATGAAATCCATTTCCACTTGGTTTGATCTCTGTTGGAAATTGATATGTAAACAAAAAGTTTTTGTTTCGTATGAATCTAAGTTTATAAATTATAATTAATTTTAATTAAGAACTGTTTGTCTCTGTAAACTGTAAGAACAGATATTATTGAAAATAAGCATAAAATCTCAAACTCCTTAAAATATTAAATCAGGGTTATAACTTGAATGCATGTATGAAATCATGAATTTTAAAACAAAAATCACATTTTTTAATTAACTGTGGAGTGAGCTTTTCTGGATTGAACAGAATGGGAGTTTTTGGGTTTATCTGATTACCTAGTGATTTTGGGATGTTGTGGTTCTTCCTGGAGGTGGAGGAATGATAGGTGAGTGGGGGGAAATTATCAGGTGGATGGTCAGAGGTTGGTGGCGACGGTGAAAGCTCTTCTCAGTTTCTAACCCTAGTTTTCTGGTGGTCGAATTGTTGATGCTTCTCTTTATCTCTGGTGCAGCGAGTGTTGCAAGGCTTTAAGGATTGGCAGAGGGGATGTAGGCGAAAGGATGTCCGCAGTCGTAGGAGATCAGATGGTCAGAGATGGGTTTGTGAAATGTTGACAGGTTTGGGCAGTGTGCAGTGTAAATGTTCCAGGTTGTTGAGATTACTCGTTTTTAATTTCGAGCTGCAGTGATTTTTATGGTGGTCGTGATCATGATGGAAGTTGGTCGGCGACGTGGTGAAGTTGGTCATGGTGGCTGGAGGTTGCCTGAGCGTCGGTGCATATGCACCGTGCATATTTTGTTCCGATGAACTATTTTGGATTGGTGCAGGGAGGTGAGTCGAGTTTTACTCGGGTAATTCGAGAATCCTTCTCGAAGTAGTTAGGGTATTTACTCAAAGTAATTGTGAGAGGTCTCGGGTAAGTGTTTGTTACCAGGTCTATAAACCTGACAGCATTCTATTTTTAAAAATTTGAATGGAATTCAAATTTTAAAGCAGAATTTTTTTAAAACTGGGTTTTCTTATGCAAAGTTTAAATTTGAATTCAAATGAATTTTTGAATCCAAAAGTTTTTAAAATGAAAATTTTAAATTTAAGCAAGATTTAAATCAAGTTTTAAATCAAGACTAAAATATGGTTTTAAGTCTACTATGAACCCAAATTTTGAATTTAAACAGTCTTGTAAATTTTAAATGTTGAACAAGTTTAAATGTTTTAAAGTAGATTTTCAAAATGAATTTGATTTCAAATAAATTTTTAGACTTGACAAAATTCTTTTCTTTAATATTTGAATGGAAGTTATGAAATGTTTAACTTAAATTTGAAAAATTAAATAATCAATTTATTTTTAGCTTATTTTCTTTTAATAAAATTAAGTAATTTAGTTTTAAACTTTTCTTATATAAGTATCTTATATAAGTAATGATTGTTCTTCACTTTTGTTTTAAGAAATAAATTTATTTGAAATTTGGATAAATTTTTAAATAGTTAAACATTTTGAATTTTAAATTTTAAAATGGAATTTGAATTTAATTTAGAAATGTATTGTTTTAAGTACATTTGAATGTTAATGAAGTCATTAATAAAGTAATTGAATTATTTTAGAAATAATTAAGATAATAAACGAATTTAATTTATAAGAGAATTAAGGAATGTCTTATTTATTTGATTTTAATTAATGTTTTAGATTAATTTATAATTAGGGATAATTAATAATGATTAATCTAAGATAAATTTGTTAAAAAGGTAAACATAGAAATGCTATTAGTTAATAAGGATAATTATTTAAGGATTATTAAGTAATTAATTAATGGGATTAATTTTGATAATTAATTAGATTAATTAATTCAAGATAATCAATTGTAAATTGTTAAGAATAATTACTTGATAAAAGTAACTAAGAGATTAATTACTTATTGTAATTAATTATGATAATGTGATTTATTTAAGTTAATTAATTTAGTTTAATTAATTTAAGTAAATCATTTGATGGTTTAATAAGAGTAATTACGTAATGTAATTAATGGAGCATTATTACATAAGGAAGTAATAAATGATAATCACTGGAATGTAATTAGTGAGAGATGATTTTTAATGAAGTAATTTGCGTAATTACTTTTGTAATTAATCAAGGGATTAATTAATAAAGATAATTAATTATGAATAATTAATTTGTTAATGAGTAATTAAGGGTAATTAATTACTGGATTGATATTAACCAATGGTGATTAATAATTGTATTTTAAATTGTAGATTAATTATTAAATGTAATTAATTTTAATAAAGTAATTAATTTAAATATAAATTAGAGATCGTTAAATTAACATAATTAATGATGTAATTAAGAATTGCTTAATTAAGGAATAATTAATAATTAAGTGATTAATTATTATAATTAATTAAGGATAAATGTAATTAATTATAGTTAATTAATAAATGAGGTAATTAAATGTTAATTATTAACGATTAAGGTTAATTAATTTGTAAAATTAATTAAAGACTAATTACTCATTGTAATTAGAGAATGATAAATCAAAGGTGTTTAATCAAGTTGAATACTTAGAGAATGATTAATTAACTAGGTTAATTAATTAATGGATATATAAGCAGGATTTATAGATGTGGTAATTAATTTAATTTATTTAAAATTAATTAGAGATAGTAGTAATCAATTTAATTCATTTTAAATTAATTATAGATGGTGGTTAATAAATCATTGCTTATGGATGATATTGATATTTGATTGAATGGTTGCAATCTCAGAAATAAGATGAGTAATATCTTTATGATATGGATGCTTAGTTAAAGGATGATAATATGGATTATTTGTTTGTGATGATTATCTGTTTGTGATGATAATACGGATTATCTGTTTATGATGAGAATGTGATTATCTATTGTGATATGTAAATTATCTATATAGATAATGATGAATTGAATTAATTGTTCAAACTAAATTCACTTGGACATTAAGATGGCGTATGGATTTTGATGAGACTGGGATTGGGTTTCCAAATTTGGAATTTCGAAAACCACATCGATTCAAATTAAACGTTAGGTCATGAATCTCAAGTGAAGAGTGAAGACTCGAGGTGTAAGGATTATTCGTGTTAATACTCTGAGGGTGATTCCAATACAAGTTTAACGGGGGTAGTACTTTCAGGTTCGAGATGGTGATTCAGAGTGCAAGGGCTATGGTCGTTGACTCTGAGGGTGATTCCAAAATGAAAGCAACGAGATAGTGCCTTCATCTTCGTTCGAACCCGGAACGTACTTGTATAGATTGAATGCTTTCAGAACATCGTCAGGTGGATGATGAGCATTCTAAGATTAAGTTGTCCTATAGTGGTAATCGTAGCCTCAAGCCTCATCAACTGGGAATGGCTAAAACAGGGGAGGTGCAGCAAGGCTAAGTGGGTCATGCCCAAGTAGGACGAGATTTACCCCTGTCTAGAGGTCCCTTTCTTATTTCGATTGTGTGGCAGTTGGCGACGACCATCTGTAGGGTGGTCTTGTTCGGGACTGTCCAGTAAAGGATGGTTCCGGCTTTGTGTTGCAGGGGATTGGGAGTGATCCTCGGCACGGTGATCTCGGCCACGTACTGTGACGGGCGGTACCCCGGAAGCCTTACCATTGATGGAAACCCATTCTTCCTACGAGACCCTACGATTTTGATTGTATTACCCACTTTTGTGGCTAGTAGCTGGAATTTAATCATGTAACAATTTCGGCTATTTCTTATTTACTTGAAAACCCTAGACACTATTATAATATCACTGGATTTCCTATCAAATGTTTTGGTCAGCGTAAGGTAAAAACTTTTCCATGTTTATGTGTGGGAAGTCTTACGTGATACCTTTTGTTTTCAAAGGATTTTCAAAGTTAAGCAACTTTAAAACCGTTTACTCACACCAGACCCATGTCTGACCCGAGTGTTTATTTTCTGTTTTATTAAACTCTTGGGTACTCAGATTACGTATTAGTAGTCAAGTGATTCAGGATTGCTTTGACGAATTCTGGAGGAGAAATGGAGCAAGAGGCTTCAGCGTGTAGATATGTATTGTGGTTTCGATGTGTTTAAGTTGTATCTGTTTTTCTCTGATGTACTTGAATTGTAATAACTAGACAGGTGTTTATAACTATCTAGTTTGTGTTCTATTAGCTGTATAACTCTGATGTATATAATATTATGTAATGTTTTATGTGATATAATATAATTTATTCGTTCCGCTGTGAGATTCTGATGTTGTTTGTTTCTTTCTTTCCTATCTTTTCTCTTTTCTATCCCTTTCTTTCTTCTTAATGATGCGTCTTTCCATGGAATGAAGGCAGGTCGTTACATTGTGGTATCAGAGCGCTAGGTTGAGTGAATACCTAGAATCTAGAGTGGTGTCTATCTTGAGAGAGCAAATTTGTAATTTTGAATATATATATATATATATATATATATATATATATATATATATATATATATATTTCTACCTATTTGATTGGGTTACCTGTTCGGGTTTTCCAATATAAGTTCTAAAGGTAGATAGGGTAGTGGTATGTGTAACACAACTACCAATGGTTAGAGTCTGAGTGTTTGTGAATGGAAGTGACATGCTAGGGCAGTATTGGGAATCTTGAGTAGTTTTGCAGTTTGGTGTGAAGGATTTCACCGATCTCTGAAGGAAATCTTTTCAAGGTTCGGAGTTTATCTTTGGAATGTAAGCTTGGTTGCACTCGTGCAAATGGATTTTTCTTGAGTCTGCATCAGTTGGGAGTATTGAAGCAGTAATGGTATCTTGGAAACCTAAGGAACGAGTTCTGTCTGTATTTGAGTTTGAGACTCAGTTTGACCAGATTTTTGTGCTTGATTTGAAGTCGAGTTTCCTGAGAGATATCTGTCTATTGAAGACTCTATTGTGGAAGTGGTTGATGTAGCTTTGTAATTCGATGAGCTTTTGGATAAGAAAGCCTTTGGCAGCAGTATCAACTTAGAGGTGTTGTGTGTGCTATCAGGATAGTCTCTTGGCTTAGCTGTATTCTAGAGGTGGAGTCTGGAAGCAGTAGAGTGGCCTATTTCTTCGATGGATCAGAAATCTCTGTGATTCTTTTGTCAGTAGGTCAGGCAAATGGTGAAGCTTGTTCATTTCTTACGGAAGCTCAGCTGGGTGTGATGTTTGTGGTTGAAGGTTGACCACTAGTTTCTTCTTTGAATTAGATGGCTTAAGCTGTTTTGATTTGTGAGGAGAGAACGGTTTCTTGGAATCTGAGCTAAGTAGAATCGCAAAAGTGACTTGCGATGGTTCGGAAGTTCTCTGAGTAATCTTTATTTGGATTGAAGCATCTCTAGAGGATGTTTGAGTTATCGACGTGGTTTGGTATTTTTCTGGATATCTTCGAAGAAGTCAAGATTTGCATCTGCATCACAAGATTTAGTTCTGTATCGATTTGGTTCTTGGAGCTTTACCGGTGGTTCAGCATAGTAGGAGGGCTCTTTGAGAGAGAGATCTGTTTAAGCTGGCAGGATTGATCGGATTTATTTTCTGGTTGAATTTTTGCTGTGGTGTTTGTGAACAAATCGGATAGGTCACTGAGATTTTATAGAATTTGATGAACAATGTTTCCGGAATAGGTTGATCAAGTTTGTACTTGTGTTCATCAACAGCATTCTCAAATTAGAGTTGTGCAGCGGAAGCATGGTGGAAGCTATTCCAGAATAGAAGCAACACCCGATTCATTGGGAATTTGTGTTTTGTCTTGGATCAGAGGATTTCTACAGGAAATGCATTTTGAATCTAGAGGCTTGGTTCTCTTGTGCATATGTTTTGTTTTTCGAATAGGAGTAGTTTGTTTGAAGTCTTCTGATATTTGTGTAGTAGAGTTTGTGTGGTAGATTTTGATGGATCTTGGGAGACCATTTTGTTGAGTAAGATCTGGAGATCGTTTATTTCTTTTCCAGATTTGTTCCGTGAGGCATCTGCGAAGATTGGATTGATCTAGAAGGTTGAAGGCACCCAGGATCAATATGAGAGATTTGTGGGTAAGAGTATTGGATCTTTCTGTTTTCTCTTAAGGGTTAAGTGTTTGGTCTACAGGATTGAATTTCCAGTTCGGATGGATGGAATTTATTATGTTTTTCACGTATCTCTGAGGGAGTACGTGCATGGTCTATCACTGGTGTTAGAATCAGTAGTTCTGAGAGATTTGAAAGTTGATCAGGACTTGTCTGTGGTCCAGTATCTTGTTTAGATTTGTAGATCTAGATACACAGGAGCTCTAGATCTGAGTGGTGTAGCTAGTTTAGATTCTGTAGAACGAGTATTCCGGTGTTTGTACCTGGGAAACTCTAGGGAATCCTATCCAGAATTTTGTCTGGATAGTTAGAATTGTTTGTTTGAATTGGTTGCTATGGTTGCTAGTATTTGGTTGATAGCATATGGTTGCTATTTTAAAATTAAAATCTGTATGGGATTATTAAATTAGCTTTGCTTTTAAATTTCAGGGACGAAATTCTTTTAAGGGGGGAGGAATGTGATGTCCCGGAAATTTGGGCAATACTTATTTAATAATTTTCATTAATAATTATTTTAAAATGTGAAATGTTCATTTAATAATCTAATTCAAACAAAAATTATCTTTTGAAAACTAATAATTATTTAGTTTGACAAATGATATTCTTTTCAAAATTTATAATAATGATAACTTTATATTTGGGAATTTTATTCTTTTCAAAAGTTAAAATTATTTAAATGATAAAATTTTCTTTCTAAGCTAATTGTAATATACCGGAATTTTGGACAATTTAAATTTAATAATCTGGGTTTAAATTTAAATTGAATTGATAAATTTTGTTAATAAATTTGATTTGATTTAATAATCTTCTTTATTTAAATATTTAATTTGTGAAATTATTTTTAATGAGTTAATAAATTGTTTTCTATTTAATAATGTATATGTATTTATATATATTTTAAATAGGCAAGTTGTTTTTAATTAAATTAGTATAGCATAATTCTAATGCTTTGAAAATAGAAATTGTGATTTTTTTTTAATTTAAGTTTTTCAAAAATATTTAATAAAATACTATATGATTTTTAAATATAAGAAAAATGTTTTAATTGGTTTAAAATTCATTTTTACTTAAGTATGTATATTAAAATAAGTTGCAAACTCTTTTATAAATTTACTTTTAATTGTTCAAAAGTATAAGAACTAATTAATTTAATTTAAACATTCATTAACACTTAATTAAATAACTAATTACTTGAAAAGAGACATGTGTATAAAATTTAAAATTTAAGTAACGCGTGTTAAGTGTTTAAGATAGGTAGTTAACATGTGTCCATTCTTTTTACATGTGTCATATTTTTTTTCTTTAATTTTAATTTAAATCAAAATATTGTTATATAAAACATGTATTTACTCATTCCATTCCTCTTTCTCATTTTTTTTCCATTTCTGAACAAAAGAAATCTGAAAACTTTGTTCAAATGCATCTCTCAATCAAGTAAACACTTGCATACAAATTCCTCAAAATTCAAATCTGCATCCTCCAAAAACTTAATCTGCATGCAACAAATAAAATCTGCATTCATGAAATCAAGGAAGCCTGCATGCAACCATGAAAAAGCAAAACAAACTGCAGCCTGCATTCATCTTTCTTTAAAATCTGGAAAATAAATCAAGCACCTGCATTTTTTAAATCTGGGAGCATCAAAATGGAAGCCACTGCATGTAAAGGCTGGGAACAAATACAAGTTGTATTTGCATCTGCAACCTGCATTCTGAAAACATGCAATTGGATCTGGAAAGGGAAGAGGTCTGCATTTCTTTTAAACTCTGGGAAAAAGCAACCTGCATTTCAACTGGAAATTTGCATCTTCATTCAAGCTACTGCATGCGAAATCTGGGGTCTGCATCATTTTACAAGTGAGTAACTTAACCCTTAAAAATTAAGTAGGTAAAAGTTGTTCATGCTTTTATTTAGAAATGACTTAACATTTGAATTTGCTGTGTATATGTTTATATGAGGTGCATTCTGTTTCACTTAAGTTCTGGCTATTACAATGTATGTTCTAGCTGATAGAAATCTCTTTTATTTTGATTTGTTTGCTGTTGTGTTTTAATCTATGAATGAAACATGCTTATTTCTAAATAAAGTAAGCATTAAAAATTATATAAGTTAAAATAAAACTCTATTTTACCTGAAAGTAATATAACAGAGTAAAATTTATATTAAGTGAAAATTCAAATTATAGGAATTCATGTTTCAGGTTTATTAATTGAAACAACAAGTGAATTCTTGAATTTTAAATCAAATATTATAATTTATAGTGTTGTGAAACAAGTGCAGTAATGAAATTACTGTATTTCACAATTTGGTTGAGCACAGTTGAAACTTGCATTGGATCTGGATGAATTTGATTCTTTGGATAGAGTAGCCATCAATGATTATGGGAAAAATTCTAAATTGGATCACGATTACATGTTGATGTTGAATTTGGGATTTATATTTATGAACCCTAGTTATTTTTGGGTTGTGAAGAAACGAGCATATCTGCATGTATTGTGGATCGAGTTCAAAGCTCTTTTTGGGATGGATAGATGGTGTGTTGTTGGAGTCTTCACCGGATTTTGGAGGGTGATGATGGCCGGAGTTGTGAGTTGTTGGCGTTGACAGGTGAGGCACTGGAAGGGGGGTGTGCCTGTTCCAGGTTTGGTTTAAAAACTTGAATTCAAAATTCAAGTTGAATTATGGAGTTTTGAGGGTTGAAGGTTGATGTGGAGTTGGTGGTCGATGGGGGATGGCCGTTGACGTTGGTCAGAGGTAGCCGGAGTTGAAATTTGGGTGCACAGGGGTTTGTGCATGTTGGTGATGGTGGGTATTTGTTTTTGTGTTGCAGGGTTTTGGTTGCTCGGGTTGGTCTCGGGAAAACTGGGGAATGACTCGAAGTTGGGAAGTGATTTACCCGAAGTAAATTCATGTTTGCTCGGGTATAAATTTTTGTTTCAGGTTTTAACAGAACCTGTTTCAGTTTTTTTTTTTTTTTTAAAAAAAAGTAGAGTTCGAATTTTTAACTGGAATTTAACTTAAACTTTAAAGCTGAATTTAAACATGAATTCAAGGTTTGAATTCTGGGTTCTTGCAATAATTTGAGTTTTTAAAATAAAAAGTAAGTGTTTCAGGTTAGTATTTATACAGTGATATGTTTCCAGGTTTTATCAAATTGGTGTAAAAAGAAATGCAAACCAAACTCTGAAACTATGTTTGAATCTAGAATTTAATTTAAATTCAATAAGTTTAAGTTTTAGATCTTGAAATAATTTGAAATGTTTTCAAACTCAAGTTTGGGTTTTAAGCTAAAATCAGAAACTGTCTTTTTGTGTTTAGATTTAAAAGTAAATTTCAAAATTGTTAAATGGAGTTCAACTGGAAGTTTTAAACCTGAAATTTAAGTTGAAGTCAATAGTTTAAATCCTAGATTTTTGAAACCTTTTTGAATTCAAAAATGTAGGATGTTAGATTAAACAGAAACTGTTTTCCTGTTTAAATTTAAAAGTAAATTTTTAAATGGCAACTGAAATTTAAAAATTTTAAATCTAGAAACTGAAATTTTGAATAGATGGAACCTGAGTTTGAATTTAAAATCTGGAATTTAAATTTAGACTTTAAACTTTTTAAAGAATAAAGAAACATTGGTTTGCATTTAAAACTGTAAGTTTTAAATTATGGAATAAGAATTTAAAATAAATTTAAATTCAGTTTTGGAACCTGAAATTTGACTTTAATGGCAGTTTTAAAAATTAAATAAGTTTTTAAGTTTAAATTTGTTTTGACTACTTTAGGTAGTTTAAATAATTTGAATTTGAAAATGAAGATGGAAGTGTAAGTAAGGTTTTAAATCTTTAAGTTTGAATCTAAAATGAAAATTTAATTTGTAATTCAGTTTGAAATTTAAAAAGAAATTTTAAATTGAATATTGTTTTGAAATAAAGTGTTTGAAATATTTTGAATAAGAAGAATGTTTCTTAAACTTTGAGCTTAAGAAATTGATTTCATTTAAATTATTAAATTAATTTAAATGGAATATTAATTATTTAATTAATGAATAATATGGTTGATTAATTAAGTAATTAATGAATTTTAAGTTAATTAATTAAGATTTGAGATTAATTAATTAAGGTTAATTAATCCATAATTAAGGATGATTAATTAAATTTAAATTAATGATTAAGATTTATTTAATCAAGTGATTAAAGATAATTCAGATTTTAATTAACACTTAATTAATTAATAATTAGAGATTAATTAAATGATAATTAAATATTAATTAATTGATAATTAATAATGATTTAAATAAGTAAATTATTAATTAAGTAATTAAGAGATGTTAATGAAGGTCATTAACTTAGGATTATTTAACAATTTGTTAATGTGATTAATTTTTAATAATTAATTAGATTACTTAATTTAATAATAATCATTAGTTTAATTACTTAATGAAAGTAATTAAAGAATTAATTACTTGGTGTAATTAATTTGATTAAGGTGATTAGTTTAGATTAATCAAGTTAAATTAATTTAAACAATTGTTGATTGTTGATAATTACTTTATGTAATTAATTGATTTGTAATTACTTAGGGAAGTAATTAATTAATAATTAATAAATGTAATTAAGGATATTTATTATAGAAGTAATTTAAATTTAAATTACTTTGAATATTAATCAAGTGATTAATTGAGATAATTAATTAAGAGTAATTAATTATAGGATGAGTAATTAGAGTAGTTAATTACTGATTATTAATCATGGGTGATTAATGTATATATGGTTTAAATTGAAGATTAATTACTTTTGTAATTAATTTATATTTAGAGATTGATTAAATGTAGTTAGGAATAATTAATTAATTAATGATGTAATTTGGAATTGATTAATTAAGGTATAATTAATATTAAATGCTAATTACTTATTGTAATTAGAGATAGTTAATCAATAATGATTAATTGAAATGGATAATGAGATGATGATTTATAAATTGATTTGTAATCAATTAATGGTTAAGTTAAGCAGGATTTTAATGATGAAGTAATTAATTCATTTTAAATTAATTAGAGTTTAGGTAATTAATTTAATTCATTTTAAATTAATTATAAATGATGTGATCATTAGATAGTTGCTTATGTTTGATGATTGGTATTGGTTGTCTGGTATGGTTTGTAATCTCAGTTATGAGATGAGTAGTGTATGTGATATGGATGCATTGGTTGCTTTTGGATGATAATATGGATTATCTGATTATGATATGAATTATCTGTTGATAATGATAAGGTTGATTATCTATTGTGTTGTGAATTATCTATCTGTGTATATTTAGATAATGAATTGAATTGTTTTAAATTTAAAACAACTTGGACCTTAAAAGACACGCTTTGGATTTCGATGAGACCGGGATCGGGTTTCCATATTTGGATATTCGAAAACCACATCGATTCCAATTAAACGTAAGGTCGTTAATCCAAGTGGAGCGAGTGAAGACTCGAGGTGTAAGGGCTATACGTCAGTATAACTCTGTGGGTGATTCCGTAATGAGTTTGACGGAATAGTACTTATAGATTCGAGATGGTGGTTTAAAGTGCAAGGGTTATTGTCGTTAACTCTGAGGGTGATTCCAATATGAGTGTAACGAGATAATGCCTTCGGTTTCGTTCGAACCCGGAACGAACTTGTATGGATTGAATGCTTTCAGAACATCGTCAGGTGGACGATGAGCATTCTAAGTGATATGTCCTATAAAGGTAATCGTAGCTTCAAGCCTCATCAACCGGGAATGGCTAAAACAGGGGAGGTGCAGCAAAGCTTCGTGGGTAGCACCCACTTGAGAGCAAGATTTATCCCTGTCTAGAGGTCCCTTTATTTTCGGCTTAGTGGTGCGGTTGCTGATCACAACTGTGGGGTTGTCTTGTTTAGAACTGTTCAGTAAGGAACGGGTCCGGCTTTGTGTTGCAGGGGATTGGGAGTAATCCTCTGTACGGTGATCTAGGCCACGTACTGTAACGGGCGGTACCCCAGTAGCCCAGCCATTGATGGAATCCAAAATCCAATAAGTGCCAACGGTTTTGATTGTATTACCCACTTTTGTGGCTAGTAGCTGGAATTTAATGAATGTAACAATTTCGGCTATTTCTTATTTACTTGAAAACCCTAGACACTATTATAATATCATCGGATTTCCTATCAAATGTTTTGGTTAGCGTAAGGTAAAAACTTTTCCATGTTTATGTGTGGGAAGTCTTACGTGATACCTTTTCTTTTCAAAGGTTTTTCAAAGTTAAGCAACTTTAACCTGTTACTCACACCAGACCCATGTCTGACCCGGAGTTATTTCTGTTTTTTTCTATAACTCTTGGGTACTCAAATTTTTACGAGTAGCCAAGGGAATTCAGGTTAGGATTCAGGATTAGCTTGACGAATTGTGAAAGAGCATATGGAGCAGGAGGCTTCTGCGTATAGTTATATAGTTTTCCGCTATGTTGGTATCTCTGAGTGTTTCTGTATTGTGATTGGGTTGTAATAACTAGACAGGTGTTATAACTGTCTAGTATGTGTTGTATATGTCTGTATAACTCTGATATTTGATGTATACTATGTAATACTTATGTTATTAATATAATTTATTCGTTCCGCTGTTGAGATTCTTGTGTTGTTTCTTCTTTCTCTTCTTTCTTTTCTCTTTTCTATCCCTTTCTTTCTTAAAGATGATGCGATTTTCCGGGAGTGGAAAGTCGGGTCATCACAGTTGGTATCAGAGCATTAGGTTGAGTAAATGCCTAGGCTCTATAGTGGTGTCTATCTTGAGAGAGCGTATTTGTATTTTTATAAATATATATATATATATATATATATAATTGTTTCTACCTATTTGTTGGGTTTACCTGTTCCGGTTTTTCTAATATAAGTTATAAAGGTAGATGAGGTAGAAGTGTGTGTAACACGACTACCATTGGTTGGAGTTTGATGGATGAGGTAGGAAGTATATTTGTCGAGACTGTAGACCTAATACCGTCTCGAATGAGTTTTGTTTGGTGTGAGTACTTCATCGATCTCTGAAGGAAACCTGTAAAGGTTCGAAGTTCATCTTTGAAGTACAGAATTGAGTTTGGATCTGTCGGTAGGGCAGAAGCAAGTGAGTAATGATATTTTGATACCTTAGGAAGTTGTAGCTGCGTGATGAGATGCAGTGACTATGGATATGTCCGAAGATGTTTCTTTGGAACAAGAGTATGAAGTGAGTCTGCTCGGTGATGTGGCTGAGTTTAGCAGAATGTTCTGAGTTGGTAGGAAGTCTTTTGGTTGAGTAGTTTCTCTGAAGTGGAGTTCAGAGGCAGCAGAGTGGATCTTTTCTCTGGTGAGTTGGCTAAGCTAGCATAAGCTGTTCTGTTTGGTTAAGAGAGAGCGGTTTCTTTGGATTTAGGCTGAGTTGATCGCAAAAGTGACTTGCGATAGTGTTCTCTTGTGTTTGTTGGAGATTGTCCGAATTTCTTCTGGAAGTCAGAGTTTGTTTGCATCTGAAGATCGAGTTTTCTTTCCAGAAATGGAACTGGTGGTTCAGTTAGTAGATGGATGGTTTCATGAGATAGAAGTTGGTGAAGCATCTCATGTTTGGGAGGAATATCTGAGTTTTCTTATGGGTATGTGGAACCATATTTCTGTGTTGGGTTGTCTGGTCTGTGCTTGTGTTGTTCTTCAGCATTTTCTTCTGTTTCGGATCAAAGTTGTGCAGCGGAAGCAGTTTGGAGTGTTTCTGTTTTCCTTTCCGGATAAGAAGAAGTTTGTTCTGTCTTCTGTTGTTAAGAAGCAGGGTTAGTGTTCTTGGTTTTTGAGTGATCTTGAGGAGATCATTGGATTGTTTTGATCCAGTCTGTTTCTGATGGAATCAGCAAGAGTTGAGCTGATCAGGATGGATGTTGGTAGCCCAGGATCGTACGAAAAGTTTTTATGGATAAGAGGCAGAGAATTTGGATTCTGGAATCAGAGATTTGATTCGGTTAAGTTTTTCTCTGATCCGAGGAGCTATAAGTTTGGGGAAGCTAGCTCTGTAGTGTTTTGGTTTCTTCTGTGTTTTGGTAAGATCAGTGTTTGGTTTTCTAGAGTTGAATTGCCAGTTTGGATAACTTGGATTCAGAGTGTTTCACGTATCTCTGAAGGAGTACGTTTTTGATATTTCTGGTTATAGAACCAGTACTTTAGGGTGGTTTGGATGTTGAGTCGGACTCGTTTGTAGTCTGATATTCTGTATAGAATTGCTGTTAGGAGCTCTATAGCTTAGTAGTATTGATTGATTGTATTCTATAGAGCGAGTATCCCGATATATATACATATATATATATATATATATATATATATATATATATATATCGGGGAAACTCGTGAAAGTTTTATCCAAAATTCTTTTGGATAATTAGATTTGTTCTGATTGTGTGAATTGGTTGCTTTGGTTGTTGGCATATGGTTAACATATGCTGTACTTTAAAATAAAATCTGTTAATAGATTATTAAATTACCTTTGTTTTAAATTTCGGGGACGAAATTCTTTTAAGGGGGAAGGATTGTAATATCCCGGAATTTTGGACAATTAAATTTAATAATATGGGTTTAAATTTAAATTGAATTGATAAATTTTGTTAATAAATTTGATTTGATTTAATAATCTTCTTTAGTTAAATATTTAATTTGTGAAATTATTTTTAATGAGTTAATAAATTGTTTTCTATTTAATAATGTATATGTATTTATATATATTTTAAATAGGCAAGTTGTTTTTAATTAAATTAGTATAGCATAATTCTAATGCTTTGAAAATAGAAATTGTGATTTTGTTTTAATTTAAGTTTTTCAAAAATATTTAATAAAATACTATATGATTTTTAAATATAAGAAAAATGTTTTAATTGGTTTAAAATTCATTTTTACTTAAGTATGTATATTAAAATAAGTTGCAAACTCTTTTATAAATTTACTTTTAATTGTTTAAAAGTATAAGAACTAATTAATTTAATTTAAACATTCATTAACACTTAATTAAATAACTAATTACTTGAAAAGAGACATGTGTATATAATTTAAAATTTAAGTAACATGTGTTAAGTGTTTAAGATAGGTAGTTAACATGTGTCCATTCTTTTTACATGTGTCATATTTTTTTTCTTTAATTTTAATTTAAATCAAAATATTGTTATATAAAACATGTATTTACTCATTCCATTCCTCTTTCTCATTTTTTTTCCATTTCTGAACAAAAGAAATCTGAAAACTTTGTTCAAATGCATTTCTCAATCAAGTAAACACTTACATACAAATTCCTCAAAATTCAAACCTGCATCCTCTAAAAACTTAATCTGCATGCAACAAATAAAATCTGCATTCATGAAATCAAGGAAGCCTGCATGCAACCATGAAAAAGCAAAACAAACTACAGCCTGCATTCATCTTTCTTTAAAATCTGAAAAATAAATCAAGCACCTGCATTTTTAAAATCTAGGAGCATCAAAATGGAAGCCACTGCATGTAAAGGCTGGGAACAAATACAAGTTGTATTTGCATCTGCAACCTGCATTCTGAAAACATGCAATTGGATCTGGAAAGGGAAGAGGTCTACATTTCTTTTAAAATCTGGGAAAAAGCAACCTGCATTTCAACTGGAAATTTGCATCTTCATTCAAGCTACTGCATGCTAAATCTGGGGTCTGCATCATTTTACAAGTGAGTAACTTAACCCTTTAAAATTAAGTAGGTAAAAGTTGTTCATGCTTTTATTTAGAAATGACTTAACATTTGAATTTGCTGTGTATATGTTTATATGAGGTGCATTCTGTTTCACTTAGGTTCTGGCTATTACAATTATGTTCTAGCTGATAGAAATCTCTTTTATTTTGATTTGTTTGCTGTTGTGTTTTAATCTATGAATGAAACTTGCTTATTTCTAAATAAAGTAAGCATTAAAAATTATATAAGTTAAAATAAAACTCTGTTTTACCTAAAAGTAATATAACAGAGTAAAAATTTATATTAAGTGAAAATTCAAATTATAGGAATTCATGTTTCAGGTTTATTAATTGAAACAACAAGTGAATTCTTGAATTCTAAATCAAATATTATAATTTATAGTGTTGTGAAACAAGTGCAGTAATGAAATTACTGTATTTCACAATTTGGTTGAGCACAGTTGAAACTTGCATTGGATCTGGATGAATTTGATTCTTAGGATAGAGTAGCCATCAATGATTATGGGAAAAATTCTAAATTGGATCACGATTACATGTTGATGTTGAATTTGGGATTTATATTTATGAACCCTAGTTATTTCTAGGTTGTGAAGAATCGAGCATATCTGCATGTATTGTGGATCGAGTTCAAAGCTCTTTTGGGGATGGATAGATGGTGTGTTGTTGGAGTCTTCACTGGATTTTGGAGGGTGATGATGGCCGGAGTTGTGAGTTGTTGGCGTTGACAGGTGAGGCACTGGAAGGGGGTGTGCCTGTTCCAGGTTTTGTTTAAAAACTTGAATTCAAAATTCAAGTTGAATTATGGAGTTTTGAGGGTTGAAGGTTGATGTGGAGTTAGTGGTCGATGGGGGATGGCCGTTGACGTTGGTCAGAGGTAGCCGGAGTTGAAATTTGGGTGCACAGGGGTTTGTGCATGTTGGTGATGGTAGGTATTTGTTTTTGTGTTGTAGGGTTTTGGTTGCTCGGGTTGGTCTCGGGAAAACTGGGGAATGACTCGAAGTTGGGAAGTGATTTACCCGAAGTAAATTCATGTTTGCTCGGGTATAAATTTTTGTTTCAGGTTTTAATAGAACCTGTTTCAGTTTTTTTTTTTTTAAAAAAAAGTAGAGTTTGAATTTTTAACTGGAATTTAACTTAAACTTTAAAGATGAATTTAAACATGAATTCAAGGTTTGAATTCTGGGTTCTTGCAATAATTTGAGTTTTTAAAATAAAAAGTAAGTGTTTCAGGTTAGTATTTATACAGTGATATGTTTCCAGGTTTTATCAAATTGGTGTAAAAAGAAATGCAAACCAAACTCTGAAACTATGTTTGAATCTAGAATTTAATTTAAATTCAATAAGTTTAAGTTTTAGATCTTGAAATAATTTGAAACGTTTTCAAACTCAAGTTTGGGTTTTAAGCTAAAATCAGAAACTGTCTTTTTGTGTTTAGATTTAAAAGTAAATTTCAAAATTGTTAAATGGAGTTCAACTGGAAATTTTAAACCTGAAATTTAAGTTGAAGTCAATAGTTTAAATCCTGGATTTTTGAAACCTTTTTGAATTCAAAAATGTAGGATGTTAGATTAAACAGAAACTGTTTTCCTGTTTAAATTTAAAAGTAAATTTTTAAATGGCAACTGAAATTTAAAAATTTTAAATCTGAAAACTGAAATTTTGAATAGATGGAACCTGAGTTTGAATTTAAAAACTAGAATTTAAATTTAGACATTAAACTTTTTAAAGAATAAAGAAACATTGGTTTGTATTTAAAACTGTAAGTTTTAAATTATGGAATAAGAATTTAAAATAAATTTAAATTCAGTTTTGGAACCTGAAATTTGACCTTAATGGCAGTTTTAAAAATTAAATAAATTTTTAAGTTTAAATTTGTTTTGACTACTTTAGGAAGTTTAAATAATTTGAATTTGAAAATGAAGATGGAAGTGTAAGTAAGGTTTTAAATCTTTAAGTTTGAATCTAAAATGAAAATTTAATTTGTAATTCAGTTTGAAATTTAAAAAGAAATTTTAAATTGAATATTGTTTTGAAATAAAGTGTTTGAAATATTTTGAATAAGAAGAATGTTTCTTAAACTTTGAACTTAAGAAATTGATTTCATTTAAATTATTAAATTAATTTAAATGGAATATTAATTATTTAATTAATGAATAATGTGGATGATTAATTAAGTAATTAATGAATTTTAAGTTAATTAATTAAAATTTGAGATTAATTAATTAAGGTTAATTAATCCATAATTAAGGATGATTAATTAAATTTTAATTAATGATTAAGATTTATTTAATCAAGTGATTAAAGATAATTCAGATTTTAATTAACACTTAATTAATTAATAATTAGAGATTAATTAAATGATAATTAAATATTAATTAATTGATAATTAATAATGATTTAAATAAGTAAATTATTAATTAAGTAATTAAGAGATGTTAATGAAGATCATTAACTTAAGATTATTTAACAATTTGTTAATGTGATTAATTTTTAATAATTAATTAGATTACTTAATTTAATAATAATCATTAGTTTAATTACTTAATGAAAGTAATTAAAGAATTAATTACTTGGTGTAATTAATTTGATTAAGGTGATTAGTTTAGATTAATCAAGTTAAATTAATTTAAACAATTGTTGATAATTACTTTATGTAATTAATTGATTTTTAATTACTTAGGGAAGTAATTAATTAGTAATTACTAAATCTAATTAAGGATATTTATTATAGAAGTAATTTAAATTTAAATTACTTTGAAAATTAATCAAGTGATTAATTGAGATAATTAATTAAGAGTAATTAATTATGGGATGAGTAATTAGAGTAGTTAATTACTGATTATTAATCATGGGTGATTAATATATATATATATGGCTTAAATTGAAGATTAATTACTTTTGTAATTAATTTATATTTAGAGATTGATTAAATGTAGTTAGGAATCATTAATTAATTAATTAATGATGTAATTTGGAATTGATTAGTTAAGGTATAATTAATATTAAATGCTAATTACTTATTGTAACTAGAGATAGTTAATCAATAATGATTAATTGAAATGGATAATGAGATGATGATTTATAAATTGATTTGTAATCAATTAATGGTTAAGTTAAGCAGGATTTTAATGATGAAGTAATTAATTCATTTTAAATTAATTAGAGCTTAGGTAATTAGTTTAATTCATTTTAAATTAATTATAAATGATGTGATCATTAGATAGTTGCTTATGTTTGATGATTGGTATTGGTTGTCTGGTATGGTTTGTAATCTCAGTTATGAGATGAGTAGTGTATGTGATATGGATGCATTGGTTGCTTTTGGATGATAATATGGATTATCTGATTATGATATGAATTATCTGTTGATAATGATAAGGTTGATTATCTATTGTGTTGTGAATTATCTATCTGTGTATATTTAGATAATGAATTGAATTGTTTTAAATTTAAAACAACTTGGACCTTAAAAGACATACTTTGGATTTCGATGAGACCGGGATCGGGTTTCCATATTTGGATATCCGAAAACCACATCGATTCCAATTAAACGTTAGGTCGTTAATCCAAGTGGAGCGAGTGAAAACTCGAGGTGTAAGGGCTATACGTCAGTATAACTCTGTGGGTGATTCCGTAATGAGTTTGACGGAATAGTACTTATAGATTCGAGATGGTGGTTTAAAGTGCAAGGGTTATTGTCGTTAACTCTAAGGGTGATTCCAATATGAGTGTAACGAGATAATGCCTTCGGTTTCGTTCGAACCCGGAACGAACTTGTATGGATTGAATGCTTTCAGAACATCGTCAGGTGGACGATGAGCATTCTAAGTGATATGTCCTATAAAGGTAATCGTAGCTTCAAGCCTCATCAACCGGGAATGGCTAAAACAGGGGAGGTGCAGCAAAGCTTCGTGGGTAGCACCCACTTGAGAGCAAGATTTATCCCTGTCTAGAGGTCCCTTTATTTTTGGCTTAGTGGTGCGGTTGCTAATCACAACTGCGGGGTTGTCTTGTTTGGAACTGTTCAGTAAGGAACAGGTCCGGCTTTGTGTTGCAGGGGATTGGGAGTAATCCTCGGTACAGTGATCTAGGCCACGTACTGTGATGGGAGGTACCCCAGTAGCCCAGCCATTGATGGAATCCCAAATCCAATAAGTGCCAACGGTTTTGATTGTATTACCCACTTTTGTGGCTAATAGCTGGAATTTAATGAATGTAACAATTTAGGTTATTTCTTATTTACTTGAAAACCCTAGACACTATTATAATATCATCGGATTTCCTATCAAATGTTTTGGTTAGCGTAAGGTAAAAACTTTTCCATGTTTATGTGTGGGAAGTCTTACGCGATACCTTTTCTTTTCAAAGGTTTTTCAAGGTTAAGCAACTTTAACCTGTTACTCACACCAGACCCATGTCTGACCCGGAGTTATTTCTGTTTTTTTCTATAACTCTTGGGTACTCAAATTTTTACGAGTAGCCAAGGGAATTCAGGTTAGGATTCAGGATTAGCTTGACGAATTGTGAAGGAGCATATGTAGCAGGAGGCTTCTGCGTATAGTTATATAGTTTTCCGCTGTGTTGGTATCTCTGAGTGTTTCTGTATTGTGATTGGGTTGTAATAACTAGACAGGTGTTATAACTGTCTAGTATGTGTTGTATATGTCTGTATAACTTTGATATTTGATGTATACTATGTAATACTTATGTTATTAATATAATTTATTCGTTCCGCTGTTGAGATTCTTGTGTTGTTTCTTCTTTCTCTTCTTCCTTTTCTCTTTTCTATCCCTTTCTTTCTTAAAGATGATGCGATTTTCCGGGAGTGGAAAGTCGGGTCGTCACACTAATTTAAAGGATATTTTATTTATAATATATATATGTGTATACATTGTAAATAGGGGGTTTGATTTTAATTTAAATTTAAATTTAGTAAGAATATTTTCAAATTTATAATATATATATGTGTATAACTTGTGAATTGCAAAATTTGATTTGAAATTAGTATAGAAACTTTTCAAAAGTTAATTTAAAAATCTATCTTATATTTTCAAAAGAGATTAAAGTAAAATATTTATTTTGCTTAAAAAATATAATAGTTTAAATTGTATATTATAATAAAAGTTTGTTTTTGTTTTTCTTTTAAAGATTGTTTTTTGAATTAAATTTAGTATATACATTAAAGTACGATATTTTAGTTTGAAATTTTGAAATAAGATTTAATTCAATATTATTTTCTTTTTAAAATTTTCTTTCTTGAAAATTTAGTTTTAAAAATATTATTTTAAAAAATATTTAAATAAACATTAAAATGTGTAATTTTATAGAGGAAGTTTATTTGTAATCATTTAAAAGCTAAATATAGATAAACATTTGAAAACATGTTAAATTAAATAAGAAATTTATTTAGAAGAATTTTTGAAAAACATTTATAAATTAAGAAATTTATTTTAATGTTAAGTTGTACATGTGTAAGACATTTAACATTCAGGAAGACACTTGTAAAACATTCTATAACATTAGATAACAAGTGGCGTGATTTTATTTATTTTTAAAAAACATTTTATTGAAAATATATTAAGTAGAAACTTAACAATTCATTATTGTTCAAACCATTTTGTTCAAATGAAAATCTGAAATCAGATCTAAAGAAATTCAAAACCAATTCTGCAAACAAATTCAATATAAAAATCTGCAAAAACCAAATATAGTATAAAATCTGCAAAACCAAATCTGCTTAAATTTTCAACTTCAATTTGAAGATCAATTCAAACTCTAGCAAAGGAATTTGGGGGTTAGCTGCAAAAATCTAAATCAACTACTACAGCAAGTAATTCAACTTCAGTAATCAAATTGGGAAGCAATTTCACCAGGTTCTACAGGAAATTAGAAATGCAGTTTTTAATTCACTACAGCAAGCAAATGCAAATCAATTCCAGGAAAATATGAATTTGCATCAGAATTTGTCATCTGCTTCTTCAATTAATGGGTGAGTAAATTTCTTTTTTTAAAAACGGTTCTTTTTTTTTAAATCAAAGCTAAACAAATTTCCAGCACTCAAGTTTCTAATGCAAACTGTTTTCCAAAAATCAAAACTGCTATGAATAAAAATGCAGTGCCATCATTTTTTTTAAGGTGAATAACTTCACAATTGAAAAGGCTTAAATTATCTGTTGCATGTGGATTGATAGAAATAAGCAAGTTTGTATGATTGTATTGTGTTGATATTCTCTGTGTGTGTGCGTATGTGTGTGTCTATATACATATGTGTGTTGCCAGGTATTAGTATACCTGTTCTTTTTTTTTAATAAGGATTTTTAATAGAATCCATTTCCACTTGGTTTGATCTCTGTTGGAAATTGATATGTAAACAAAAAATGTTTGTTTAGTATGAATCTAAGTTTATAAATTATAATTAAGTTTAATTAAGAACTGTTTGTCTCTGTAAACTGTAAGAACAGTTATTATTGAAAATAAGCAAAAACTCAAACTCCTTAAAATATTAAATCAGGGTTATAACTTGAATGCATATATGAAATCATGAATTTTAAAACAAAAATCACATTTTTTAATTAACCGTGGAGTGAGCTTTTCTGGATTGAACAGAATGGGAGTTTTTGGGTTTATCTGATTACCTAGTGATTTTGGGATGTTGTGGTTCTTCCTGGAGGTGGAGGAATGATAGGTGAGTGGGGGAAAATTATCAGGTGGATGGTCAGCGGTTGGTGGCGACGGTGATAGCTCTTTTCAGTTTCTAACCCTAGTTTTCTGGTGGTCGAATTGTTGATGCTTCTCTTTATCTCTGGTGCAGCTAATGTTGCAAGGCTTTAGGGATTGGCAGAGGGGATGTAGGCGAAAGGATGGCCGGAGCCGTAGGAGATCAGATGGTCGAAGATGGGTTTGTGAAGTGTTGATAGGTTTGGGCAGTGTGCAGTGTAAATGTTCCAGGTTGTTGAGATTACTCGATTTTAATTTCGAGCTGCAGTGAGTTTTCTGGTGGTCTTGATCATGATGGAAGTTGGTCGGCGATGTGGTGAAGTTGGTCATGGCGGCTGGAGGTCGCCTGAGCGCCGGTGCACATGCACCATGCATATTTTGTTCTGATGAACTATTTTGAATTGGTGCAGAAGGTGACTAGAGTTTTACTCGGGTAATTCGAGAATCTGTCTCGAAGTAGTTAGGGTTTTTAGTCGAAGTAATTGTGAGAGGTCACGGGTAAGTGTTTGTTTCAGGTTTATAAACCTGACAGCATTCTATTTTTAAAAATTTGAGTGGAATTCAAATTTTAAAGCAGGATTTTTTTAAAACGGGTTTTTTTTGTGCAAAGTTTAAATTTGAATTCAAATAAACTTTTGAATCCAAAAGTTTTTAAAATGAAAATTTTAAATTTAAGCAAGATTTAAATCAAGTTTTAAATCAAGTTTTAAATCAAGACTAAAATATGGTTTTAAGTCTACTATGAACCCAGATTTTGAATTTAAACAGTTTTGTAAATTTTAAATGTTGAACAAGTTTAAATTTTTTAAAGTAGATTTTAAAAATGAATTTGATTTCAAATAAATGTTTAAACTTGACAAAATTCTTTTCTTTAATATTTGAATGGAAGTTATGAAGTGTTTAACTTAAATTTCAAAAGTTAAATAATCAATTTATTTTAAGCTTATTTTCTTTTAATAAAATTATGTAATTTAGTTTTAAACTTTTCTTATATAAGTATCTTACATAAGTAATGGTTGTTCTTCACTTTTATTTTAAGAAATAAATTTATTTGAAATTTGGATAAATTTTTAAGTAGTTAAACATTTTGAATCTTAAATTTTAAAATGAAATGTATTGTTTTTATTACATTTGAATGTTAATGAAGTCATTAATAAAGTAAATGAATTATTTTAGAAATAATTCAGATAATAAAATAATTTAATTTATAAGAGAATTAAGGAATGTCTTATTTATTTGATTTTAATTAATGTTTGAGATTAATTTATAATTAGGGATGGTTAATAATGATTAATCTAAGATAAATTTCTTAAGAAAGTAATTATAGAAAAAGCTATTAGTTAATAAGGATAATTATTTAAGGATTATTAAGTAATTAATTAATGGGATTAATTTTTATAATTAATTAGATAATTAGTTGAAGATAATCAATTGTAAATTGTTAAGAATAATTACTTGATAAAGGTAATTAAGAGATTAATTACTTATTGTAATTAATTATGATAATGTGATTTGTTTAAGTTAATTAATTTAGTTTAATTAATTTAAGTAAATCATTTGATGGTGTAATAAGAGTAACTACGTAATGTAATTAATGGAGCATTATTACTTAAGGAAGTACTAAATGATAATTACTGGAATGTAATTAGTGAGAGATGATTTTTAATGAAGTATTTGGGTAATAACTTTTGTAATTAATCAAGGGATTAATTAATAAAGAAAATTAATTATAAATAATTAATTTGTTAATGAGTAATTAAGGGTAATTAATTACTGGATTGATATTAATCAATGGTGATTAATAATTGTATTTTTAAATTGTAGATTAATTATTAAATGTAATTAATTTTAATAAAGTAATTAATTTAAATATAAATTAGATATCATTAATTAATATAATTAATGATGTAATAAGAATTGTTTAATTAAGGAATAATTAATAATTAAGTGATTAATTATTACAATTAATTAAGGATAAATGTAACAACCAGCATATTTATCGATTTTATATTTAAATATTTTATTTAAATATTTTATCGTTCGTCGGATTTTGGTCCGAAAAGCTACTTTTTGCAAACAGTCGAGTTGGGACTCGAGACCACCCCCATTGAGTTCAAAATGACGTTTGCGACCTTTTTGAGTATAAACTTCGATATGTTTGGAGATAGTAGAATTTTGACCTTTTTCACTTAGGGCTTTGGTTTGGGCTGAACCCATTAGCCACTTACTAACTCAGTCCCAACCCACTCCAACTCTTCATTACTTCATTTCATATTCCTAACACTCAAGCTCAAGCAAAAATGGTGGAAGAGAATGGGAATTAGAAACTCCAAGCCCTAGTTCCTCTTGCTAGCTCAAGTTCTTGCTCCAAATTCAAAGAGAACCCATTAGTAAGCATCTCCTTCTTCTTCTCCAACTCATTCTCTCTTTGATTTCAGAAATTTCCTAAACCTAATTTAGGAAATGTTTCTCTTTTAAGCTTAGATTGAAGCTTCTTGAGTTGTTATTGAAGAGGAATTGATCTTAGCTTGCTTTCAAGCTTCTTCTTCTATTGTTTGGGTTCAAAGGTGAGGTTTTTATCTCACATCTATGCTTATATTTATCTTCGATTGTTAGGTATGAATTCCTAACACTTATTTGTGTGCAATTGCTTTTGGTTTGGATTGATTTGGTGAATATTCCAATTTTTAGTGTTTTGGGTTGAAATCTTTAAAAATCCTAACTTTGATGTTTGAACATGTTTTTGGTGATGCATCGAGGAGCATATAGGGCCGGGTAGTCGATTGACGTAAACCCTTAGCGCCGTTGCTCGACCGATAGAAATTTGGAAGAGATTGGCATTCATTAGATGGGCATGGGGGGTGCTGGCTACAGGTCCGGCCGACCGACCACAGGGTCCGGTCGACCGAACCTGTTAGCCGAGCACTTCCCTGCCTCTGTTTGGAAATGCAGGTTACAGGTCCGGCCGACCGAACTCAGCGTCCGGTCGACCGACCTGCTACCCCGTGCATTTCTGTTTTCTGGTCCGGTCGACCGACCCAGGAAGTCCAGTCGACCAACCTGCTCCTATTTGCCAATTTTGCCTATATTGCTAATTTGTTTGAATTTCCAACTTTAATCAATTCGTGTTATTTCCCTTTTTGTCGTTATCATTTGTTATTGACTTTGATGACTTACTTTCTTCGGGAATTCTTGGAATATCCATTTCGATGGATTCGGTATCGATTTCTTTGGATTTTATTCACATTTTCGAATGGGAATCTTAGTGATTGTTTGTTCCTACAATCTTCTTTGTGATTTGTCACTTTAAAAATATAAAGGTTTTCTATACTAGTAGTAAATATCAAAACTCTTTCATCACAACGATTTCAACACTATTTTATTACAAAGCTCGTTTTCTTAAACCATTTTCCAATCTAGTAGTATATACAAGCCTTTACCTCACTCGTATGAGAAATCTAATTAAACGACTTAGTAAAACGAGTGGTATGAAACGCTTGCGTTTACTTCGTCGGTTAATTCTTGGACTTGTTCGATTGAATCTCTTGTGACAATTTTATAGTGGAGATCTACAATTTGTTCGTAAATATTTAAGTTAAGCTAGTGGTTATGGGACATGAAGCTAAGCTTATATATTTACTAGCTTACTGTAATTGACACTTCTCGGTGATCATGACGATCATTTTATGGTTTAGAGTAGCATTGTGCGATGTCTCTTTGTCCACGCGGAGGACTGTACGTCGTTTTTATTGAGCTTCGGTTCACCAGGAGGAGCTTCGGCTCAAAGTCCGCAATGGGGGACTATACCCTGTCAGGAGGAGTTATGACTCACCAGGAGGAGCTTCGGCTCAAAGTCCGCAATGGGGGACTATACCCTGTCAGGAGGAGTTATGACTCACTAGGAGGAGCTTCGGCTCAAAGTCCGCAATGGGGGACTATACCCTGTCATGAGGAACTTCAGTTCACCAGGAGGAGCTTCAGCTCAAGGTCCGCAATGGGGGACTATACCCTGTCAGGAGGAGTTTTTGACTCACCAGGAGGAGCTTCGGCTCAAAGTCCGCAATGGGGGACTATACCCTGTCTGGAGGAGCTCCGGCTCATTTTTCTGGGATTGGCCATCCTTTTTCTTGTGATTTCTGGATTTCGTGTGTTGAATTCTGGAATTTATGCTTCACCTATTTTCGTGATTTCTATTGATTTGATTTATCAATTATTGTAGCTTGGTGAATGAAATTAGGAGTATGACATTCCTTTTATCTTGAGTAGATCTTTGCGATATTGATTTTTCAATTAGTTATTTATCACAACTTGGCATTGTGATTATTATACGCTTAGTCATATCTCTTATTCTATATCATTTCATCTGATATTTATAACTAGACTGATCCGTTTATTATTTTCTTCTTAAATAATACTCGAGTCAGACTGAGATATTACAGGTGCTTCCTCATGGCTTCCTATCTGGAACCATCTTCTGACTTTTGGCTAACTACTTTAGTTTAGTAGTTTTTGTTGTATACATTTGAGATACAGACTATGATGTATACTTATTCTTTTGTCTAGCACTTGTATCTATTCTTTTTGATATTGTGGATCTTGTTTGACCACTACTCTGATGAACACTTTCATGTGTTATATTCATATCTATTTTCGCCTTTGTGATATGAATTATCTATGACTGATTTGTGTTATGTTTACTTCTATATTTGTTTCCGAAGGATTTATATAGCCACCGTGTAGTAGCTTTGAGTTTGTGTCGGTATGTCGGATTTCCTCTTGAGATGAAAAGTTATATTTTTATCCGGCATATCGGTACTCGCACAAAGCAATTATACAGATGGTCGCTCCTCAACAGCCTTATTCTCCGTGCTAGTCGATAGCATTACTCCGTAGTGTTCTTGTCTAGCGTGGGTATAGAGGTGGGGCGTCACAGCTTGGTATCAGAGCCAAACTTCGGAACAATGTAGAATAATTTAACAAGGATCATCGTCCTAGGTCCATCTTAGGAGTCGTGCTTTAGGATTTAATTCGGGTCTTCGTACCGATTCATCCTATTTTCTTTATGATTCCTTGTTTTATCAATCAAGTTTGATTGAAATTTATTTTGAGAATAACTTTTTCCTCTTCTTTCTTTCTTTCTTAAAGAAGAAAAATGGTTAGACCTGGCCGTCCCCGCGCCGGTCAATCTAGTGCTACTCCCCAAGATGGAGTTTTTATGTCTGCCCAGCAGCTTTTAGATCTTGTTAAGAACGCTCAAGCAGCCGGTCCCAATCCAGAGCCTACTCATCCTAGATCTGGTTTTGCACGCTTGTGTAGAGACTATACCGATTTGGGTGGAAGGCCATTCAGGGGATCCGAGAGTGTTATAGAAATTCAAGCTTGGCTCAAATCATGCGATCGCATCTTTTCTCGTATGAACCTTATTGACCTTCATCGAATCCAAGTGGCTTCTAGCATGCTCCAAGAAAGAGCGTTAGATTGGTATGAGCTCCTAATTTCTGAAATCGTTGAAGCGGATCTCACCTGGGAGCAATTCCGGGAAAGATTCGAATCGAAATTTGTGCCGGAGGCTGAAAAAGTAACTTTGGCCCGACGTTTTATTGACCTTGTTCAAGGTGGATCTTCTGTGACAGACTATGTCGCATCTTTCGAATCTCTTTCCAAATACGGGGTTGAATACATTAACACCCCATTGAAGAAAAATCAGAGATTTGTCTATGGCTTGAATAAGAATCTTAAGAAGCCATTACTCCTGAAACTTGAGGTTTCATTTGATCAGCTTATTGATATCGCTCTTCGCCTTGAAGAGGCCGATAATGAAGGTGATGTTGAAGTTGTGCGTGCCCAACAGAACTTCGACAATAACTTGAAGAGGCCTATCAAATTCAAAGGCCCCAATTCTAACAAGAAAGGGAAGTTGGAAGCTTCGGTAGCAAGGACTCCTATCTCTAGTCGTGGTCAATGCTACAATTGTGGTTCCACGGACCATTATGCAAGGGAGTGTCCGAAACCCCTCTTTTGTCGCTATTGCAAAGGTTTGGGTCATCTTTTGTCTTCGTGTCCTAGGCTTCCTAACAAGAGAGAGGGAAAGCTGCAAGCCCCTAACAACTCTTCTTTCGGTCAAGGTATTTTTCACTCAATCCTTGATGGCGTTATTTTATTTCGTGATCTTCTTATTTGAGTTATCTTTGATATGGGTTCCTATTTTATATCAAAAGAACTTGTTGATTCTTTTTCTTTGAAAATATTATGGTCTTGATGTCTTCCTTGAGGATTGCGAATCCGGATTAGTAGATCCGCAACACTCAATTTGCTTTCTATTGATGTCGAAATTATTTTATGTGATTTTTCTTTCCGAGCCGATATTTTTACTTAGGCTCCGGAATTGATTTGTGCGATAGGATTGGCTTAATCATTAATGAAGCCTATATCCTATTTTCTCGAGTGGACTATTCATCTTTGACATTTTCAATCTGTTAAGCAGATTTCTATTTATCCTTTGTGATTTTGAATTAAAAATTGATGGCATCATTTTATTCTTTAAGCTCACATGTTGAGTAGAGCGTTATTTCTCTCATTTGGGTAGTTGTGAATTTTCTGGAATCTTTGAGCTTGTCTTAGGATTATCACCTAAGTAATCTTTTGTGTGGTGCTAAAGTCTTTTCAGTTTGACCTTACCACCGGTTTTCATTTGCAACGAGTTGCGGAAGTTGGCACCACTTACCGCATTCCGCACTTGTTATGATTCCTATGAATGAATTATTATGTCATTCAGTTTGTCCACCTTGTTTCATCCATATTATAAATCGAGTATTCTACGAATATTTCATTGAGACCATTCTTGTATATATTGATTTTGGATGAAAATAGTAATTAAAAATTTTGTGAATCTTTTTCATAAGATTTATTTATAAGTACAATTTGATTTGCTCTTAAACGAGCAAAGAATATTCTTAAAACTTTTTAAGAGATATTTTTATCATATAAAAGATGATCTTGTGATTGTATTGCCCGTTGAGTGCTTTAAGAATTTTGGTCGATGCGCTTGATCACCGTTATCGATAAGAATCTTCTAAACGCTTTGATGAGACAATCAGACACGATATATTGACTTGTAAAAATGTAAAATTTTTGTAGAAAGATTATTACATAAAAATAAAAATGTAATTTTGAAAGTTTTAACTTTTCGGGAAAGGGGATTATTTAAAAGAACTCTTCCTCTTATTCTTGTGATTCCTGGAGGAGAACCAAGACTTTGCTATTTGTACCGATACTAGTCGTATTGGTTTGGATGCCATTCTCTTGCAAAGGAGAACGTGCTATCACTTGTGCTTCTAAATCATTATAGCTTATTGGGACTAGATATGCCACTCATGATCTAGTGCTCGCGGCTATTGTTTTTACTTTTGGAATTTGGCATCATCACATTTGGATGAGAAATTTGTTCTCTACCTCGATCATAAATCCTTGGAATATTTATTTTCTCATAAGGAACTTCATGTCAACTCGAGTTCCTGGTATCTTATGATCTTGATATTCTTTTATTCCCGAAAGGGAAATCGTGTTTCCAATGCGTTTAGTCGTAGGCAACTAGTGGTTGATTCTTTTATGATGTCTTAAGGGAATTATCTCTTTATCAAGTTCATCGAACGTTTTGACGTACTTCGTTTTATTGAGTTTTATCTCACCTCTTTTATGGACTAGCGTCCGATGTTCTTTTATGGTGTTCGGTTCATCGGATGTACTGTTATTATACTACATCGATGTTCCGTCTTATCTGGATCAATGGATGTACCATTATTATACTACATCGTTGTTCCGGTTTATTGGTTCATTGGACGTACCGTTTTTGTACTACGTCGGTGTTCCGAAATTATTCGGGCTTTGGTTCATTGGACGTACCGTTTTTGTACTACGCTGATGTTCCAAATTATTTGAGTTTCTAGTTTCTCAGGCGTACTGTTAGTATACTACGTCGTTGCACCAGCTCAATTTTCTGCTATTCTTGACGTTCCCCACGTCTTTTATCTACGGAAATGCTTTTATGTTTCCGGTTTTATTCTTGTGCCTGGTGATATTGTGGAAATTGAAGTTTCACCAGATTTGATTTATGAGCAACATTCCATTCGCATCATTACTTCGAAGGTTGAGCACCTTCGGAATAAAGATGTTCTTTTTGTGATGGTTCAATGATTCTCAAATCCTAAGGATTGCTCTTGGGAATGCAGAGAATTCATTGAGCGATCCCGTTCAGGCTTACTCTTTCATGCTTCTTATGGTGAACTTCCTATTTCAAATTTTCTTTTGTGTTGATATGCTTCTATGGTTGTTACTTCTTATTTTCTTCTTAAGTATTGCGAGGACGCAATTTCTTTAAGGAGGGGAGTCTGTAACAACCCGCATATTTATCGATTTTATATGTAAATATTTTATTTAAATATTTTATCGTTCGTCGGATTTTGGTCCGAAAAGCTACTTTTTGAAAACAGTCGAGTTGCGACTCGAGACCACCCCCATTGAGTTCAAAATGACGTTTGCGACCTTTTTGAGTATAAAATTCGATATGTTTGGAGATAGTAGAATTTTTGACCTTTTTCACTTAGGGCTTTGGTTTGGGCTGAACCATTAGCCACTTACTAACTCAGTCCCAACCCACTCCAACTCTTCATTACTTCATTTCATATTCCTAACACTCAAGCTCAAGCAAAAATGGTGGAAGAGAATGGGAATTAGAAACTCCAAGCCCTAGTTCCTCTTGCTAGCTCAAGTTCTTGCTCCAAATTCAAAGAGAACCCATTAGTAAGCATCTCCTTCTTCTTCTCCAACTCATTCTCTCTTTGATTTCAGAAATTTCCTAAACCTAATTTAGGAAATGTTTCTCTTTTAAGCTTAGATTGAAGCTTCTTGAGTTGTTATTGAAGAGGATTGATCTTAGCTTGCTTTCAAGCTTCTTCTTCTATTGTTTGGGTTCAAAGGTGAGGTTTTTATCTCACATCTATGCTTATATTTATCTTCGATTGTTAGGTATGAATTTCTAACACTTATTCGTGTGCAATTGCTTTTGGTTTGGATTGATTTGGTGAATATTCCAATTTTTAGTGTTTTGGGTTCAAATCTTTAAAAATCCTAACTTTGATGTTTGAACATGTTTTTGGTGATGCATCAAGGAGCATATAGGGCCGGGTAGTCGATTGACGTAAACCCTTAGCGTCGTTGCTCGACCGATAGAAATTTGGAAGAGATTGGCATTCATTAGATGGGCATGGGGGGTGCTGGCTACAGGTCCGGCCGACCGACCATAGGGTTCGGTCGACCGAACCTGTTACCCGAGCACTTCCCTGCCTCTGTTTGGAAATGCAGGTTACAGGTCCGGCCGACCGAACTCAGGGTCCGGTCGACCGAACTCAGGGTCCGGTCGACCGACCTGCTACCCCGTGCATTTCTGTTTTCTGGTCCGGTCGACGACCCAGGAAGTCCGGTCGACGACCCAGGAAGTCCGGTCGACCGACCTGCTCCTATTTGCCAATTTTGCCTATATTGCTAATTTGTTTGAATTTCCAACTTTAATCGATTCGTGTTATTTCCCTTTTTTTCGTTATCATTTGTTATTGACTTTGATGACTTACTTTCTTCGGGAATTCTTGGAATATCCATTTCGATGGATTCGGTATCGATTTCTTTGGATTTTATTCACGTTTTCGAATGTGAATCTTAGTGACTGATTGTTCCTACAATCTTCTTTGTGATTTGTCACTTTAAAAATATAAAGGTTTTCTATACTAGTAGTAAATATCAAAACTCTTTCATCACAACGATTTCAACACTATTTTATTACAAAGTTCGTTTTCTTAAACCATTTTCCAATCTAGTAGTATATACAAGCCTTTACCTCACTCGTATGAGAAATCTAATTAAACGACTTAGTAAAACGAGTGGTATGAAACGCTTGCGTTTACTTCGTCGGTTAATTCTTAGACTTGTTCGATTGAATCTCTTGTGACAATTTTATAGTGGAGATCTACAATTTGTTCGTAAATATTTAAGTTAAGCTAGTGGTTATGGGACATGAAGCTAAGCTCATATATTTACTAGCTTACTGTAATTGACACTTCTCGGTGATCATGACGATCATTTTATGGTTTAGACTAGCATTGTGCGATGTCTCTTTGTCCACGCGGAGGACTGTACGTCGTTTTTATTGAGCTTCGGTTCACCAGGAGGAGCTTCAGCTCAAAGTCCGCAATGGGGGACTATACCCTGTCAGGAGGAGTTATGACTCACCAGGAGGAGCTTCGGCTCAAAGTCCGCAATGGGGGACTATACCTTGTCATGAGGAACTTCGGTTCACCAGGAGGAGCTTCGGCTCAAGGTCCGCAATGGGGGACTACACCCTGTCAGGAGGAGTTTTTGACTCACCAGGAGGAGCTTCGGCTCAAAGTCCGCAATGGGGGACTATACCCTGTCTGGAGGAGCTCCGGCTCATTTTTCTGGGATTGGCCATCCTTTTTCTTGTGATTTCTGGATTTCGTGTGTTGAATTCTGGAATTTATGCTTCACCTATTTTCGTGATTTCTATTGATTTGATTTATCAATTATTGTGGCTTGGTGAATGAAATTAGGAGTATGACATTCCTTTTATCTTGAGTAGATCTTTGCGATATTGATTAATCTCTTATTGATTTTTCAATTAGTTATTTATCACAACTTGACATTGTGATTATTATACGTTTAGTCATATCTCTTATTCTATATCATTTCATCTGATATTTATAACTAGACTGATCCGTTTATTATTTTCTTCTTAAATAATACTCGGGTCAGACTGAGATATTACAGGTGCTTCCTCATGGCTTCCTATCTGGAACCATCTTCTGACTTTTGGCTAACTACTTTAGTTTAGTAGTTTTTGTTGTATACATTTGAGATACAGACTATGATGTATACTTATTCTTTTGTCTAGCACTTGTATCTATTCTTTTTGATATTGTGGATCTTGTTTGACCACTACTCTGATGAACACTTTCATGTGTTATATTCATATCTATTTCCGCCTTTGTGATATGAATTATCTGTGACTGATTTGTGTTATGTTTACTTCTATATTTGTTTCCGAAGGATTTATATAGCCACCGTGTAGTAGCTTTGAGTTTGTGTCGGTATGTCGGATTTCCTCTTGAGATGAAAAGTTATATTTTTATCCGGCATATCGGTACTCGCACAAAGCAATTATACAGATGGTCGCTCCTCAACAGCCTTATTCTCCGTGCTAGTCGACAGCATTACTCCGTAGTGTTCTTGTCTAGCGTGGGTATAGAGGTGGGGCGTCACAATAAATGTAATTAATTATAGTTAATTAATAAATGAGGTAATTAAATGTTAATTATTAATGATTAAGGTTAATTGATTTGTAAAATTAATTAAAGAATGATTACTTATTGTAATTAGAGAATGATTAATCAAAGGTGTTTAATCAAGTTGAATACTTAGAGAATGATTAATTAACTAGGTTAATTAGTTAATGGATATATAAGCAGGATTTATAGATGTGGTAATTAATTTAATTTAATTTAAATTAATTAGAGATAGTAGTAATTAATTTAATTCATTTTAAATTAATTATAGATGGTGGTTAATAAATCATTGCTTATGGATGATATTGATATTTCATTGAATGGTTGTGATCTCAGAAATGAGATGAGTAATATCTTTATGATATGGATGGTTAGTTAAAGGATGATAATATGGATTATCTGTTTGTGATGATTATCTGTTTGTGATGATAATATTGATTGTCTGTTTATGATGAGAATGTGATTATCTATTGTGATATGTGAATTATCTATCTGTGCGTATATAGATAGTGATGAATTGAATTAATTGTTTAAATTAAATTCACTTGGACATTAAGATGGTGTTTGGATTTCGATGAGACCGGGATCGGGTTTCCGAATTTGGAATTCCGAAAACCACATCGATCCAAATTAAACGTTAGGTCATGAATCTCAAGTAAAGAGTGAAGACTCGAGGTGTAAGGACTATTCGTGTTAATACTCTGAGGGTGATTCCAATAAGAGTTTAACGGGGGTAGTACTTTCAGGTTCGAGATGGTGATTCAGAGTGCAAGGGTTATGGTCGTTGACTCTGAGGGTGATTCCAAAATGAGTGCAACCAGATAGTGCCTTCGGTTTCGTTCGAACCCGGAATGAACTTGTATGGATTAAATGCTTTCATAACATCGTCAGGTGGACGATGAGCATTCTAAGATTAAGGTGTCCTATAAAGGTAATCGTAGCCTCAAGCCTCATCAACCGGGAATGACTAAAACATAGGAGGTGCAGCAAGGCTAAGTAGGTCATGCCCAAGTAGGATGAGATTTACCCATGTCTAGAGGTCCCTTTTTTATTTCGGTTGTGTGGCAGGTAGCGACGGCCATCTGCGGGGTGGTCTTGTTCGGGACTGTCCAATAAGGGATGGTTCTGGCTTTGTGTTGCAGGGGATTGGGAGTGATCCTCGGTACGGTGATCTAGGCCACGTACTGTGACGGGCGGTACCCTGGTACCCCTGCCATTGATGGAAGCCCATTTTTCCTACGAGACCCTACGGTTTTGATTGTATTATCCACTTTTGTGGCTAGTAGCTGGAATTTAGTCATGTAAAAATTTCGGCTATTTCTTATTTACTTGAAAACCCTAGACACTATTAAAATATCACTGGATTTCCTATCAAATGTTTTGGTTAGCGTAAGGTAAAAACTTTTCCATGTTTATGTGTGGGAAGTCTTACGTGATACCTTTTGTTTTCAAAGGATTTTCAAAGTTAAGAAACTTTAAAACCGTTGACTCACACCACACCCATTCCTGACCCGAGTGTTTATTTTCTGTTTTATTAAACTCTTGGGTACTCATATTACGTACGAGTAGTCAAGTGATTCAGGATTGCTTTGAAAAATTCTGGAGGAGAAATGGAGCAGGAGGCTTCAGCGTGTAGATATGTATTGTGGTTCCGCTGTGTTTGAGTTGTATCTGTTTTTCTCTGATGTACTTGAATTGTAATAACTAGACAGGTGTATATAACTATCTAGTTTGTGTTGTGTTAGCTGTATAACTCTGATGTATATAATACTATGTAATGTTTTATGTGATATAATATAATTTATTTGTTCCGTTGTGAGATTCTAATGTTGTTTGTTTCTTTCTTTCCTATCTTTTCTCTTTTCTATCGCTTTCTTTCTTCTTAATGATGCGTCTTTGCATGGAATGAAGGTGGGTCGTTACACCTACAGAGTGAGTCAGGCTAATTCAGGAAACTCCATGACTGGAGTAAGGAGACAATCGCTCGAACTCAAAATCATCTCCCACGAGTTTTGCAATGTCCACATAAACGTTGCTCAAGTCCCTAAAGTTGATATTAGTTTCCTTAGGTAGAGAAACATGAAGTCGTTCAGTCGTTCAGTTGTTGACCGATCTCTCTCTAGCATCTATGGCCTTCAGAGTATGGAAGATAGAGTATAGTTCTGGATCTTTATTTGGCCTCTGAATAACTTTAAGAAGCATTCAATCTATTAAAACCGTACACCATCGTAATAAGTCTCAATGAGAGAAGAGAAAATTTACTTCCTGTCATCTAAAGACGATTAAACGCTTCAAGACATCTAACGAAGAAATATTAGTTCTTGAACTGGGATAAGTTTCTTTAGAGTTGTGACACGATTTTGCGATTTCTCTGAGCTTTAATAATCACAATAGACGGACAATCCTCTCCCTTCTTGAATGAAAGGAAGTATCTCAATTAGTCGAAGCTTGGGACACAGTTGAATGTCCACATAAACAAAACATGAATATAAGTCAAAATTGCATGACCGGTGGGATGAATCTGAAATGAGGCTATTCCCAAATTTAGAAGAGTGTTTCTTAATAAATGGTTGAATGGGGGCACCGCATAATTCAAGCACATGTATCGTTGGCTGGCGGTGTACCCTGAAGGTGGCATTTGTGCAAACTCATTTTTCAGTGAAAGGCGCACATCGTCATATGGAATACCATGCTGTAAATAAATATTATGTAGAACTTCAGTAGAAATGATAGTATAAACTCTCTCCAGAGGGTTAAGTAAAACTTTAGAGTTCAGAAGAGTTTGATCGACGACCGGACTAGTCGGCACAAATTGACCATATTGAGCCTGTGGTGCCAAAGAAGTAGGCGTTGCTGGAATTGTTTGTGAAGGCATAACTGATGTCAATTCTGCTTCCAAGAGTACCAGGCTTCCTCTATAGCATTTACGTCAAGATGACGGATGCTTCATTTTATATAACAGAACTTGTATCCAACATGGTCAGATAGTTTCCTCACAGTAGAAAAAGGAAAATGCTTTTCATATCATTCATTGAAGTTTTCCTCCTACACTTACCCGTTATTGGTCGATGATTGATAATGGATCCATTGTCCAAAGCAACGCGGAAAGTTCATTCTATTCTAAGGTACACCGAGCGTGCGATAGTAAGACTAACCTAGGATGATCAAGTCCATAGAAAACCGCCTCATCGAAACCATCGAGGTCATGAGCTAATTTTGATTTATTAGACGAAGATAGTAGAATGCGACAAGTGCAAGACACAATTCCACTATCTGCTTTTAGTAAATCACAATTAAACCGCTTCATTCACCATTCTCCACGATCGCCACAAATTCACTAGCAATCACATCAAATTCGATAACTATGTCATCACCAACTTCGGACCAAAGGCAAATGGGCTCGATTTCGGGTTCGTGGCGATCCAGACTAGGGTTAGAAGTCTGCAAGGTCGGAAATGATCCAATCAAGTGGCAATTCTGGTGCTAGGGTTTAGCTCGGAGTGATGGCAGAGGTAGCTGAGGTCGGCGGTAGAGATCAATGGCGACGGCGGCAAAAGCTGTTTAGTTCGTGATTCGTTCAGGTCACAAGAAAATAATGTGAGGAAAAGTAGGAAGGGTCGGCTGGAAGATAGTACTAAATAGGAAATATTTCTACGAAAAAAAATCAAAGTGATTGGATCACTAATGACCCATCACCTATGAATCGCAAGCGATCCATCATCTCACGTCAATTTTCGCTCAAACTTTTCAAACTCAACCCCTGCCATTCGTAAACACTTTGGAAACTACAGAGTCAGAATTGATATGTTTCCATGAATAATGATGACCCTCATCCAAAATCGAAGAAATTTGAAAATTTTAAAACAATACTTTACGATAAGCCTAATACGATCGACTAGACTTCATGGAATAGGAATTCAAGGATGACTAGTTCCAGAGAAAACTTTGTTTCCAATGAAAGCATACTCTACGGGGGGAAATGTTAATTGGATTTTTAACCCAGCTGAATTCAATATGAGTTAGAACTTAGGGACTATGTTAGAATGACTTGAAACTTGAACAAGGCATCTAAATGAACAAGCCAAAAGCACTCAAGAAGAATTATCTAAAAATCCACTAAGCGGATGGATCGCTAGCGATCCATAATGAAGCTTCATGGGTCGTTCAAGCCTCTTGCATCATGAAACGGTATCTCTTCTAAGTATGTTTGCCAAGTTTCAAAGCCGTCCAAGCAACCTAGTTCGAGAAGCAAAAACCCATCTGATTCTAGTCGTAGTTAAATCCAATTTGTGCATGAATCATCATAAAAATAAGGAAACTAGCTATGAAATTACATAAGAGCACCTACATAAGACAGGGAGTGCAACCCAAAGGAAGAAGCCCAAAAATCCCCTAAGTGCATGGATCGCTAGCGATCCATGCCCTATGGATTGCTAGGGATCCATGAGATTATGTTGGATCGTTATGAAATTTTCAAAGAACCTTTATATCACCGAGTGTAGGCTTCTGGCACCGCCTGCCCAATTTCTCTCCCATGCCTATAAATACAATCCTACCTGCAACATAAAGTGGATCTTCTGGATTGGCTGCTGGAACTTTGTAGGGGTTATTCTTCTTCTTCTCCTCCCACACAATAATCATTTAGGGGTTCACTATGATTCTCTGGTGAACTCTTGTACTTATGGCTTGATCTAACTTAGAAGATTCAATCATATTATAGTCCGATTCAAGTTGTAACAGCAGTCAATCAACAGAAAGTTACAAAGCGGATGTAGGTTTCATTAACAGCTGAACCACTATAAAAATCATCTTATCCTTTTACTATTTTTACTCTTTTTACATTTATCTTCTATATAACTGCCCTATAAGAATAGGGTCGATGCTTTCACACTCAATCCAGGGCGTTGGTTCATATTTTGGGTTAACACTCGCTTTAAGGGTTTTATTAAAGATCCCTTTGGGGGTCTTTTATAGTCTGCTTAATTCTGCAAGAACGGGGATTGAGTCAACCGAAAAATATAGATTGTTGATTCGAGAGACCGGGATCAAATAAGCATAAGTTATCTGAAAACCACTTCGAACGGGCATAAGCATTCGAATTGGGACATCTTTAAGATGACAGAATCAAAGACAGAGTTCATTGAAGTGCATGGGCTACTTGCTACAATCCTGAGGATATAGTAGAAGTAGTGTCTTTGGTTTGTTCGTATTCTGAACAACTTGTATGGATGAATGCTGGCATTGCATTATTTCTTGGAAGGCAGTGTTAGCATTCCAAGTGGGATTTGCTAAAAAAGTAGAACATAGCCCCAAGCCTCACACCTGGTCATAATTGTAATAGGGAATATGCTAAAGGGCTATGTGGGTTGCACCCATTAGAGTACGCTCATCGCCCGATCTAGATCGATATTTACAGATTTAAGTATGCTCGGGGCCCGTTATGGTTGTTGGCTGCAATTGGGGTGGTGACATATTCAGTACTATCTAGGAAGGGCTCGGCAGGTCCTGATTTGTTAGGAGTCAGCTAAGGCTTTCTATACATTTTTCTAGAGGTGTACCATGGCTCACGATACTCCAATAGCCTTGTCATTATATGGAATCCATTTTTCAATACGTGCCTTTATGGACTTTTCTGTACTAAATGTGTTGTTGAATGTAACAAATGTAATCAATGTAATCATTCCGGGTGTGATTCAGTATTTATTTTATACTCAAGACATTATTATAATATCACAGGATTTCCTATAAAATGGTTCGGTTATCGTATAGTAAAAACTCGTCCATGTTTTTGTGTGACATGGTCTTACTAGATACGTTTATTTTGGAAGGGTTTAATAACATTAAGTAATCTAAATGATTTGAGTTTCTCACTCTGGTTTATAAGATTGATCCGGGTGTTATTTTCTTATAATACTTGGATCAGACCCGAGTATTTTTTTTTATACTTAGCTTTGGATGCTTGGAGTTTCGGGAGACGGGCCGGATGCTTACAAAACTTGATGTATTTTATTTTCCACTATATTTCTTACTTTGTATTTATCATCATTAGCAAGTAAATGTTGTTATAACTGTCCAGACTGATGATAAGTTAGATCACTTTGATTCTTATAAATGCTCTTTTGTAAAGATCATTTGGATATTATATATATCTCATCACAATGTGAGGTTTTGTTCTATCTTTTCATTTCTTTAACCCCAACAATCTGCCTTTACGGCACTTCGATTCTCGGCACGTGAATACGTATATGTATAAGTGTCAATTTTTAGGGTTAAAAAGTTGGGTCATCGTACTTTATTTCTGTGATAATTCATGTGTGGATTTAACGAAGTATGTGGAACCATTTTGGTATCATTAGATCTACAATTGCATGTATCTATGTATATCGATCCGAGCTAACTCTTTGTCGCTCCCACTAAATGGTTTTCTTCGTCCTTAATCTTCTAAGATATAATTAACTTGTACCATATGTTTCACAATCATATCATTATTGAATTATTCCTCAACGATATGGCTTAACGCATAAAAAATAATTGTAAAATATTAAGATACTTTTGTATTTTCTAATGCATCACTTTGTTACATACACCCTTATTTATAGATTTATCTTATAATGAATATTCATAATATTTATATCAAAATAAAACTATATCTATTTATAGTCAATGCTGAAAACAATTATTATTTATCTATAATATTTGGTATATTTACGAAAACGGTTTTTTGTAGCCTACCGTGTCCACTAAGAAGTGTTATATTATATGCTCCCACCATTTCCATTACTACCGTAATGACATACGAAATACAAAGCTGATGCAACCACTGGTTATGGAATTTTATTTCACATACTATAAAGTTTATAGTCGAGAGTTTTAGATTGAATATCTTGAACTCAAAGAAGAAAAAAATTATTGAATGCAATTTTCTACATGAAAATACAATTGGAATAGAGATCACGTTTTTCATTCCATATTAAGTATCTTTTGGTATTTTAGATGATTCTCATTTCTAATGTCTCTTTATAAAGCAAAGATGACCATTCACTCTCTTTATTTCAGCCGTGCCTAAGTAACGTCCACCCCCGTACATTCGATTTCCTTTCTAAATGGTCATATTATTCAAAAAGAAAATCTGACTACAAGGCTGCAATGAACTCTTACAAAATTGCAGTCAATCTTCCTTAATATTCAAGGATATTTAATAAGTTGGACTTTACGTAAACAGGTTTAACTAACATTTCAATTACTGAGTTCCTAGGTACATCTTGTAACTTTTGGTCTAGTGTTACATCTAATATAGCAAGATCCTTATTGTAATCATTCGTATTAAGATATGATCTTGCGTTATTTTTTCTCACTTATTTCGAACGAACTAATTTCATCGAAGTTTCATACATAACAAATCACGACCGTTCACCATATAATATTTATATGTGAAATATGGATTAAATATACATATTCTTGTATTCTTTTAGGGTTCAAAACTCATAGAATATAGTACATAGTCACGTGTACCAAAATGACCAAGGTAGTATCATTACAAGAAAATACCCATTTAACAACTGGCAATGCCAATTGTAAAAGACCTATTATAACTGTCAACTGCCAGTCTTAAGATATACAAAGTTTTAATAGGATCGAAGCATTTTACAACTATTTTTGCCGATTGTAATAGGTCTATGACAAATGATTTTGCCCGTTGTAATACATCTTTTATAACTATTTTCTCCCATGCAATATCTTCCTAGGAAGGTCTCCCATGTAATCATTCTATACAAGCTTCTTAATCATTAACCAACCATCACCATGCAATATCTTCCTAGGAAGGTCTACAATGATACATTTTGGGGGCAATCATCTCTTAGAAAGACGAAACCAAAGATACTAATATCTTAGCAGCATTTCGAGTAACTACTCAACTCGGAGTTCCCGTTGAAGAAGTAGTGGCTACGGTAGCCGTCAAATCTTCTATTGGTACCTGGATAACTATGTGGACTGACGGACTTACTAGTCTTGATCGTTAAAAAGGATGAGGCTACTATAGTGAGGCCGTTGTTGGGGAATAAAATCTATATATTGCTTATATAGCCTATCCTTTAGACCTTTTTGAAGAAGGTCTGTTGTTAACATATTTACTTCCATTGTGGGTAATGTATTTGGTTTCAAAACCCTATGAGCTCTATGCTTAGAGGATCTATGAATTCCCTTTGCTTATTACAAAACTTTCCAAGGCCCGCCTCATGATGTCAAAGTTATGAAGTTCAACACTTCTGCTAGGATAAGGTCAGTGAGAGGGGAACCATTTTTAGCTACGGAACTATACAATATAATTTTTAACTCAAGCAATAAAATTGTTCGAAACTATTCTTCTATCTCTTTTGATATTTGTGATGATAGTAACAAGCAAGAAACCAAATCAATTCAAAGAACTACATCAAGACAAAGTACCAAAGAAGATACTGAGGCGGACCATCCTACGACCTTAACTTCCATAAAGAAAGAAATAAGAACATATATGCACATGATTCGAACCGATGAATGCAGTTCAATCTACACACATTACTTCTTCGAAGAAGCCCAAAACAGGCATCCTCGGTCAACTCACAGCCAGAAGAGGAAGCAAAAATGAGATAGACTCGAGATTGGGGGTAATGAAGAAAGAGTTAGAGCCAGTAGATGACCTTAAAGATGTACAAATAGATCCGAAATACGCTGCAAAGGTTCTAAAGGTAGGGAGGAATCTCGGTATAGAAGCCCAACTTGAGCTAATAGAATTTTTAAAAAGATTAGCAGATATATTTGCCTAGACTCATTTAGATATGATAGGAATAGATTTAGCCATCATCTGTCACGCATTCAACATCAATCCTGATGCTCATCCAGTCAGATAAAGACACAGAACCTTGGATTAAGAAAGATGTAATGCTCTCCATGAAGAAATCAAAAGGTTTAAGGAAAATGGATTCATCGAAGAGGTACATTTCCCAAAGTGGATTGCTAACCCAGTTCTTGTAACGAAATCCAATGGAAAATGGAGGACCTACATCAATTATACCAACCTCAACAAGACCTACCCAAAGGATAACTTCCCCTTACCTAGAATTAATCAGTTAGTAGATGTGACCAGTGGACATGAGCTGCTCTCGTTTATGGATGCACACTCAGGATACAATCAATAGCTATGTTCGAGCCAGATTAGGAGCATACTAGTTTAGTGACAGATAAAGGCTTATATTGCTACAAAGTCATGCCACTCGGGCTAAAAAACGCTAGGACGACTTATCAAAGGCTGGTTAATATGATATTCCTATATCAAATCAAAAAAATGTTAAGGTATATGTAGATGACATGCTGGTTAAGCCAAAAGTAGCATCAGACCATGTTCAGGACCTGGAAGAAACATTTGACGTCTTAAGACAATATACTATGACGCTGAACCCATTTTAATGCACTTTTGCTATTTAGTCAGGGAAATTCCTGGGATACATAGTAAGTGCTTGTGGCATTAAAGCAAACCCAGAAAAGATTGAAGCCATAAGGAAAATAGGAGTCCCAATAATGCCGAAGGTATCATGAGCTTAAATAGCAAGATGGCAGCATTGAGTAGGTTCATCTTGAAAGCAACTGACAAGTTCATACCATTCATAGATCAGGTAAAGAAAGGGCAAAGTTTCAAATAGACAAAGGAATTTAAAGTTGCATTCCAAAACCTGAAAAACCATCTGGTCAACACTCCCATTTTATCTAAAATGGTAACAGGTGAGGACTTGTATGTATATTTAGGTGTAACTATTAAAGATATGAGTGCTGTAATGATTCAAGAAGACAAAGGAACCCAAAGGCCCACCTACTTCACAAGCAAGCATTTTTCAGGAGCAGAGTTAAATTATTCAGTCATCGAAAAGCTAGCTTACAATCTTCTCCTCATAGCAACGAAGCTGCAGCCTTATTTTCAGACACATCCCATTAAAGTCCTCACAAACAAACCACTAGGACAAATACTCTAAAAGCCTTAGACATCAGGTCGATTGTTGAAATGGGAGATGGAGCTTCGTTAGCATGACACCACTTATTGCCTACGGAAAGCAATAAAAGGTCAGGCATTGGCAGACATCATTATAGAGTGCACATTTCCAACCGAACTCCAACTGAAAGAAGAAGCACCTACCCTCATAGTTCTAGCAACTGTTTGCAAATGGAGCTTCAAACAAATAGGGGCAAGAATTGATATATGTTGGTTACTCTAGATAAGACGAAGTTATATGGAGTAGTGCGGCTTGGGTTTAAGGTAAACAACAATGTAGTGGAGTAGAAAGTTCTCCTAGCAAGCTTGAGAATGGCTCAGGTAATGAAGGTAACCTATATAAAAATTTACATCGATTCCTAGTTAGTTGTAAATCAAGTGTAAGGAAATTACCAAGCAAAGTAGACAACCTTAGCCAAATATGTGGAACTTTCCAAGAAACTACTAGAGCGGTTTGAACAATTTAGAATAGAACAGATTCCATATGAGAACAATTCTAATGTTGATTTGTTAGCTAAACTTGCGATCACCAAAGTGGAAAATGAAATGAAAGCAGTTCCAATAGGGCATCAGGCGGAACCGAACATCATTAAAGCTAACCAAATACCGATCCTAACAAGATCCTAATGAGCAATGATGCAGGGATTTCAAGACCACAAAATCGAGGAAAATCAAGGGCAGTCCCCAGCTGAACCCACGCTTCCACAAACTAAGGAGAACACTTGTATGATCCCTATCAAGCAATTCCTATTAAATGGAGTCTTGCCTTCCATTGAAATTAAGCCTGAAAAATAATATATAAGGCCTTATACTACTCCTTCTTCGATGGCATATTATACAAGAAAAGGTATTCAACCCCTTATCTTAGTGCATTTCCAAGAAGAGGAGATATGGGTCACAAGAGAAGTGCAGGAAGGGAAATGCAGAGATTACTTGGAGAGAGCCAAGTTTGCAAAGAAAGTACTAAGGCATGGTTATTACTGGCATGCAATGCTCCAGGATGCAAGGGAACTAGTGGGAAGATGCAACAAATGTCAAAGGTTTGTGAGTATCCTTAGATAACCATCCTATGACCTCACCCCTTAGCTAGCCCATGGCCCTTCAATATATGGGGCATGGACTTAATAGGTCCACTTCATATGCCAAAGGGAAGAGCGAAGTACATAATAGTGGAGATAGACTACTTCACTAAATGGGTGGGTTTAGAGCCCTTAGCCACAATCATGGCACAAAAGATAGTCATCTTTGTGGTAATAAACATAATCACCAGGTTCGAAATCCCCCAAAAGATAATCTTTGATAATGGAACGCAATTTGAAAGTAAAGAATTCACATAACTCTGTGAGAAGAATGACAGAATCAAAAAAAAAATTCCTCTATCGTGCACCTACAAGAATATAGACAGGTCGAATCAGTAAATAAGACTATCAAGAAGTCACTTAAGAAAAGGCTGCAGAAAGTAAAAGAGAAGTGGACAGAAGAATTATCTTTAGTATTACATGCCTATAGAACTTAGAATAGTTCTCCAACTGGCCATACCCCTTTCTCATTAACCCACAGATATGAGGCCATGATTTTCGTTGAAGTAGAAGTCCCCTCGCATAGAAGAATATCTTGCACAACAGAGAAGAATAGGAAATTAAAGGAAGATGCCCTCGATCTCATCCAAAAAAGAAGAGACGAGGCACCAATAGTATATGTCTCATACTGACAAAGAATGGCAAGAAATTACAACATAAGACTCAAAGAAAGAAACTTCTGCAAGAGAGATTTGGTACTGCGAAGGGTGATAACCAACACAAAAGACCCAATAGATGGAGATCTAGGCCAAAATTGGGAAGGCCCATCAATTATAGCAGTAGTATTGGCCAATGGACATATTGACTATCGAAACCTTACGGCAACCTAGTTCTAAGAATATGAACTCAGAGCACCTAAAACCTTATTTTGTATGAAGTACACTACTTATGTAATAAATATTGCAATTGTTATGAAAAGTAATAATACAATGAACTGGATGTAGGCATATTGGATAGCATGAACCAGTATAAAAACCTCTCTATGTAAATTTTTTGGCAAGCTAAATAATCACATTGGATGCAGGGATATTAAATTCCCAAGCGAGCTATCAAAACAAAACTGCATAAAATGTTGCCATGCTTTTCCAACTAAATATCTAAACGTGACGTAGGGATATTGGATGACCTAAACCAATATAAAAATCTCTATGTGTTAACTCAATTAACATAGCTACATTGGACATAAGGACATTAGGAAGCTCGAACCAGTATAAAAAACCATGAGCATGAATCGGAAAGGTTGTCGATACTCGACCTGACTTCAAAATCAAAATAACAGTCTATCCGCCAATAGCGGGGCAGACCGCGCCAAGCGCGGACTGGTTTCAAACCACAAAAGTAGCATTCAAGAAGCATGAACTACACAGACACAAATTTAAAGATAGTAAGAAAGAAACAACTCATGGGATGCACAATAATTATCGAAATAGATGCCATCCCGAAGATTACTTAAATCTTAACAAGTAAACATCAAAAACCAAAAAAAAATCCTATATTTATTTGGCCTTATTAACATTTGTTGAATACTATGCTTATACTTACACAACCCATACTTCTACAAACATTTTAAAAGTACAAAAGAAAAATGACTATAATAAAATGAAACAACATCACAAGTCTAACTCAAAGGAATAGTCAATTATAACCCTTCTTCGATGAAATTATCTATGAGACACAATGTTGGGTGCAAAGGAGAGATATCCTTAAGTTAGAGAGCAAGAGATGGGTCATTCAATTCAGTGATAACAACTAATGAGAGACTAGGGGCAACGCGATCATAAGTGGTGCGAGGATCGTAATTAGCACCGGCGCAAGCATTACCATAGTCATGTGCATTAAGTTCATAATTTATAGGATTTTATAAAAAGGTCAGATCAAGCCCCCGCTAAAAGAGAGTGAAAACGTCAATTGCACATTTCGCATCAATTTCTGCCATAACCTTCTTACCTTCTCATTATGAAACAGCTCCAATAAGGAAGCCCTATCTAACCCATCTTGAGAAGTAGCAACGGCATCAAGGCGAGCCTTAAACTCTAACTTAAAAACTTTATTTACTAGGTCGTTTACACATCTCGTAGCCATTCACCTAATTCGATCAATCTTTTCCAAAAGATGATCCTTTATTTTATCATTTGCTCTGGTAAAAGGTCCAAAAAGCTCTTGTGCGGTAGAAGTATAAGGCAAGCTACCACTACCAGCAGTTTCCAACCCTTTTTTATATGATTTTTAACTCAGCAAATTTGACCTCGTAATAATTTTTCAAATCATTCTTCCATGTGAGAACGACGTAAGGATCTACCCCATGTAGGAAGAAGGGGTGGAACCAGGTTTAGAAACTACGTTTAGAGTCAAGACTACGGCATGGGCGTCTTCAACATAATTTGACTCATGATTGCTCGTTCAATTCCAAAAATTTGCACTCTGAATCCTTAATTTCATTCCTATATGCAACTCATATATGCTTTTAGTGTCTTTTAACAAGCCTTCCTATGTTGTAACCTTAAACAAAGCCGAAACAAGCTTCCCTTCCAAGTCGGTTACCTTTGAGGCCCGATCACGGGAAGGGGATTGAAAATTAATTAAGTCCACACAAAAAAGAATTAAACAAGGAGTTTAAGGATGCAAAACATTCACAAAAAGTTCATAAACATCAAAAAGAAATCTTATTTTACATAATATATGTATAAGCCAAAGAAAGTATCCAAAAACATAAGATTATAAGGTCATTTTTAGTTACAAGTTACTAAAATACTACACAAAAACACCTAAGGCATATTGGCCAGAGGAGGGGCTGAGCTAATGTGGATAGTCTTATGGGGATCATAGAAAGCACCCACCCAATGATCCATTGATTTTCCACGGTCACCTTGAATTCCTCAATATGGGAAAGGAAGCTCAAGTTAAGCATAGGTAGAAGCAGCCGAAGACATCCATTGTGCATTGTAAAGAAATCTCCAATCTTGCTTTCAAATTTATCTCGTCTAATTTTTTATAAGAAGGAGGTGATCCTATCCAGAGATTCATGAAGAATCCTCAAGCTTATATATCTTGAGTACAGCTTCCTCCCTCGTGTTTCTCTAAAGTATTAATTAGCTAAGCCTTGGTTTTCTTGGAATTTCTAGAAAAGCTAATAAAAATACCAAAGAGCATAAGTCCTCCACCCTTCTCTCTACAGATGGGAAAGCACATTTGACTCCATCCTCTTCCTCTGCTTGTTAGCCAAAGAAGGATTCACATCCACAGTGGTGGTAAGAACCAAATCTAAACTGGATCCCTCTATCATTCTTCATTCTTCGGTACATTCCTTTCCCTCAATTTAGTGGGAGAGTTGAGCAGATAGATCTTCTATGGTCTTATTCAATTTTGCTATCTCGACTCAATAAATGACACCATAGAGTGCCTCGTCATCTTATAATGATTGCTACATTTCCTCTAACTTCAATTCAATTGCTGCAATCGTTCACATAGTTTAATATTAATTTGATGTCGCCGTCTCAATGCATCTTTGCGTCCTTAAGCTCCATATAGGCTCCATTAAGTCTTTCTTAATCTTTTCATTAGCGATTGTTAGACGGATATTTTTCTTTTCCAAAGCCGCAGTAGGAGTCGACATTTCGATCTCGAATTCAGGCACACTCGCTTCATCAGGGCCATGAACGATGGGGCAGAAGGAATGTTAGATTCAAGGACTTCATTAAACTTGAAGAAAGCCTATTGAGACCAACCTAGTAGGTAATGATTATGAGTTCGAATCAAAGAAAATCAGAATGCACCATGTTAAAATCAAAATAGGAACATGTATTCTTAACTGCATCATCATGCGACAAATTCAACAAATCCATATACAAAAAATGACAGAAGTAAAGGAACTCAATCCTAATGTAAATTTCTAAGCCTACGTCTAAACCATTCCTAGTAAGTGTTATCAAGTGGGAAAGAGCCACTCTCTAGGGTGTATTGCCAGTGGCATAGGATAATGTCATTGAGCCTCCTTTTCTTTAACTACTTGATGAATCCTTGAGAGTAACACTTGGGTTTCCTCCCTAAGTTTTGTAAAAGACTCATCTAACTCCTTCTAACATCTATGGATAGCCATAGCACTAAGATCAAGATGATTTGTGGTTTGGGTTATGAACCTTTCCTTGCTTTTCTTCAGAAGTTTAGTAAACAAAACTCCTTTAGAAAACTAAAACAAAAAAAACACTAAAGGAATGAAGATAAAACAACCACTCAAAAGGCAGAGGTTAGACAAAATAACAACTAGTCATTCATGACAAAGCTGTGAAATAGGCCATGTTCAATTACACATATGAAAAATCAAAATTCACATACAAGAGTTAGGTAATTACATGAGCAAGTGATGTAGCTGAGTCTCTATAGACACTCCAGTATCATCATGCACTTCAGACTCTTGAGTGCAGCATCAACACTTGGTAACTTAGAAGCAGAAGGAGAATCATCCTCTACGGCTGACACCTTAGCCCACTTCATTCTGCAATAATCAAGAGCAGCTATAATTTTCTTAGGATTGCCCAGGAAGCGAACTACTCGCCTTCCCATTTTGTCTAGGTCTCAAGTGCCAAGGCTCCAAGTTAAGAGAAAAAAGAGAAATAAGAATAATATACATATATATATAAGTATGGTTTATAAAAATGTGGTTTATAAACTCAAAGGATTTAAACTGATATTTTGAGAACTTAAATCCCAATATTTTTGAAAATATTTTTCAAGATTTTGGTGAAAACAATAGTAGCATTATTTGAAAGCAGTTATTTGAAAATTTGGTTTACGAAATTGAGATCATGTTATTTAGTATATTTACGAAGTATTTGATACCATTTGGAAATAATTTTGTTTAAGTCCAAAACGCATGAATTATATGTGCTGAACTCACCGTGGCTTGAAAATAATTCTGGTAATGACTTCAGCATCATCGGTGTTCATTTTCGGGTTTCTAAGTGGGGGATGCTATAAGATTGTTATAGTAAAATGGATTTTGAATTGATTCTAAAAGTATCATTTGTTATACAAAAGATATATGTATGTATTATTATTTCAAATGATTTGAAATAAATCTCGATGTTTAGTTCCAAAGTTTTTCTTTAAAAGAAATTTGATATGAACTTTTATGCAGAATTTTTTTAATATGTATACTACGTAGAGTGCTCGAGTTATGATGAGCCGGAATTTTTAAGCCTTTAAAATCAAAATATTTAATTGATTTAAATATTTAAAAGTTAATTTTTACTTGAATTTCAAATATCACCATTATCTGGAATTTAATTATTGGATTTAATTTTTGGAAGCTGGGTGAAATGTTGAATCTGGAGTTTTAAGCCTGTTAAAAATAATTTGAAGGCTTGTAAAATTTATTTTGATAATAGAAGTTATAAAATTGAAATTAGCAGTGGTTTGTTCAGTTTTAAAATTTTATAGTTTAAATTGAATTTAAAAATAGCCTTCCGAGGCACAGTATCGGAATTTGACGAAACCAGTTCCATTGGAACCGAATAGTGTATTATTATCGGATTTCAATTTTCGTAGTGATTGGAGTTGTTGAGTGAGCGTACGATATATAAACGCATTGAAATTTTATTTAGACGATTTGAATTTAAATAATATACCATTCAAATCATAGCCGAAATAATTTCACATCAGAATTTTGAAAGCTTTCATTTCGTGGTCACTGTAGCAAATTATCTCAAGCACGCTAACGTCAACTCAGTCCTATTTATCTAAATCAAACCCGAGCCTTGATTATCTTCAAACTAAAATCTGAGAGCTTACTTCAAAATAAAAAAATTGCGGAACAGGGGGGATACGAGAATCGAAATTTGGTTCGTTCAGCATTTACCAATCACGGCGTGTGCTCGGCCGTAGCGCCTAGGGTTTTGGGAGGATCGAACTCAAGTTCGATCGCGAGGCGTGCAGATGGTGGTGTAGTCGAGGCGCTACATCGAGGGATGTCAAAAGGCGTCGCGGCAGGCTGTGGAGGAGGGCGGTGGTTAGTGAAGGGGCGATCTAGGTGTGCTTGAGCCGTGCGCGCGCGTTTGGGTTAAGCTTGGTTTCGCTGGGACTTAGGAGTGTAGTTCTGGTGTTCGAGGCGGCGAAGTCGTGGTTTGAGACGCTTGTGGGGCAGCTAGGCTCGATCTGGACATCGGTTTTAACAGGAGGTTAATTCTGTTTTTATTTTGAATATTTTAAAATGGTTTTAAATCAGAGAAAATGTACATATGTATTAGAAGATAAATATGTTGCGATAGAAGATAAACCAAGTTATTTATTTTTATTTAAGATTTATACAATTGTATATAAACTGCAAAATAGAATAGTCCGTATATGGATATGATTTAGAAGGTAGAAATTTAAAAAGGCAATATAGATTATTTTAGAAGTATGTATGCATAGATAGTTTCAAAAGAAAACATGAAGTGGATAAATATATATAGAAACAGGAAGGGTATCTTACAGTGAACGAAAGTACAGTTGTTTTTAATAAATATAAATCATTTTGGTATAAATAGTTTCGAAGAAGAAAAGAATAAAATAAATATACATATTTTAAATTTCTGCTAGGTTTGTTTTCAATAATGGGTTTGGAGAAAAATTGTTTAATTAACTTATTTTAATTGTTTAGCTACTAAAAAAGAAATTTGTTAAAGGAAAATAATTGTTTAAATTTTCCAAATATAAACAAATCATCTAACGTGTTTAAACCAGATTTATTAGTTTAATTTTGTATTAATAATAATGTAATAGGTAGGTTCATTTATTTGGTAAACTTATTTAATTTTTAGTAACTAAAAATATTTTATTTCAGGAAAATTAATTTAAACTAAATTTTTAGTTGATTAGTTTATCAAGCAGGAAATATATATGTAGATAAGCTCAGGAAAAATAGAAATTGTAAATGAGAATATAGATTACTTTTGTAAGCATGTATGTGTCCAGAAATAAATATACATATTATACACTTACTAGTTTATTTTAAAAATGGATTTAGGTGATTTATTTAATTTCTTTAGTTACCAAATGATTTATAAAAGGAAAATTTATTTAAAATTTAATTATTTATTTAAAATAAAATCATTAGCTAGAAATTAAAATTTATTAGCCTAAATTAAATTTCTTAAATGAAATTTAAATTGTTCGATTAGTGCAAATATTAATAAATCGTATAAATGTTATACAAGGTCTGGAATTATGGAGAGACAAGCCAGTTTGGATCGAATTCGCAAAACGGAAATCAAAGGAGAGTTAATCTTACTCATTTGAATTTAAATTTAAATGATTAAATTTAAATAATTGTTTGAATGGTTGAATTGATTGGTGTGCTATAGTATGGTATATATTGGGATTGGTATTTATGTTTTGCTAACGTCTGTGGATGCAGGGAAAACAGGTTGGAGGGATCCAACTGGGTCCCTCAACATTTATTTAAATTATTTAACATTCTCTGTTGTGATTAGTTGATATTCTATGATGAGTTATATTGGAATATTGAATGTTACTATTTGATTGGATATATTTGAGTATAATGAATTACAAAAAATATATAAATTGGATTTCTGAAAGAAAATAAATTAAGTAAATTGTAAGCGAGATAATTATAGAAAATTGAATAAATTAAGAATGAATTGAAAAGGGAATGGAAGTGATGTTAAATACTAATAAATGACTTTGAGTATGAAAAGAAAAAGGATTAGAATAAACAGTAATTTATGAATTGTAAAATTAAGTGATATTAATTTAAAGGAATAAAGAATTATTTTAAAATTTAAAGTTTTAAATTTATTTAAAAGAATAAAGAAGTAATTTGAGAAATCTAAATTGGTATTCAGTTAAAAATGTTTTAAATCATAATTAAGGATTTAAATCTGGAGTTAATGGAATTTGGAATAAATGGGGTTAATTGGAAATCAATTTGGAAATTGATTCAAGTGTTTGGAATTGGGAATTTCAAGAAGAATGTGAAGAGAAATATATTTCTCTGGATAGCCAAGTACATTTTCAAAGTAAGTTTTTAAAATAAGATAAAGGTTTTAATGTTATTTAAAAAGTATGTTCTTGGAAATTTATTATTTCTAAATGTTTAAATTCTAAAGTAAATATTTTTCTCAAATCTATTATCGTAGTAATTATTTAAAAGATAACTTAGTGTTTTGTTTTAAAGAGTGAAAACCTAGTTTATATTTTATTAAGTAACCTTACTTTTAAATATTCATATAGTATGTATTTTTAACAAATTATTGAAGTAGTTTTACCTTAAATATTTTAAAGTACATTTCAATGTATAGCTTTTTAAATTATTTTAAAAAAATTAGTTTTGTGCTTGGTGATTTCAGTGGAGATAGAAAATATTTTGCAAGTTTATTCTGAAAAGAAAGATGGTTTTGAAACTGTTTTCAAGGGTTGAAAATAGAAATATATCTTGTGAAGATATTTTTTTGAGGTTAATAAATAATATGGAAAATTGTTTATTTTTGGATGGTTGTTTGTGAATATTAATTGATAGTTAAATCATCGACTATCAATATTGGCCAAATGCGCTGATCGTTTCGAAGAGACTGGGATCGAGATTTATTTCTCGAAAACCACGTCGATCCGGTTTGTACGTTTCTTGGGAAACGAGTTTGGATTCGAAGATGGAGTAGTGAAGTGCAAGGGCTAGTCGCTACTAATCCTGAGGATATTTCCGAAATGGATGTAGTAGGAATAGTGCCTTCAGTTCCGTTCGAACCCGGGACGGACTTGTATGGATGAATGCTTTCGGAACATCGTCAGGTGGACGATGAGCATTCTAAGGGATATGTTCTAAAAAGGTAACACTTAGCCTCAAGCCTCATCAACCGGGAATGACTGAAAATCAGGGGTTATGCAGCAAGGCTAGGTAGGTAGCAGCCAAGCAGGGTGAGGTCATCCCTGTCTAGATGTCCCTTTCTATTTCGGGTTAATGGGAGGTTGCTGATCCCAACCGCGGGGTGATTTCACTCGGGATTATCCAGTAAGGGGTATCTCGGTCTTGTGTTGCAGGGGAGCGGGCGTACTCCTCGGTACTGTGATCTTGGCCACGTACTGTGACATGTGGTACCCCAGTGCCTAGTCATTAGTTGGAAATCCAATCTCCCTACGAGTTTTGTTTGTATTACCCACTCTATGGCTAGTAGCTAGAATTTAATCATGTAACAATTTCGACTATTTTATAAGTATTTGTATATAGACCCTATTATAATATCAGAGGATTTCTATAAAAAGTGTTTTAGCTATCGTAAGGTAAAAACCCGATATGTTTATTTGTGGCGTGGTCTTACAAGATGCTTTTGTTTTTCAAAGGATTTTTGAAATTTAATAATCAATTGAGTGTGATCTTCTCACGTTGGTATTCCAGACTGACTCGGGTATTATTTAACTGTAATGCTCGGGTCAGACCGAGTATTATAGGATACAAGATTGATGCTGTGGAGCTCAGGAGATGAGCTGGATGATGATACGTACTTTCGTACTTGTTTTATATATTCCGCTGTGTAGAGTAGCTGCGTATCCAATTGTATGTTATTGATGTTGAGCTGTGATTGATGTACTCTGATGATGTAATATATAAACAGAGATATTTGATTTTTTGAGCAAAAATTATTTATTATCTGTTATATTTTATTCCGCTGCGATGGTTAGATTCTGTTGTTGTTTTCTATTTTCTTCTTCTATCTCTTCTTCTTTAACCCAAATGGTTCGTCTTTCTGTACATCTTGAGTTGATTGATGTAGAATAAAGTTGACTCAAGGGGTACGGATTTGCGGGCTGTTACACGAGTAGTGGCATATCCCTGAATAAATGTTGGAACTTTTCATGTTTTCCCTTTTTAGGTAAAGTGTGTTTAATAAATTCTTAAAATTTGTTAAGTTATTTTATAGACACATGTATCCTATGCAGTATGGTACATATGTCATGTTATAATACATTGTCTGGTAATATTCATTTGTTAAAATGAAATGAGATTTTTTGGCATTTTTGATAGTAGGAAAACTTTGAATCGTTATAGAACTTGAAGCAAAAAAATTTGTGTGAAAATTTAAAAGTTGAGTTTATATAACGCTTGAACTGGGAAGGTAGTAACTTAAATTACTTTTTAAGTAAAATGAATTTGATATTTTTTTATATATTCTTAGGATGAAGTGGAGTATCACACAAGTATGAACTTATGTTATAACTGTATATAAACTTGAAGTTATGTTTTATGAAATGGTTCATGAATGATTTTAGTATTAATAAGACATATTATTTGTATCAAAGAATATGATATATAAAAGAATATGATAAAATATATTGTTGTAGTTAAGAAACTAATAGAATAAAATATGTAAGTTTTACGTTGATCGTTTTATTCATGTGACTGTTCTTGATCCAGTATTAGAGTACATGATTTCGAGGTGATTTACACCGGTCCGAACAAGGATTTTTTGCTAAATTCTTGACGATGAACATTTTATAGGGATTCTTGTTAAGATAATAAAATTTTCTATCATAGTACATGTCTATGTAAGGAGAATGTAGGTTTCTAATCAAGGAACCCGATCAGAGCCTACAATAGAGAGGTCAAGTTACATATACTAGTTTGGAAGTGGAATTATGTGATCGAGCAGGTGATCAGATTTGATATTGCATATGGATAATCCATGTACATCGTATGAGCTTTAGTATATTTGCATACTATGTTTTGTTGGCTTATAAAGAGTTTAGATGATGACTCTTTGATTTGTCTATAAGGTACTATGAATGATCAACTAAGTAATAACCTGAGGTTGATGAGCATAACTTGCGCTTAATAGATTATTTATCATCCTTGTGCGATGAGAGGGTTTTAGAACCTGGACAATCCGAGAGCCATGTTTGCTACTGATTGAGTACTATTGAGTATTGCTATGTGGCTGTTTCCTTTTGTTGCTCGTAGTGGAATTTTGAGGATGAAATATTCTAAGTATTGGAGAATGTAACGACCTGGAATTTCGGACTCTTCGTATTTAAATATTTGAATTATTTAAATATTCGACTCTTGGATTAAATGTTATCAAATTAATTTAATAACCTTCTTAACCCCCTTTAAATCATAACTAATGAAAGGAAACTTGTTTGTGAAAATAATTTACAAAATAATATTCTACGAAAAAAATCGATAATATGACCGAAAATTGGTTTATCGATGAATAACTTTTTATTCAATATTAGTTTTTATCGGTGAATAACCTTTTCTTCAATATTAGTTGTTCGAACTCTTATGCACTTGTCTAATGATAAAATGTACATACTAAAAACTAATTAACATACTTTTATTCATAAATAAAATGTAATATTCTAGAATTTTCTAATGGATAAGAGATATTAACATGTTAAAGGTATTAAAGAAATTAACTAAAAAAAGAGGTGTAAAGGAGAAGTGATGTGCATGTGTGAAGGTAAGGCTTCCATGGCATGAGTGGGGGTCAGAACAAGCTTAGGCAACACTGTTTTGAGCTTATATAAGGAGGGGCATACCCTTGTATAATAATCACAAAGCTAAAAGCAAGCTCCTTTATTGTCTTCTTCTTCTCTAAATTTCTAAAGAAATCAACTCCAAATCAACTCAAAATTTGCCACAAGCCTTAGGACAACATTATAACACTTTATATCAAGTTATATCTTAAAGAAGTGAAGCCATTTTCCCCTACATCCAATGGCCATGAGCAATTATAGGTGTTTGGAGGGCAAAAACAAGTTTAAAGCTAAAAGGAAGGAAAGGTGTTTGCAAGATGATGGTAGGAAGTGTTCTTCAGTTTGGTTATGCTTGAGAATGTGTTTGTCTTGGATCTAGGTAGTTATCTCACTATCTTGTTTGTATATATTATGTATATATGTTGTGGATTTGAAATATAAAGTTAAAATGACATTAACTAATTAAGTTGTAAACATTGGACCCCTCTTGCTTTTGAAAGCAAATGACAACTTTATATTGTATAACGTCACTTATACTACACTCTTAAACATGTGGCATATCATTGACTTGATGTTTAAATGTTTTTTTGAATTGTGGGTTGAATTGAAGTAGGTTTGAAAGTGTTTGAAATGAGAATAGTCGCTATAAATGCACTTCGATATCCCTTAACTTTAACTTGTATAAATTGGATTTTTGTGATCTTAACTTGGGATAATTTGATTTGGTTGTTCTATACACATATTTTGGTGTATTGTTTAGAAAATAAATCATTCAGATAGTTATAGGAATTACGAACCACAGTTGTGAAAGTTAGAACAAAAAGGTGGTTATAAATATACCCTATAAATATAGCCTATTTTCGGATATTTTTCAAAATAAAATGGAAGATATTCTTAGTGGTTTATTTCCATGGTTTTTAAGTATCCTAAGGGTTGTACTTAAGATAATAATTTCAAGCTTAAATTATTTGTTAAAGTGGTTAAGTTAGTCGTAAAGATTGTGCATTTCAATGTGTTCTTTAACAAGGACTTTAATAGCATTTATAAATGTTGTAGTAAGTTACTTATGGTTTTAAGTGTCTAAAAATGATATTTAAATTTAGTAGTTTTATCTAATATTTTTAAAGATTCTTTCTAACCTATTTTAAAGTATTATAAAATTTGTTTGAAGTTTAAATGTATTTTTGATAATTATGTATGAATTTTCAAAGTAAAGAGGTTTTATATTATAAAACGTGTTTTTCATCAAATTATAAATCAGTTATTTTCAATTAATATTTTACATAGACATTTAAAACCTATTTACAAGTATTTATTTATATATATATATATATAAGTTTTGAAAATGGTAATTGACTAGGCTAACACTAAAACCGATGAGGTAGACTTATCTATTTGTGACCGTTAAGATTGATGTCGAGTAAGGATATGAGCAGTAGAGCTCTAACCTACCGACTTCCCTCTTGACCAAGGAATAGTTAAGTTAAAATGTATAAAATATATTAATATTTTTTGTTTACTTATTTTTTTGAAAAGTAATTTACTTTTCTTAAAGCTAAAACCCGATGAAGTAGGCTTGTCTATTTATAAGAGTTAAGATTGATGTTTGAGTAGGGATATGAGCAATAGAGCTCTAACCTACCACCTTCCCTCTTGAGCAAGGAATAGATAACTCGGGAATGTCGAAAATGTGCTAATCATGTTGTTTATTACTCATTTTGAAAGTCATTAGTACCATTCTTAACACTAAAAGCCGACGAGGTAGATTTATTATTTATGAGATTTAAGAATAAAGTGTCTAGGCAAGGCTTTGATATGTAACTAGTGCTATAACTTACTTGGATTCACTTTTGGATGAGGAATAGTTAAGTTGGAATGTTGAAAACGGGTTAAGTATATGAACTGTGATTTCTGTAAGCGATCATTTTTAATTAGATAGTCGATTAAATGACTATCGAACTTAACCAAATGTTATCTTAAATCTTTAAAAGAATGTTTCTAAAGATAATATAAGTATGAAATGGTTTTGGGTTTTCTATGACAATGTGTTAATAACATTTATCTTTAACCCTTTTTGATTATATTTATGAATGTAAATAGATCTTTAAAGGAATGTTTTAAAGATAAGTATAAGTGAAATGGTTTTGGCTTTGTAGTGATATTGTTTAGGTAACATTTGTCTGAATGGATTTATGAAAGTACTTAGATCCTTAAAAAGGATATTTTAAAGGAAATTATAACTAAGTAATCTTTTGAAAAAAGATAGAAAAAACAAAGGTTTAAAGTAAGAAATATTGTTAATGATTTTTAAATATACTTATACCATTTGAGATAAGTATATGAATACTTTTTGAAATATTAAAAGAGACAAATGAATAGTAGAAATTGATGAACGATGTTTTATAAGATAAACGAAGTTTTACTATATAGGTTTTAATTAATAAAATATTACTTAAACAAAAATGGGATTAAAAGTCGCTTATGTGACCTAATCGTGATTTGTATGACTTGATCATGCTTTGTATGTTTACTCGTTTATGGAAAACATTTAGTCATGTACTTAGCACTAAAAGGCGATGAAGTAGGCTTGTCTATCTGTGAGGTCTAAGACTGATGTTCGAGTAGGGATTTGAGCAATAGAGCTCTAACCTATCGGCTTCACCCTTGACCGAGAGATAATGTGAGATGAAAATAATGGAAATGTGATAGTTTACGAGGTTTGGTTTCCATATGAGATCGTTCTCCTTATTATTGAATTACCAAATTTGTCGACTCAGCCTTGAAGAGACCGGGATTGATAAGTATTTTACTTATCAAAAACCACTTCAAGACTGAGATACACATTCTATCTCTTAGAAGTGGATCTGTTCGAGGTGTTGGAATCCATGTGTGGTTTCGAGATCTGTTCAAGATGTAGGAATCTAGTTAAGGATTCGGGTTCTGTTCGAGTGATGAAGACTCGTGTGGAAGATGTCGAACATGATCAGGACATTAGAAATGGCTAAATACAGAGTAGGCTACAAAACCTAGGGTTTAGCTAACCCGTGTTAGGCATTATCAACTCTATATCTAGAAATGCTTATCGATTGTTGGCCACTGGAAGTTGATGATATTTGGTTCACATTGTTCATGTTTATGTTTGGCCGATGGGCTGCTTATGTTTTCCTTACGGTATATTTTATTAGAGATATATAGCGCTCAGAAGGTAACTTCTGATCATTATGCATGGAGATTGGATTTCAGCTTGACTGAAGGGATCTCCGTAGAAAATCCATTATACGAACGTTCCTTGTCGGTTCCGATTACACCATTCAATAGGCTGCTGAATGTAATCAATGTAACCATTCCAACTATGTTATATATTTATATTGTTCACCTTAGACGTTATCTATTTTCTCACTTTATGTACTTATTAGATAGTAGTTCTTTTGAGGGGATAACCATAGGCATTCCATACGGTCTCAAAAGTACTGTAATATGTTGTACACATATTTCTTGAGTTTCTCAAACTAGACTTATGTTTGACGTTTGATTTTTGTTTTCCCTGAATTCCTCGCGTACTCTTTCGAGTAGTTTGAGAAATATAGGTTTTTTTGATGTTCTTTGGAGCTCGAGAAGACGAGCTGGATGTTTTACCTACTGTAGTATTCTTATTTCTGACTATACTGTACATATCAACGTTTACAAGGACTGATAGTTATAACTTTCCAAACTAATGGTAATACTTAGATTTTGTAACTTTGAAATTTTCGTATTAGAGCAACACTTTGTATCATTCTTTTGATATTATATGTTATCGTTCCATTGTGAGATTCTGGTGTTATTTTCTCTTCTTTTTTTTGTATTTCTTTTTCCTTAAATATTACCTTAACAATTCGTCTTTCCAACACTAGGGTGCTCAGAATATGAATACCATGGATGTATTAGTGTCGACATTGGAGGTCGAAAAGGCGGGTCGTTACATATTTCATAAGAAATAAATTATTCCATAAGTCGAGATCACTTAATATAATATACTAAAGATTATGAATCTTCAACATAATATTATCTTCTATTATATATATATATATATATATATATATATATTAATAAAATATTTGCATACTCCTTAGTTGTTGAGCAAACTCAAGCTAGGGACATTATGTGTAGTATTATTAATATATTGAATAGATGAGGTAAGATAACTATATATATTTGTTGAGCAAACTCAAGGTACATATGTCGTCGCAATATAGTGGGTATAAGCGAATAATCTCTTTCAATTTGTTGAGAAAACTCAAAGTCGAAATGAGACTAGGACAAGGTACCAAGGGTTTGGAGTTGCATATGATACAACCGATGAGGAGTTATCCATCGTCCATGGAGCTATGACTTGATGAGCAAACCCAAGGTCGAAATTCCAAGACTGGCAAGTCCTAACACCCACTAGTGAATTTCAAAGACTTCTATGTTTCGACTTAGACTTTGGTGAAATATAAAAGACTAGTGGGTGCCTTAATAGAAAAATAAAATGATAAAATTTAACCTTTCTAATATTGTAAGAACATATGCTATATAATGTTATAATAATCTATATTGATAAATTTGGGCATTTAAAATGATTGATAAAACATTTATTAATTAAAATATACAAATGAACTGAATTGAAAACTGAAAATAAAAATATAAAATATGCTTACTAAGAAATGCTTATTGCATGTTAACATTTTGACAGCCATGCAAGCGCCTGATTTTACAATTACTTAATATGTTTGTAATTTGGTTGCTTATGTGTTTATTTGGCTAAGACTGTATATTGCATTCTATTAGTTTTAAACTCAAAAGCAATATGAGACTATGGATATTTGATCCATATACGATCATATGTGTGTGTGTGTGTTATATGGTGAGTGGTCATTGTTTGTAATGTATGATACTTCAATGAAATTAGTTCGTCGAAAGAAAACAAATAAACCGTACCATGAGGTTGAGTATTCAATTTGATTGATTACAATAAAGATTGTATTATTTCAAATGTAACGCTAGAGCAAAACTACAAGATAGATCTAAGAATTTGATCATTGAAATGTCAGTTCGATCATTTTACGCAGAGTGCATATATGATGTCCTTAAATGTTAAGGTCGATCGAGTGCACTTTTGTAAAGAGTTCATTATGATGTTGTACTAAGGGTATTCTTATGAATGGTTCAACAATTTAGAAAGAAAAACGAATGTACAAGAGTGGTAGATGTGCTTTAAGGTATAGTTAAGATGAAAAGAGTGAATGGTCACTTCTGCTTCATAAAGAAACATCGAAGATGAGAATTGTGATACTAACGTGTGATATTTGACATTGGAAGAAGAAATATGATTTCTATTCTAAAACATATTTTCATATAGAAAACTATTTTCTATGAGATTTATTTCTTTGATTTTAAGATTTTTGATCAACAAACTCTTCATTGTAAACTAGTTATAGCATACGAAATAAATTATCTACATTAAGTGAATAATAGACCTTCGAATTTAGTATGCTATTATAGTAATGACAAAAATAGTAGGAGCATGCCATATAACACTTATTGATAGCGTCAAGTTATGAAAATTATTTTCGTAAAACATACCGAACATAATTTATTAAATAATGACTAATTTTCGGTATCGACTAAAAAATAGACATAGTTATATTTTAGTGTGAATATTATGAATATTCATTATGAAATAAAACTATAATGTGTTATTTGTTTTCATAACAAAAGAGATGCAATGGAAAGTACCGAAGTGTCTAAAAATTGTTTACAATTATTTTGGAATTATAGACTTATCCGAAGTTTAGAGAAATAATTTTTATTATATAATTATGAACCATATCATACTGGTAATTATATCTCAAAAAATTAAGGGCCATGCACCCATTTAATAGGGTCATAAGAGTTGATGAACCCTTTAGATTGGTACATATAGATATATGCAATCATAAGTTTATTAATTCCAAAATGGTTCCACATACTTCATTATATTCATTAGTGAGTTATCACAGATAAGGACATGTGTATTTGATGCACATGTACAACTCTATGATAAACTCATAGGATGCAAAATAGAAGTAAATAATATAACATGACAAGGAAATGATTGGATCTAATCGAATAGATAAGTATAGTGGAAAGAGTTTCAAATGTACCTAATGAATAAAGATTCAATCTCAAAGATCACTCATCCCTACAATACATAATGATATGTTGATAATGAATAGTGGAAATTTGTTGGACAAAGTCCAATAATGATGAGTGAAGTTGGGTTAAACTCTTTTTATAGGGTGTACGCTTAAGATTGGTACATAAAGGTTAAAATTTATATCATCCAAAAAATGGTTTATAAAACTATACATGATAAGGCGTTATAAAAAATCCCTACATATCCTTGGCGAAGGAGTTGAAAGGTTGTGTGAATAAAAAACAATGCTTAATTGTTATATGTAAGGGATCTTGATTAATTATCCTTCAAGAATTTTGGAAACAACGGTCATTAAATGACTATTTATGTAATGAACTTAGATATATTGTGAACTAATGAAAAAACAATTTTATGTAAGACAATTCATAATATGTTTATGAATGCCCACTCTATTGCACTGAGAAAAAACTGTTGTTTCAAGAAATACAAATTTCATATTGAAGGAATTTCTTTAAGAAACTATTAGTATAAAATGAAGTTGGATACTATCCAAATTAAAGAGAAACTGCAAGTATCTTGTCAATGTCAAGCATAAATAATCTTCGGTTGTTTAACTAAACCATTAGGAATATTGACTCTATGATATTGTATGATGCGTAAATTTGAAATAAATTCCCAGTACATTATCAAAATATGATTTTAATCGTCATACCCAAAGGGATATGATCAATTGGCCGCAAACGTGTCTTTGAGAGAGAGACAAATGTAGTTGGAATACAATGAGATGCTTTGATAAGAATAATACTGTAAATTTCAGTTATTGAACTTAATGTAACAGGTTCACCATTCGATATGCTCAAGTTATTTCAGATTCACGCATAAAATTATTTCTTAGTATGGCTTTGGGATTGGTACATATATGCTAAAATGGAAAATTATAAATAATGATTTAGAATAGATAGTTTGTGCATAACTACCAAAACAACTCGAAGTTAGTGGGAAGGATATTATGTTTGTAGCTTTTTGGATATGATCCAAGAAATGATAGAAAGTATCGTTTTATAAGCATCATAATTGAATAAATATTTTGATAAAAATATAAAATAGTTTGGTTATCAGTCAAAATGTAGAGAAAATGTGTGTTCATAAGAAGGAATGTCAAAAGGTACATCATTATTTCTAAGCCATAAGTAAACAACATATTGTTAATCGTTTACAGTGTACTTGAGTTAAAATCATCCTTAGTTGTTTTCGTACTCGACATTGGATTTGTAAATATTGTCTTTTATAATAAGTATAAAAATATTGGGAATTTCCCAAATGCTATGTAAGGACACCTTATTAAAATGTTTAATACAAAACATGTAAGATGATTCCTTATGCATTGGTAATAGGAAATATCATAGATGTAATGTTGTCTACAATATCGTGATTTTTTTATGTACTTAATATATAAAGCAAATATCAAATTCAAATGGATATCACTAAAAGTTTGTTTGAGGTATTCTTATATATTTATGAAATACTAGAGAATTGTTTACAAAAATAACGAACTCCTTAAGGAGCATTCAAACTCCAACTTCATAAGTGATATTGAGTATAATACGTTAGTAATCAATTCAAGTTAAGAATCTTTAAATTTGAAATGTTCCAAATGAAAGAATGTGGTTGATTTAATGAAAGGGCTTAGTACGTCACCTTGAGTAATACCATGATAAAAGCAATGTATATATAATAAATGCACAAATTTTATAACTAAGCTGTGGTTGATTTCAAATATTGAGAATCTCGTAACATTGTTTTATGATAACAATGCCACGATATAGTTCATAACAAAACTTAGAGCTCATTAAAAGTCGAGAGACATGCTCCGAATTGTTCCATATGACAAAGGTTGTTGATCAGTATCGAAAAAAGTTGATTGACATAGTATATGATTAAAATATAATAACATACTGTAACATCCCTTATTCTAAGGTTCAAAACTAAATGCTTTGGATGTTGCAGTCATCCATTGTTATTAATTTCCTATGACAAAATACGGCTGTGTTAATCATATCAATAATCAGGAGCATATGAATATGAAAAATGTTCTAACACAATTCAGAAATAACTTTTTCATTTCATTATAAAATATGATCTCATATTCATTACATAATCCCATTTGCAATTCCATGTCCAGAGAAAATATAACTATTACAAAATACTCCATAAGAAACATATGAAGATGCTCCCTTGGTTGATCAAAGGGAAATTACACAACTTTGTCATTACATCCAAATAGACAAAACCAAACTACACAGTGGAAATAGATAAAGCTCATAAGAGCTAGATTGCCTCCTGCACGTCTACGGAAGCTTATTCATCTAACTGAAAACCTAACTTCCTTATTCTTGACCTACTCAAATGAGTACCCAAGAGTTTAGAGGGATAAATAAAAACTTTGGATGAGACAACAGTCTGGTATGAATAACAACCTACCATCTCAAGCCAAATAGATATCTAGTGAGACCACGTTGCTTAGCGGAACGGATTTCCCGTCACTAATATCTTAATCAAAACAAATTAACCATATACTATGCTCCTGCAACCACAATGATTATAACATAAAAATAGCATACATGGTTATGCAATATATACTGAATTACCCATCCTATTTTATTAGATTACCCATCTTAATTTCAAATGATTACCCGTCATAGTTTAAACTAACTATCCATCTCATTTTAATCTGACCGCTAGTCTTATAATTACATGGACTACTCATCTCACATTTAAACATATTCATAGTTATGTGTACTATCCATCTCACATGCAAATATTACTTGGATTACCCTTCCCCTACCATATTGACTACCCACCACATATGGTTCCACCTTTTAAATTATATGGACTATCCATCACACATGTTCCACTTAATTTACAATGATGTAGAATATCCGTCACACATCCCATAGTTTTCCTATGATGAATATGAATCCTTCATTAACTTCATAGAGACTATCCATCTGCGTTATAATGTGGAGTATCCATCTCACATCTCATAGATTTTCTAGGATGACTGTGAAGTCATCATTTAACGATTTAATTCTTATTACCCATATGTTAAACCTACGTCTACTGATGTCCCAAATTAGGTTATCTCCCCTTAAAGTTATAGCATTTCAAATTAAAGTACATTGGTATCTCCAATGATTGGGGTTGAACTCATTTAAGAAAATAAATTGGTATCCCCAATGATAAAGTCGCATTTATAAAACATTTAGTTTATTGAAACTATTCTACTTTGGTGTCCCCAATGATAGCGTCGACATTAACAATCAAAATAGCATTAGTATCCCTTGTGTTTAAAGTTGAAATCATGAAACAATGGGCTCTCCGAGGTTAATGAATTAGAATATAACACATGTGGTATTAAAATAACATTGGCCTCTATCCAAGATCAAAGACGAACTTAAAGTTCTTTTAAGTAAAAAATATTGTCAAAGATAGGGACATCGATCCTTATGTAATATAGGCTATCCACGATTTTAAACTAAACCTTAGGATTTTATAAAGCAATGGCTAACTACCGAAAACATAAGGTCTTTGACCCTCTCTAATATAGGTTGCTTCGCCTCTAAAAATAGTCTTAGCTTACATGAAAACAAAGTCTCTCCATCATTGAAAGGAAGAAGTGTGGCATCGTTGCCGAATAGTATAATGTCGCCGACCTTGATGAATCGCAGCACCAAGACTAACGGTTCTATTTAAAACTTGATACTTAACTTACTTTCGGCTATTATGCCACCTAAAATATATATGGGGTCGAAGTCATAACAAGCGGCATCCCTACCTTTTGCATAGTGGACTTCAAAGATATTAAAAGTAATGGTATGCGGCTTCAATTAAAATCATAGTCGAAGAGGGATATCATCGAATTGGATTAATCATGAAGTGGCATTGCCACCAAACATAAGTTGCCGACGATGTCTAAGTTGATACTGTTGGATTCATTCCATAGCTACCTATGTAGCGACCATATGCTTCCTTCTATGTCAACATCGGCACTCACAGGAGCGACGTTACTTTAGGCTGGACGAGAATAATATTGACACAGCCCTATCGTAATTATCAATAAAACCAATTTATTACTAATAAAAGTAAATGCATTTCACCAAACCATAATTTTTATCTAATTTGTATTGGATAAAACAATCTCTTTAATAATGTTTTTCAAAATTAATGCCGCATACATTTTTCAAATTCCAAAACATGTACCAAACTAGTTAATTGATATACTTAATTAGTTTTCCTATTAAACACTTTTCTAGCATATAAAATTGACAATAATTGGAAATCTCTTGGAAAAATCCAAAAAATTCATAGAATTACCAAATACCAAATTCTTCATCATATAAAAATTTCGGAGCCAAAAACCCTATTTAATTATTTTTAATAATTAAAACCCAAAATTAATCCAATTTCCTCCTTTTAAAATTCATAAAATATTCAATTTAATTTGGAAAGTTATGAAATTAAAAAATCATCTCCAAAATATCCTTTTATGCATCATATAAAAAATTCAAATCATTTGGAGAACAAAACTTAGGTTTTACCCTTAAAACCCACTTAAATAATTTCATAAAAATTACATAAATCATTGTTCTATCCAAACAATGATTATGCTAAGCTATTTTGACAAAACTAACTATAATCATTTGGGTACTATCCACTACCTAACTCTAAAATAAACAAAAGAGATGGATCTTGTATTATTCACCTTAGAAGTAATTGTTGGAGTTGAAATTTGATTTGGGTTTATCTCCTTCTATACTTTGCTTGAATCTCCCTATGGTTTCATGCTTCTTCCTCCTAGGTTTTGGCCGACCTCTTTAGGTTTTTATGTTGATTGTTTCTGTTTGGAAAAAATAATAATGATATGAAGGAGAGAGTGTCTAAGAGGTAAAATATAGTTCCATACCTAAATTGCCACTCTCACATACCTTCCGATATATTAATTTTTCCAAAACAATCTCGTTAATTAATTTATTAAGGCACAACCTTATTAACAACCAAATCTCATTATCCTTAACTGTCTATATTATTCTTGTTTAATCTATCCATGTAAATATCCTGAATAATGTTAACTAAAATTTGGGATGTTTCGGGCTCTCCTCCTTAAATAATTTCATCCTTGAAATTCAGTAAGGACTACATAACAAGCATATCGAACATGCCAATAATGCTAGTATATCCTACCAGTTATAAAGTCTATTGACAACAAATATAAAACATACCATCATAACAGCTCATGATAAGTATCTATAATCCTTTCCTCTGCCACCCAAGTATAATCTTTCTCGTTGTCACTCCACTAGACTTTCACTGACCTAATTGCCTTGTTTCTTAATTTCTTCTCATCTCTCACTACAACTCGAACTAGTTGTGTCACAAAAGTCAAATCTAGTTCTACTAGAAAATCTTCTAATGAAGTTGGAGCAATAGTAGTCTTTGGATCATGCACATACTTCCTAAGATTAGAAACATGAAACACATTATGGACACCTACCAAACTACTCGGTAAACGAGTTTTTCGATCCTCTCTATAATAGGGAATAGTCCAACATATCTCAATGTCATTTTCCTTGACTTTCCTAATTGTACCATGCCCTTCATCTATGATACTTTAATATAAACACGATCTCCAACTGAGAACTCAAGATCATTACGCCTTTTATCTACATAATTTTTCTACCCAGATTGAGCTTCTCTCATCCTATCCCGAATTAACTCAATCTTCTCTATAGCTTCTCTCAACATATCTGGACCATGGACCAAGCTATCTCTGGTCTCCAAAAAACATGCTAGTTATTTGCATGGCCTTCCATATAAGCTTCGAAAGGCATCATTCCTATACTAGTTTGATAACTATTATTATGGGAAAACTCAACCAAGTGCAAATGGCTCTCTCACAACCCAACAAAATCTAGTACACAAGTCCTCCATAAATCTTCAAGTACCTTATTGACTCTCTTTGTTTGCCTATCTGTCTATGGAAGATAAGCGGTACTCATCTTAAGCTCTTTACCTAACACTTCCTGTAGACTCTTCAAGAATTCACTAGTGAACAAGGCTTCTCTATCACCGACTATACTAATAGGAATCCTATGTAGTCTAATAATGTTTTACATAAACCATTTAGCCAAAACATATGCCACCCTAGTTGACATGGCGGGAATGAAGTGTGGGCTCTTGGTCAGTCTATCCACTATGACCCAAATATTTTCATTTCCCCAGTTCGACCTTGGCAACCCATCAATAAAATCCATGGATATCGAATCCTATTTCCAAATTGATATATCTAAAGGCTGAAGCAATCCACTTGGCTTATGATGTTCGGCTTTCACTTACTGGAAATTTGCACATTGCTTCACCCATAAGCCTACATCCCTCTACATGCCTTCCGAGAAAAAACTTCTCTTCATGTCCTAATACATCTTGGTTCCCCTGTGATGAATCGTAAATTTCAATCGACAACACTCCCTAAGAACTTCCCATCATAGTTTCTAATATTTGGAACATATAATCGTCCCTTCTTCCTTAACCATGTTCTCTGGTCAAGACTAAAATCCTTTAGATCATCGATCTCGGTTCCAGCTTCCAATCTTCCAATCCTTTCGGCTAGCAATGGATCATCTCTCTGCTTAAAAGCAATCCTTTCGATCAACATTGGTCAAAATTCCAAGCAAGATAACATGGTTGCGCTTTGACTAGAACTAGTCATCGATCTTAACTGCATACTTCAAGTAGTCAATGCCTCTAAATCCTTCCATTCAGCCAACATAACTAACATCATATTCTAATGTTTTCTGCTAAGTGCATGTGCAACTTTATTTTCTTTCCCCGGTGTATACTCAAAACCGAAATCATAAGTTGCTAAAAAATTTAGCTACCTCTATTATCTCATATTCAACCATTTTTAAAAGCATAAATACCTCAAAGACTTGTGATCCATATACAACTCGAATCATTCTTCTTAGATGTAATGCCTCCATACTTTCAATGGGAAAATTAGCACTGCCAGCTCCAAATAATGAGTCGGGTATTTAACTTCATGTGGTTTGAGCTATTGTTAGCATAGGCGATCACTTTACCCCTCTATATCAATATAGCTCCTAATCCCTTTCTACATGCATTTGTGCATACCACTAAATCTTGTTTCTCGTGTGAACAACTAATACGAGCGCATTGGTCAACAAATCCTTCAACTTAAGGAATGCTTCCTTACATTTATCAGACCAAATAAACTTCACGTTCTTTCTGGATAGTTTAGTCAGGTGTGTTATTATCCATGATAAATCCTTGATAAATCCCTGGTAATAGCCAGCCAATCCAAGAAAACTCCTTATCTCGGTCATCATCTTGGGTCTTTTCCAACCGTTAACATATTAGATCTTGGCTGGATTGATTGACAACCCTTTCTATGAAACTACAACCAAAAAACTTCACTTGCTTCTTCCAGAAATGACATTTCAAAACTTCACTTTAAGCTGATATTGCCTCAACATCTCAAGCACTATTCTAAGATGAATCTCGTGATCGCTTTCATCCTTAGAACATATCAGAATGTCATCAATGAAAACCAACAGAAACCTATCCAAGTGCTATTGGAAAATTTGGTTCATCAAATCCACAAAGAAAGCCGGTGCATTAGTTAACCCGAATAGCATCACTAACCATTCGTACCGAACCATATCTCATTCGAAACGCCATCAAAGGAATATTGTCCTCCGCTACTCTTAATTGATGGAACCTTGTCGCCAAATCCAACTGAGAAAATACTTTGCCTCCACTCAACTGATCAAATAAATCATCAATTATCGGCAAACAATATCGATTCTTTATCGTTTTCTTATTCAATTTACAATAATCGATGCATAATCTTAATAACCCATCCGATTTCTTCACGAATACTGCGGTCGCTTCCCAAGGCAAACTACTTTGTCTAATAAATCCATTTCCTTCTAAGTCCATTAGCTGCACCTTTAATTCCTTTATCTCAGTAGGTTTCAACCTGTTAGGTGGTCCAATCATGGGTTCGCCTTCAGATTCAAGACCTATTCGAAACTTAATAACTTGTTTCAATGGTAATCCTATAACCAGCTCAAAAACATCTGCAAATTCTCTTACAATTAAAACCCGATTCAATTCATCTTACACTTTTGTGGCACCAAATAAAGCATAAATTTTTGGACCCGAATTCTCAACCGAGTATATTATTCAGTCTTCACTATTAGAGTGTCTTAATATATTCTTCTATCCTGACACAATATCCTAGCATCGTATCTGCTCAACCAATCCATACCTAAAATAACCCCAAAACCCACAAAATCAAACACAAACAAACTACAAGCAAACGTATAACCTAGAAACTCAAATTCTAGATGGTCACATCTCACTTCTAGAGTTGCATGCCCTCTTATTGAATTAACCACCCTTAAGGAAGTAACAAAGTATGTGGTCTTAATTCTAACTTATCTACCAAACACTAAGATACAAAAGAATATAATGCACCAATATCAAACTATACATTAACTGGTATGCTATGAATCAAAAACGTACCTTCCATCACAGTTTTTCCCTTGTCTTCTACTATTAGCTTAGATGATGAAGGTTCAAAAGCAAAAACTTTTACATTTCCTGCCTTGGCTGCTTCTGGACATTTGTTCTTATAATGCCCCCACTTGGTCACAATTAAAGCACTTCACATTATGCTTGCCCACAACCATATTGCCATCACTAGATCAACACTCATTAGCATAGTGCCCCTTCTTGTCACAATTGTAACAAACAATATCAGCTTTTCCTTTTTGGTCGCTCTACCATTTCGAACAACATTCTTTTTAAAGAATTTCCTCTTCTTAGTTTGAGAATTTTGGTTCTCCACTGACTCTCATTCCCAAAGGTCGAAGCATTTCTTCATTCCTGATAGCTATCTCCACCACTTCATTCGATTGATTTCTGAGATGTGGCATGGTTTCCCTAGCAACCTCTGGCCTCAACCCCCGGATAAACTTCTCGTTTCTTTTAATAACAGTGTCAACAATGGCATACCCATATCTGGATAGTTCATCAAATTTAACGGAGTACTCTGACACTGACATTTCCCTTTGCTCCAATTCCGTGAAATTCTTAAGCAGGGCTGATTTAGCTACCTCAAACAAAAATCTTTCCTCAAATATCCTTTGAAATTATTCCTAAGCCAACTCTTTTTCTGGTACTTCCATGGATACCATACTCTACCAAAACAAAGCGGCCCCTTGCAACTGTCTTGAAGCTAATCTCCTTTTCTACTCATCATTTAGACCCAAATCAGCAAAATTCCTTTCACAGTGCAATAGCCAATTCTCCACTTGAATTGCATGCTCTGTTTCAAGAAAAGGCTTTCCACCTAGACATGTGTAATCTTGACTAAGCTTAGCATAATTATTACTAACTAGTGCCACAGGATTGACTCCTCCCTCATTAGCAGCATTTCCTCCGACTACCCCTACAGCTACTCCAGCTTGCATCAGATTGACAAAGAATTAATACATAGTCCCCATATCTACTGATAGGGTCACAACACCTACATTGGCGTTTGCATGTTGATTAGCATTTTCCCGTCGACCTAGGTTCCTCCTGATGTTGGGTCGAGCATCTCCATTAGTTGTGGTGCTTCCGCCACCTACATTCACTCTTTCGTTTCCTGCTTTCGTATCTTTCTTTCTCGTAAATCTACATATGAGCCTTAGTAAGATACATAAGAACTGTCTAAGAGGGAGGGGATAATACTTACTTATATATAGAAAATACGAGTAATTTACAATAACGTTATCCCGAACCCCAATCTTATTCTATGACGTAGTTGGATTATGTTTTCAAAATCTTTTTAAGTTTTGTCATAAACCTATGCTCTAATGCCAACTCGGAATATTCCCTTTCGGAGGCCCAAAACTAACCGCTATAGAAGTTGTAGTCATCCATAGTTATTAATTCTTGATGATAAAATATAGCTATGTTGATCATATCAATAATTAGGAGCACATGAATATGAAAAATCATCTAACATAATTCAAAAATAACCTTTTCATTCCATTTCAAAATATGATTTCATATTAATTACATAATCTCATTTGCGATTCCATGTTAAGATAAAATATAATCGTTACAAAATACTCTAAGAGCGACACATGAAGATGTCATCTTGATTGGTTAGAGTCTAATACATAGCAACTATACAACTTTTCCAATACATCCAAATAGACAAAACCAAACTGCACAGTGGAAATAGATAAAGCTCCTAATAGCTAGATTGCCTCCTGCACGTCTCCGAAAGCTTATTCATCTAACTAGAAAACTGATATCCCTTACTTCCGACTACTCAAATGAGTACTGAGAATTTAAGGGTAGAAACAAAAAATTCGGGCCAGACAATGGTTTGGTATGAATAATAACTTACCATCTCGAACCAAATAGATATCTAATGAGACCACATCATTGTGCGGAACGGGTTTTTTCCTTGCTAATATCTTAATCAAAACTAATTAACCATATACCGTGATCCAGCAACCAAAATGGTAGAACGTAAAAATAGCATTTATAGTTATGCAACATCATACATGTTCCATTTAATTTCAATGATGTGGACTATCCATCACGCGTCCTATAGTTTTCCTATGATGACTATGAACTCTTCATTAACCTCATAAAGACTATCCATCTACGGTATGACGCGGACTATCCATCTCACATCCCATATTTTTCCTAGGATGATTATGAACCCGTCATTTAGCAATTTAATTCATGTTGTCTGCATGTTTAATCTACGTCTATTGGTGTCCCTAATTAAGTTATCTACCCTTAAAGTTATAACATTTCAAAGTAAAGTACATTGGTATGTCCAATGATTGTTGCCAAACTCATTTAAGGAAATACATCTGGTATACCCAATAATAAATTCGCACTTATAAAACATTTAGTTTATCGAAACTGATCTACTTTGGAGTCGCCAATGATAATATCGACATTTACAATCAAATTGCATTGGTGTCAATAGTGTTTAAAGTTGAAGCATGAAATAATGGGCTCTCCGACGTTAATGAATTTGAATATAGCTCATGCAGTATCAAAACAACGTCAGCCTCTATCCAAGGTCAAAGACAAACTTAAAAGTTCTTTTAAGTAAAAAAAGACTTATGTCAAAGATAGGGACATCGAACCTTATGTAACATAGGTTAGCCACCTTCTAAAAAAATATCTTAGGATTTTACAAAGCAATGGCTAACTGCCTAAAACATAGGGTCATCGACCCTCTTGAATATAGGTAGTTTCACCTCTTTAAAACAGTCTTAGTTTACATGAAAACAAGGCCTCTCCAGGGTTATAAGGCAGAAATGAGGCATCGTTGCCAAATAGTATAATGTCATCGACCTTGATGAATCATGACATTAGGACCAGCGAAGTCCATTTAAAACCTAATACTTAATTTCGACTATTATCCCACTTAATATATATAGGGTCGAAGTCATAACAAGCTTCATCCCTACCTTTGCATAGTGGACTTCCAAGACATTGAAAATAATGGTATGCGGCTTTAATTAAAATCATAGTTGGAAGGGGACGACGTCGACTTAGATTTATTACAAAGTGACATCGCTGCGACAATGTCGGCGTCGACACCGTTGGATTCATTCTGTTGCTACCAAAGTAGCCATCATGTGCTTCCTTCTATGTCAACGTCGACACTCATAGGAGCAGTGTTACTTTAGGCTTGGCGAGAATAATAGTGACATGGCCCTATCATAATTATCAATAAAACCGATTTATTACTAATAAAACTAATTGCTTTCACCAAATCTTAATTCTTTTCCAAATTCTATTGGATAAAACAATCTCTTTAATAATGCTTTTTAGAAATTATTGCCGCATGCATTTTTCATAATCTAAAACATATACCAAACTAATTAATTAATATCCTTGATTAATTTTCCTTTTAAATGCTTTTCTAGATATAAAATTCATAAATATTTGAAATCTCTTGGGAAAAATTTACAGAAATTCTATATACCATGTTCTTTATCATATAACAATTTCAAAGCTATTTAATTATTTTTAACCATTAAAACCTGAAATTGGTCCAATATCCTCCTTTGGAAATTCATAAAATATTCAATTTAATTTGAAAAATTATGAAATTAAAAACTCACCTCTAAAATATCCTTTTACAGTTCATATAAAAAATTCAGTTTTACCCTTAAAATCCACTTAACAATTTCATAAAAATTCCATAAATAATTGTTTTATCCAAACAATGATTATACTACCATATTTGGCAAAACAAACAATAATCATTTGGGTAGTATCCATAACCCAACTCTAAAACAAGTAAAAGAGATGGACCTTTTATTATTCACCTTAGAATTAATTGCTAAAGTTGAGATTTGATTCGGTTTTAGCTTCCTCTAAATTTTGCTTGAATCTCCCTTTGGTTTCGTCCTTCTTTCTCCTTAGTTATGGCCGATCTCTTTGGGTTTTTCTTTCGATTTTTTTGTTTGTGAAAAATGATAATGATATGAGGGGGACAGAGTTTAAGAGATAAATGATAGGTCTATACCTTAATTGCCCCTCTCATATACCCTCTTATGTATTAAGTTTTTCAAGACAATCCCAGTAGTTAATTTATTAAGGTAGGACCTTATTAATGACTAAATCTCATTCTCCTTAACTATTTACATTATTTTTATTTAATCTATCCAATTAAATAACATAAATAACATTAACTAAAATTTAGGGTGTTACACATACCCATTCACTAAGGGACCGACCCGACTGGTTTTCGAGGAAACCGGTTGGAGAAATTGGACTAAGATTCCATACTTGGCCCTGAGTGCAAGTGAGGGATTAATAGAGTTAGCGGTATGCTCTAAGGGAATTATCTAATTTGTTACATCTATCTAAATCGATAATCAATCTTGTTCGAAATAAAAGGTATTTTCTTTGTGTTATATACTTGATACAATGTGTTAAATATTAATTAATTAATTAAATTAAAAGTATATTTAACAGATAATCCATAAATGGTATGTTTTGTGATAATAGTTGCAAAGTGTTGTAACTAAGAGTAATTTATCACAGTAAAAATAAATATATCATTTTAAATATTCCTTGTCAAGATGCATCTAGATTGGATATCGATATATCCATTGAGACTAAAGTACGTAAGGCTCTTCAAAATGTTTGGCAGTTTATTACTTATGGTAGATGGGAGCATCACGGGGTTAGGTACTGATAATTATTAGATAAATATGGAATGACTCACTCGATAGTTTTCAGTTGGTTAATGTAGCTAAGATCAAACAGAAAATATCAACATAACTAATTTACACAATTCTTTCGACTTGAGAATATTATTTCTCTTCAATGTTGAAGCTCTGCTTTAATTATAGTTAAATTATGGAATAAAGTCCATCGAACAACTATAGTTGGGTTGAGTGGAAGCATTGGAAGCAAAACACTAATTGAGAGAGGATTCGTCTCTGTTATATGAGGTTAGTATCATGATCAATTGAAGCTAACTTAAAGTCGGTATCTCCGGCCAGATCATCCGGTTAATAATGATTGTTACTATCAAACTAAGGACTTTGTGTTTGGACTATAAAGTTGAATATGAATTGTAACAACCCGCCTTTTCGATCCTCAGAAGTTGACACTAATACATCCACGGTATTTATGTGCCGAGCATCCAAGTGCCGGAAAGACAGATTATTAGTGGTGAAAGAAAAGAAAGACAAGGAGAAACTAAAGAACACATAATCTCACAACACAAAGGAACAATATATAATAATCAATATAAAATTTTACATAATTAATATAAAATTTTACATAATTATTTGCAAAATGATATGTCAGAGTCATAATAGTACAACTACTTACCTGAGACAGTTATAACTAACTGTCCCTACTTAATCGATACGAATTTCATCCAAAAAAGCAAAAATAAGTAAATATACGAGGGATACATCTTGGGCATCCAGCTCGACTCCTGAGCTACAAAGAATCCAATGCTAATCTGAAAATATGCTTGGTCAGACCCAAGCATTATAAGAAAAATAACTCCCGGATCAATCTGATAAAACCAGCGCAAGAAACTCAAATCATAAGAAATTTTATTTAAACTTATAAACTCTTTAAAAACAAAGGTATCTTATAAGACTGACTGCACATAAACACGGATGGGTTTTTACCTTATGATAACCAAAACATTTTTATAGAAAATCTAGTAATATTATAATAGTGTCTAGGGTTTAAAGTAAAATATGAATATAGATGAAATGCTCGCATATCACATTTCAACATAGTTGGGCACAACTAAGTATGTATGATGCTTATTGGAGAATGGGTTCCATAAAATGACAAGGTAAGGGACTACCTTCCAAATAGTACACCTTTAGATAAAATGTACTTGGCATCGGCAAAAACATCTTGCACCCCTACTACACAAGACCGGCCTATCCTTACTGGATTGTACCGAATATGATTACCCATTGGTTGATGGGCCCCAAAGCATACATACAGATATCGACTCTATATAAGGTAATAACCATACCCTAATGAGAGCAAGCCACATAGCCCTACTACATCTATCTTGTTTTAGCTGTATCCTGTTGGTTTGAAGTAGTTTTCGAATAACATATCATATTTTGGTCACTCCAAACAAACAACCGATAGTTTCTAGTTGACTTATTCCCAGTTCTTTTGGGAGTATACAACAAGTATTTGAGTCCTCACCTAGGGACTCGCATATACAATCATACTTTCTAAGTCAAAACCGGTCAAGATTTGATAGTCAGTTATTTAACTATAAAATACACAAACAAACAAAAATTTAGAGATTTAGTTACCCATAGCAACCACTAAGCCTCAAGAACAAATCTTCATCTATTAAATCTCTTTTCAAAACGTTGATCAACATTCATATACTTGTCTCACTGACATAAATATATTCACAAATATTTGAGAAAGATTTCTTATTTCAAATAATATTAAAAGGATCAAAAAATGTTATTTAAATTACAGATAAGGATGACCCCAAACTCCGTTTCTTCAGTGCTAAGCATGAAACAATTATCCACACCCTCAAAATTAAGAAGGTCGGCTAAGGAAAATACCATATCCAATTCTTTTATAAATTTCTTCAATAAATTCTTTTAATAAATCATTTCATTTATGAAATGTCCTTTGCTTAAATTCTAAATCCATTTATAAAACTCTTTTATAAATTTCCAATAATCATTTATGAAACTCTTTTATAAATATCCAAAGTCATTTATAAACTCTTTTATAAATCTTCATTTACAAGTCCCTTTTAAAATATCATTTACACTTGTAATTTGTAAATCTTCTTTTAATAAATTCTTTATAAATATTATTTACAAAATATTATTTGTAAATACCTTTACTAAAATAGTTGGACATCTTACAAAATCATTAAAATAATTAACCTCAAATTGATAAGAATTAAAGTCAAATTAAAAAACATAATTTACAAATTTGAAAAGAGGTTCAGTGACCACAATGGCACTAAATCAAGTTACCATTTGAATTAAATTTGACTCCTAAATCACATAACGGTTATTTACATAAGCCATCACATATGTAAATAAAATCCATAACCAACAAATCAAGGAATAACATGTCAATATAAACTAACCAGCAGATAAATATCCTAACAACATAACAGTAGGAAGGTGGTTTGTCCTCCTAAATAGATGTTCAAACAATTTACTAAGTTTAGTTATAGCAAAATAAGGATTTATTCTAATAAAAGATATCAAAATAATCAATTCAATTAAATTATAGCAGAACGAGGATTTATTCTGCTAACAAATGTCCAACAATCTATTCAATTTAAGCCATAGCAGAATAGTGATTTATTATGCTAACAGATGTCCAAGTTTAGTATAACTTAGTCATAGTTGTTGTTTACTTAATAGCACATGGAAGAGATCCCTTGGTTTAAAACCAATTTACTTATAAAATGAATTGACTTATAAATGATTGATTAAGTTTAAAATTAAGCGTTATTAAATAATAATTAAATATTTATTTAATTACTAATTAAATCATTATTTATTTACTAGCTAAATCTTAATTAACTCTAATTTAAAACTTAATCAAGCTTAATAAACCCCCAATTAAATATTAATTAAATCTATTTGAATTAATTAATTAAACCTTGCTTGATTAGTAATTAGTTACTATTTAACCCTAATTAAATAATAATATATTAATTAAATAAATTTAACTATTTAAAATTATTTCTTAATTAAATTTAACTTAATTAATCATTATTAAACTTCCTTAATTAATTAATTATAGTTAATTAGTTTAATCCATAACTAAACATTAATTACTTAACTTAATAACAATTAGTTAAGAATATTTAAATTTAATAATTAGATAATTAATTAATCATTAACTCATATTTAGTTACCAAAATAAATAATTTTTGTACTTAATTGGTATTTTGAAAAAGATTTCAAAAACCATTTCAAACGAATCATTTTAAGATCTAAAACACTAACATTTTCCAAACTACATTCATAGCGACTATCGCTATAAACGCAACTCATTAAAATTAGATCTAGTCTAGACCTTACTCTAACCCAACTTCTAACTTTTTTTTTAACTTTTTTTTCTTTTGAAAACATATGTAAAAGTTTTATTTGGAAAATCAAAACAAAGTTTTAATCTTTGAATCTTTTGGTAACTTGAAAACAAATAAACAAGTTTTGATTCCTTTTCAAGTGATCTCAAGTCTCAATAGCATGTAAAGATGCTAAATCCTATCACATATCCAAACATACAAGCACACAACTACAAATTTATACCACCATCGCATACATGAGCAAAATAACAGCTTTACACAAAACTTAACTTTTAGACTACATTTAACAAGTCTAACTCAAACTATAACTAGTACTACACAATTACATCCAAACAACATGGATCTATAAACAAACCACCAATATATTACACAAATAAACATTGCAAAACATAAAGGTATAATTTTTCCCAAAACAAATTGTTTAACCAAAATCCTTTCAAATCTTTTTCAAACTTTGAAATAGCTTAGAACTTTGAAAACTCTTTAGCAAAATATAATCTTTTTGACCTAACTATGAAAATGGGCTCGGCCAGCATGGAAAAGGGCTCGACCCTAGTGGAGGAGGACGGATATGGGCTTGAAATTGAAAAAGAAGACGGGATGGGAAGAAAACAAGCGTTTTAAACAATATTTAAAAGGTTTTAAATTAGATAGGTTTGATTTTTAATTTAAGAAATCAAAGTGGAAGCCATTAAAGTGATTTTATAAGCTTTCAAAAAGAGGATGATTTTTGAATTTTTTTTGAGAAATGAGAATAGAAGGAGAGAGAAAAAAGAATTTTGTTTTTATAGAAATGAAAGGAATGAAATTACCTTTCTACTCCCAAATACCCTTGCGATCCACTAGTTTGATCCCACATCACCACCTTATCCACTCACCTTGTTCCATACGCAAAAACCAAGGGGTAATCCTTTTACCCACCATGTAAAAGCCTTCCTTTGTACCATGATGTAGCATGAAAGTGACATGTCATGCTTTTCTCTCTTATTTAATTTTTAAACTTGGAAATTTGTCACTGTAAGAAGTACACTTATGTTATTAATTTTCATTTTCATTTTCTAATCCATGTTTAAGTTATTTAAAATGTACGCTTGTGTTAACTAAGGTGTTCACAACATTTTAAATAACTTTTTGATGGTGAATTGAAAATTTTGAAAATTTTTATCGGTCATATTTTCTAGTTTCTTTTTAATTAATTATTTTTGAAAACATATCTTGAAAATAATTTTACCATTACTAATTATAAATTATAAAGGGGTATTTCAAATATTAAAACTGTTAATTTGAATATTTCGAATTAATTAAATATTCTCAAATCAAAGTGATAAAATTTTGGGTCGTTACATGGACAATATTGAAATTTGACCCGTGACCAAATTCCATAAGTCCAAAATGATACACTATTGACGAAGAGAATTGGTGTAAATAATCGTTACTACCATGTACTACTTATAATAAGTAAAACTGGATTTTACAAAAGATGTGTAAACGATAAATTCAGTCAAAATGTTACACCACTAGCTATGGTGACATATGAATATTAATATTTGAATTATTCGATATTAATCACTGACTGAATCTACACCTTTGATTTGCATAATCGTAATGATGAATTCTCCAAAATACCACATGATTTAATTAATTTATAATATATTGTAATTGATTAAATTAATTAATATTAAAGAAATATTAATTATTATTTAATTTATTTGATGTTTGGGAGTTGTTTGTAATTATTTGAATGCATTTATAAAATTATATTTGCATGCATTAATATATGATATCGAGTAATTTAAATAAAAGATAATTGCATGTAGAAATTTGTGGAAATTTTATGTTATTTGATGGTATTTAATTTCAACCATATCATCTGAAGATAGAGGGGTGGAGAGAGATAATCAAGGGAATTAATTAGGGAAGTTTTAATTAAAGAATGAAAAAGGTTTCATTCTTTTAATTAAAACATGTCTATAATTCATTTTCATAGATAACTCATTCTTTCTCGTTCGTTTTTTCTCTTTCGTTTTTTCTCTCTATCCTCTCCTTCTAATCTTCCATGGTAGAAAACAAAATAAAATCTCCAAAATTTTCAACCCCAAATCGAATGAAAACATCAAAACGAATAATGAAACCCAAGTGGATCATCCATCTCTTGTAAGGATTGAATGTGGATCTCAAAGATCAAAGGAGATATCATCATTCAAGATGCATTTTGTTGGAAACACCCTAAGATAAAATGTTCATTTTATACATTCATATAATCTTCTTATTCATATGATTAGATCTCTTGCATACCACGTTTGAATATATCTATTTAACTTGAATTAACTCCTTTTTTGTCACTTTCTCTTTAATAATATATATATATATATATATGTTTATAATATTAATTTTTGTTAGATATATTTTATGCTATCCCCTCTGATTACATGTCCATCATAACAACAATAGAGCCATGGCATATAACTGAAAGTTACTGTGCGGATCGTGCAATATGGAATTGTATTAAACAAGTGCGGAAATAAACTATATCAATGTAAAGTAAGTAAAATAAAAACAAGCACACCAGGAATTTTTATACTGGTTCGAACTTTCCATTCTACGTCCAGTCCCAGACTCCTTTCTGGAATTTCACTAACAACAATCCTCACTTAACCCGAAGGAACAGGTCTATACAACCCTTGAACAGCCAAACAAGGGACCTGAGTAGCAGAACAGGATTTTGCCTCAACAGCCGAAGAGGACTTCAATTTATACAAAAGTATATTTGACACAATGTGTTCTTAATAACACGAATTTGTCTCTTGATAGTACACCCTTCCTATAATCAAATCCTTAAGAATATTTTGTGTGTGTGTATTGATTGAAGGAAGTAAATCACTTAGAATCAAAGATTATATGTAAATTCAGATATTCAAGTGATATGAATTTTGTGAATGCTTTGAATATAGAGCAAGAATTGAATAAGAGAGCAAAGTAAAAATTCGGTGAATTATGAGAAGAATCAAAGCATGTTTATAGAGAGTATATAGGGATGCAACTGTTCATGAAAGATTACAATCAAAAGTTGCATCTATTCCTGTTGGAATTGGATTGAAACCCCTTCATGAAAGAGAGTGTCTTTTCAGTAAAATATCCGTTATTTGCCGTTCAGTCAACTGACTCAGAAGTTCCAGTCAACTGAAATTCAAAAACGTGCATTACAAAACAATATGTCGTGCATTAACACAGGTCAGTCGACTGCCTAGTATGAGTCAGTCGACTGACCTGTGCTATGTTGCACAGATCAGTTTAAAACTCATATTTTAATATGAAAACATTTTGTGTGCGAGTGTGACTTCTTGAGGGATGATTTTAACAGTATTTGAACAGAACTAAGACCCAAAAAAAAAAAATATACATACTTTGAAGTCTTGTCTTTGTTTGAAGTTCTATTCTCTTTTTGTCGCTATAATCTTCAATGCTTGTTGATGTTCTTCGTCATGAATCAAAAAAATCATGATTCAACATTCTCCCCCTTTTTGATTAATGATGATATATAATATGAGTTATAAAGAATTTGTTTTCTTTATTTTCTCCACTTGAATGTATGGCTCTGCAAGAAACTATTAGAAAACACAATAATTTCTCCCCCTTTGTCATCGACAAAAAGGAATACTTTATAAATAACCAATAGTTCACAGAAGATCGCATAAGTTCATAGTCATATAGTCACATAAAGCATTCTACTGCAGATCACATAGTCACATAAATATTTTACACCACAATAGTTCTTAAAAATGTTCACAGCCGTATGAATTTAAAACAACCACCAAAATACCTAACAAAAAGTCATAGGAGAACTTACTCTTCGTCTGAATCAGAAGTATCTTCCTCCTCCGGTTCAATTGGTTTCTTTCTCTTAGCGATGTCATAAGCACTTGTGCTAGAACTTGTGGCTTCGGAAATTGACCAAGAGAACTATGGAGCTGGTCTTTTTCCAGGATCCAAATGCAAAGAACCGGTAGTGGAAGATACAGAAGAAATAGCCTCCCATAATGTTGTGAAGAAACCTTTGACCTTGTTAAGCTTTTTATCAATCTTATTCAAACGTGAGCCTAGAATAACTTGATTTTTTGCAAGCAAATCAATGGCCTCTCGCGATGTTTGGCCAACAGTTGGACGACGGATAACCTCTTCTTCGGATTGAAAAGTTTGAGAGGAAGATTGTTCGGTAATGTGAATACTACCTTGTCGTCTTTGTTGTTGGGTTGCTTGCCAATCGTTAAAGGTGATAAAAGGTTCCGGTCGATCATGGAGTTTCATTAATCTTATGGTACGAATGTTAAATAATCCGACTTTGGAGAATTTAGATTCCAGGGATTTTATACCAAAATCATTTAATAGTCGCATTATATATTCACCAAGTAAATGACATTAGTTCTTCCTTGGTTAAAACTGAGAAATTCATCAAGAAGAAGCTGAGTCCAATTAACATGCACATTTCCCCATATAGCATATAAAGCACGAAAATTTTTAGGGTACACTAATTCATATGATCCTGTTCGGGGGTTTATGGTTTTAAGAAGAAACTTATGCATTAATCTAGCTTTTGGTCAAAGAGACATTGATTTTACTTCAACGACATTATCTTCGAGAAATAATTGACTTATTTTATCCCCAAGTTTCATATCGCAACTTACATCACGAAGATTAATTCCCCCAACTCTAGTTTGAAGTAAATGATGCATTCGGTCTAGAGAAAGAAAAATAGAGATTTCACATACCGATGTCCAAATGCAGTTTTCTCTATTTCTAGGTCCTGGCTCCTAAAGATTTAAGTTTGCATAAAAGAGTTTAACCATCGTATGGTTGATTTTGAGGTTGTTCTTCTTGTAGTCCAAAAAAGTATCTAACCCACTTCTCTCTGAAAGCTCTCGTATGCCATATGCATTAAAATCAGGATAATGAACATAAGAACCTTCAAAAATACGTGAATCTTGCATATTGATCCATCGTTGAATTTCTTTATCATGAACTAACCAAGTAGCAATCTGAGAATCAATTGGAGTGGAGGAAGAAGAAGAACCCTTTTCTACACGCTTTGTTTGCCTCGGAGCCATTTAAATTGAAAGAGAGTGTATTTTCAGTAAAATAGCCGTTATTTGCCTTTCAGTTAACTGACTCAGAAGTTCCAGTCAACTGAAATTCAAAAACGTGCATTTCAAAACAATATGTTGTGCATTAACACAGGTCAGTCGACTGGCTGGTATGAGTCAGTCGACTGACCTGTGCTATGTTGCACAGATCAGTTTAAAACTCTATTTTAATATGAAAACATTTTGTGTGCAAAGTGTGACTTCTTGAGGGATGATTTTAACAGTATATGAATAGAACTAAGTTGATGCAGCTAAGGTCAGAGAAGAAGTTGTACAGTTTTTAAGCAGGAGTCTCACGCAGTGTAGTATGATGAGTCGTCCACAACTCAATGCAGGTTTGAGTCGTTTCCGACCTAAGGAGTTACAGGGGGGAGTGATAACCATAAGTCGCATAGAGAAGGTATCGGATTTGAGTCGGTCGCGAGTCAATGATAGCTTGAGTCGGTTACGAGCTAAGGAAGGATGGCAGCGACCTAAGGAAAGACTGAAGGAAGAGATAACTGGATACAAAGAGGAAGGGTGCCGAGTCAACGAGTTACGACTCATGATGAGTCGACCTAATTTGAGTCGTGAACGAGTCAGCGAAGATATGAGTCGTTCCCGAGTTAACTGGCTATCAAAAGGAGACTGTGCCGAGTCAACGAGTCACGACCTAGATGAGTCGGCCAGAGTTAACTCGCTTGAAGAGACATGCCGAAGGGAGGCTATGAGTCGGTGAAGCCTTGAGTCGTACGAGTCGTTGTACCTTTAAGTCGTTGTGTGATGAAGTGTTGTGTTGAGTCGTGGGTGTATAAGTCATTACCGACTTAGTATAGGTCGTAAGATATGTTGTTGTAAGTATGTATAGTACTAAGTCGTGTACGACCTAAATGTTGAGTTGGCAATAGGCTGAGTCGGTCCTGTAAGTAGATAAGTTGAGTCGTACATCTTTGAGTCGTGTAAATTGTGTTGTGTCGTTAAGTCGGCAACGACTTATGATGAGTCGGGGGGGTTTTCATGAGTCGCATACGACTTAAGAAGTGGCGTGAGTTGTAAATGCTATAAATAGCCGTGTGTGTCATTTGTAAAAGGTGGTTGATTTTTGAATAAAATTCTCTTTTGTTAGCTTTGTGCTTTCATACCAATTGGTAGTTGAGTGTAATCTCCTATCTCCTCTTTCGGTTAATCGAGTGCGCTCGATTCAACGATCGTAGAAGCCGATTCACGGAATCTAGTGCGCTAGATCAACGTGCGAAGAATCGTAGATCTTTGAACACGGTATAGTGCGCTATCAACGTGTTTGAGATAGCTAGAGTTCGGTATCTTTGGATCAACGAACTTGGGCATTTTGGTATCTTCAACTCACCGATTGCTACATTCCATCGATTGAAGTTTGTTTCGATTTATCCGCTGCGCCATTTATTGGTATCGGAGCCATACTTAGCCAATCATAGCTAAGTTGATTCTTGGAACCAAGTTTTTGAAGTTTTTGAAGTTTGAAGGAGTTCATTGTGTTCTTGTTGAATTTGTAACAACATTAGAGTGTTTGATTCATTTCATTTTGGATCGAGGAGTTGGAAATTGTTTGGATCTATCTTGGGTTTTTGCGCGCCAAGGTTTGAAGTGCTTGAATTTGTAACCGAGACAAGTTGGACCGAGGCAAGTCATAGCCGAGTCAAGGTTGAGCCGTGTTGAACCATTGCCGAGCTAAAGCCTTGCCGAGTTAAGTGTTGAACCGTAACTTGTTGAAACTTTGGAGTTTTGTGTTTGAATTGTAGAAGTTTGTGAAGTTTTCAATCATGCCACCAAGGAGAGCTAATCGTCATCAAAACGTTGAAGCTTTGTATCGTAGAGAAGAAGCCGAGCTTATGGAACAACGTATTAATGAAAAATTTGATGAAGGCATTGGAAAATTGGAGAAATTGATGAATGATTTGAATCAAAGGAGGAGATCACCAAACTCGAACCGTGGAGGAAACCGAGTTTCGCCATCGGTTACGGAAGCGAGGAGGGTATCACCACATTCTTGTAGAGATAAAAGAGAAACATCAATTTCATCACGAAGAGATCATCATGACTATGCACATGAAGAGGGAAGAAGTCGACGTGAATTTGAACATGAAGCATATAGAGATGAAGAGAGACATAGTCAAAGAAGCATGCATGAGCGAAGGGATGATAATGGTCGAGATCGATGTAGACGTACTTTTGATTTTGTTGAAGAAGGTGATAGAGCTAGTATTCATTATCGAGATCGAGATCAAGTTCGAAATTCTTATCGGGATGTTGAAGATGATCGTCGATGGGAATCGGGTATGAAGATGGAGATTCCGGAATTTAAAGGCGGGATGGTTGCTGAAGAATTATTAGATTGGATTTCTAATGTTGAAGAGATCTTTGATTTCAAGGAGGTTCCTGAGCATAGAAGGGTGAAGTTGGTTGCTACTAGGTTGAGGGGAAGAGCTTTGGCGTGGTGGCAGCAAACTAAACTTACAAGGGAGAGAATGGGGAAGTCAAAGATAGAATCGTGGGATAAGATGAAGAAGTTAATGAGATCTACTTTCTTACCTTACAACTACCAATCACTTATGTACCAGAGGTTGCAGAATCTGAGGCAAGGGACAAAGTCTGTTAGTGATTATGCTGATGAATTTTACCAACTCATTGCCAGGAATGATATTATGGAAACGGAAGAACAACTAACTGCTAGATTCATTGGGGGATTGAGAATGCAGATCCAGGATATGGTTAATATGTTTGATCCTAGATCAGTTGTAGAGGCACATCACAAAGCGTTGGCTTGGGAGAAGCAAGGAAGGCGTGGAGGTGGTGTGTTTACTAATTCCAATAATCAAGCAAGGGGTGTTGGTGGAAGTTCTAATGTTTCTAAACCTGTTTCAAAGCCAGTGGTGAAGGAGGCTGAGAAGGCGAAGGTTAGCAGTGGGTTCAAGTGTTATAATTGTCAGGAGTTGGGTCACAAAAGCAATGAACGTCCGAAGCCGAAGAAGAGAACCATGGTTGCAGAAGTTGAGGAGGAAGATGGTGAGGAGGCAGAATGTTCAAATACACCTTCTGTTGAGGAGGAGGAAGAATTGTTCGGAGATGAAGGTTGTAATCTTATGATGAAGAGGTCATGTCTTACACCAAAGCCAGAGGAGGATTGTAGTTGGTTGAGAAGCAATATTTTTCAGTCGACATGCACTATTCTGGGGAAAGTTTGCAAGTTCGTTATTGATGCGGGAAGTTGTGATAATATTATTTCTACAGAAGCAGTGAGGAAATTGAACTTGAAGACTGAGAAACATCCTAAACCGTACAAACTAGCATGGTTAAGGAAGGGTGGTGAAGTGAAAGTGTGTCGAAGAGCTTGTGTTAATTTTTCTATTGGGAAGAAGTACAAAGATGAAATTTGGTGTGATGTTGTGGATATGGATGTTTGTCATCTGTTGTTGGGCAGACCGTGGCAATTCGATAGAGCATTTCAACATGATGGACGTGCCAATAGTTACAGTTTCATGTTCGAGGGTACGAAAATCACTTTGGTTCCTAAGAAGCAACAGCAGAAGGAGAGCAAGCTAGAAGAGATTGAGGAATTGAAAACTTTATTATCCTTGAAGGAATTTGTTAAAGAAGTTGAAGAGGAGCCTGAAGTATACGTGTTGATTGGGCGTGAGAGCAGTGAAGAAGTTGAAATCCCAGAAGCAGCAAAGCCAATTTTGAAAGAATTTGAAGATGTCTTTCCAGAGGAGTTGCCTAAGAAGTTACCGCCACTTAGAAACATTCAACATCAGATTGATCTTGTGCCATGAGCAGTGTTACCACATCGACCACACTACCGAATGAGTCCGAAGGAACATGAGGAGTTACGAAGGCAGGTGGAAGAGTTGTTGGAACAGGGACGAGTTCAGGAAAGTTTGAGTCCATGTGCTGTGCCAGCATTGTTAGTACCAAAGAAGGACGGAACTTGGAGGATGTGTACTGACAGTCGAGCTTTGAACAAGATTACTGTTCGTTATAGATTTCCTATGCCAAGGTTGGATGACTTACTGGATCAGTTGAGTGGGGCAACTATATTTTCGAAGATTGATTTGAAGAGTGGTTATCATCAAATTCGAATCAGACCTGGAGACGAATGGAAGACAGCTTTCAAGACGAGAGAGGGGTTGTACGAATGGTTGGTTATGCCATTTGGTTTGTCAAATGCACCTAGTACATTCATGCGGGTGATGAATCAAATCTTTAGACCATTCATTGGGAAGTTCGTCGTGGTTTATTTCGATGATATTCTGATATACAGCAGGAGTACGGAGGAGCATGTTCAACATTTGAGGGAAGTATTGATTATTCTTCGTGAGGAACAATTTTATGCTGCTACGAAGAAATGTGTGTTTATGACGCACAGAGTTCTATTTCTGGGTTATGTTGTTTCAAGAGAAGGTATTCAAGTTGACCATAGTAAAGTTGAAGCTATTAGAAATTGGCCACAGCCGAGAACTATCACTGAAGTTAGAAGTTTTCATGGATTGGCATCATTCTACCGAAGGTTCATTCCACACTTCAGTAGTGTGATGGCACCAGTTACCGATTGCATGAAAGGAAAACAGTTTGTATGGTCAGAAGAAGCGGGGGTTGCCTTTGAGAAGATCAAGGAATTGTTGACGTCTGCACCAATTCTTGTTCTACCTAATTTTCAGTTATTGTTTGAATTGCATACTGATGCTTCGAAGGTTGGTATTGGAGGAGTTCTGAGTCAGAATGGGAAGCCAATTGCTTATTTCAGCGAAAAGTTGTCAGGGGCAAAGATGAGATACAGTACATATGACGTTGAGTTTTATGCTGTTGTGCAAGCTGTCAAGCATTGGAGGCATTATCTGTTTCAGAAGGAATTTGTTCTTTATACTGATCATGAGGCATTGAAGCATTTACAGGGGCAGGATAAGATTTCAGCGAGACATGCATCTTGGATTGCATATTTACAGCAGTTTACTTTTGTCGTTAAGCACAAATCAGGGGTGACAAATCGAGTAGCTGATGCTTTGAGTAGGAGGAGTCATTTATTAACGACAATGAAGGTTGAAGTGACGGGGTTTGAAATGTTGCCAGAGATGATTAATGAAGATCCTTACTTTGTGAAATATGTTGAGAAAGTGAAGGGTGAGAGTACCGATGAATTTACGTTGGTTGATGGTTTTCTGTTTAAAGGGAATCGTTTGTGTATTCCAGACTGTAGCTTGAGGTTGAAAATTGTCAAAGAGTTACACGAGGAAGGACATGTGGGCCACGATCGTACTTTGCAATTGATTTCACAGTCTTACTTTTGGCCGTCGATGAGAAAAGAGGTTGAAAGATTCGTGGCGAGATGCCATATTTGTCAGGTGTCAAAGGGAACAGCAACGAATGCAGGGTTGTATATGCCATTACCTGTACCGTCTAAGCCATGGGTTAATATTAGCATGGATTTTGTTTTGGATTTGCCTAGAACTCAAAGGGGAAATGATTCGATATTTGTTGTGGTGGACAGGTTTTCGAAGATGGCACATTTTGTTGCTTGCAAGAAGACAGCGGATGCAGTTCGAGTAGCACAGTTATTTTTCAAGGAGATCTATCGACTTCATGGATTGCCAGAGTCTATTGTGTCGGATAGAGATACTCGTTTTCTGAGTCACTTTTGGTTGAGTTTGTGGAAGATGGTGGGAACGAAACTGAAATTTAGTAGTGCTTATCATCCACAAACTGATGGACAGACAGAAGTTGTTAACAGGTCATTGGGAAATTTGTTGCGTTGTCTTGTACAGGATAACTTGAGAAGTTGGGACATGAAGTTATGCCAAGCTGAATTTGCACATAATCATGCAGTGAATCGTAGCACGGGATTCAGTCCGTTTCAGATTGTTTATTCAAATTTACCCAGGGCACCGTTGGATTTGGCAGTGGTACCGCAGTCGAAGGGGACAGTTAAACGAGCTGTTGATTTTGTTGATGAGCTGACTGAATGTCATAAAATCGTTCAGGAACGATTGGAAAAGTCGAATGAGAAGTATAAGAAGTCTGCAGATTTGAAGCGACGAAATGTTGAATTTAACGAAGGCGATTTGGTTTATGCAGTATTAACAAAGGATCGATTTCCGGTGGGTGCTTACAATAAGTTAAAAGCGCGAAAAATTGGTCCGATTGAAATTGTGAAGAAAATTAATGAAAATGCTTATAAGTTGAAACTACCTGAAGATGTTTACACGTCTGACGTGTTCAATGTTAAACATCTTGTTCCATATTACGAAGGTAAACAAGCAGATAAAGAAGAATGTACAAACTCGAGGACGAATTTTTCTCAACCAGGGGAGGATGATACAGCTAAGGTCAGAGAAGAAGTTGTACAATTTTTAAGCAGGAGTCTCACGCAGTGTAGTATGATGAGTCGTCCACAACTCAATGCAGGTTTGAGTCGTTTCCGACCTAAGGAGTTACAGGGGGGAGTGATAACCATAAGTCGCATAGAGAAGGTATCGGATTTGAGTCGGTCGCGAGTCAATGATAGCTTGAGTCGGTTACGAGCTAAGGAAGGATGGCAGCGACCTAAGGAAAGACTGAAGGAAGAGATAACTGGATACAAAGAGGAAGGGTGTCGAGTCAACGAGTTACGACTCATGATGAGTCGACCTAATTTGAGTCGTGAACGAGTCAGCGAAGATATGAGTCGTTCCCGAGTTAACTGGCTATCAAAAGGAGACTGTGCCGAGTCAACGAGTCACGACCTAGATGAGTCGGCCAGAGTTAACTCGCTTGAAGAGACATGCCGAAGGGAGGCTATGAGTCGGTGAAGCCTTGAGTCGTACGAGTCGTTGTACCTTTAAGTCGTTGTGTGATGAAGTGTTGTGTTGAGTCGTGGGTGTATAAGTCGTTACCGACTTAGTATAGGTCGTAAGATATGTTGTTGTAAGTATGTATAGTACTAAGTCGTGTACGACCTAAATGTTGAGTCGGCAATAGCCTGAGTCGGTCCTGTAAGTAGATAAGTTGAGTCGTACATCTTTGAGTCGTGTAAATTGTGTTGTGTCGTTAAGTCGGCAACGACTTATGATGAGTCGGGGGGGTTTTCATGAGTCGCATACGACTTAAGAAGTGGCGTGAGTTGTAAATGCTATAAATAGCCGTGTGTGTCATTTGTAAAAGGTGGTTGATTTTTGAATAAAATTCTCTTTTGTTAGCTTTGTGCTTTCATACCAATTGGTAGTTGAGTGTAATCTCCTATCTCCTCTTTCGGTTAATCGAGTGCGCTCGATTCAACGATCGTAGAAGCCGATTCACGGAATCTAGTGCGCTAGATCAACGTGCGAAGAATCGTAGATCTTTGAACACGGTATAGTGCGCTATCAACGTGTTTGAGATAGCTAGAGTTCGGTATCTTTGGATCAACGAACTTGGGCATTTTGGTATCTTCAACTCACCGATTGCTACATTCCATCGATTGAAGTTTGTTTCGATTTATCTGCTGCGCCATAAGTCCCAAAAAAAAATATACGTACTTTGAAGTCTTGTCTTTGTTTGAAGTTCTATTCTCTTTTTGTCGCTATAATCTTCAATGCTTGTTGATGTTCTTCGTCATGAATCAAAAAAATCATAATCCAACAGTAACATCTCATTTAATTAGTTATTCAAGATGTTCATATAGTTTAGATATGAAATTTTACTATATATTTATATGTACCTAAGTTGTCCCATTTGTTCTTGTTTAGAAACTATATATTTATACGATTTTTTTTTCAACTCAAATAAATTATATATTTTGTCTATTTGAAATCATTTGAGAATTGAATATAAGTTTTACATGACTGTTGTTTGAATATAATTTTTTTGTTATTGTGTACTTTTGTTTAAAAGTTGTTAAAAAAACATAATAAGCCTTTTGTGTAAATTTGTTAACTTCAAATTCAAACGCATGCTAAATCACAAACTTTACATATTCATTTGTTATTTTAATTTTAAAACGTAGCTTGTAATTATATAAATATATATATATTTGTGTTTGTATGTGTGTGGGTGTATGGGTGGGTGTATTGTTTTAATTCAAGGTTTATAAATCTATCTTTGCGTATCTTCATAATTTTAACTTTAAAATTCTTCTTAAGTTGATACTTATTTATATTTGTTAATTCTGGATTTCGGTATATGAGAATGATCTAAATTAATTTTATATACATATATGTTTAAGAGTTTAATTACTGATTTGAAGTGACATTGATTGAACATATATGTGTATGTATGTATGTATGTATGTACGTACGTACATATATATGTGTGTGTGTATGTGTGTGTGTGCGTGTATGTGTGTATATATGTAACAACCCTCATATTTTATGATTATATATTCAAATATTTTATTTAAATACAACATCGTTAGTCGGATTAAAGTTTGAAATGCTACTTTTTGTAAACAGTTGAATTAGGATTCGAGACCACTTCCATTGAGTCCAAAATGGCGTTTGCTAGCGTTTTGAGTATAAATATCGTTATGTTTGGAGTTGAGTTGATTTTTGCTATTTTTCTATTGGGCTTTAGGTTTGGATTTCAGCCCTTAAACTCGTCTAATACCCTAACTCTTCATCCAACTCCTCTTCACTCATTCTATTATTTCCTAACACTCCAGCTAAAAAGAAAAATGGGGGAAGAGATAGGAAATTAGAATTCCTAAACCCTAGTTTTGCTAGGAAATTCAAGTTCTTGCTCTAAAATCAGAGAAAAGCTTAGGTAAGCATCCTCTTCTTCTTCTCCACCTTAATCTCTCTCCAATTTTCAGAAATTCCTAAACCCTAACTTAGGAAATATTTGCATTTGATCATAGATTGGAGCTTCTAGAGTTGAATTTGAAGATTGGTTGATCTTTCCTTTGTTTAAAGCTTCTCATTTGTTGTGTTTGGGTTTAAAGGTGAGTTTTTGAACTCACATCTATGTCTATAGCTTTCATTGTTGTTAGGTATGAATTCCTAACATCTATTCATATTCATTTGCTTTTGATTTGAATTAATTTGGTGAATTTTCCAAATTTTGGTGTTTTGAAGTCAAAAACATTAAAAATTCTATCTTGGATGTTTGGATATGTTATTTGGGGTGTATCGAAGAGCCTATAGGGCTAGGTTGTCGCTTGGCATAAATATCTAGCCTCCGTCGCTCGTCCGATCGCTTCTGAATCATTTAGCCATCGTTGGCCTAGGCAAAATGTCGCGCAGATCAAGCAACCGGACGTTTGGTTGATCAAGTCTAGATGTCTGGTTATGGTCCAGGCAGAAAATAAAAAAGGCAGAGACAAATCTCAGACGTCTGATTTATTGGTTCAGACGTCTGAATAGGGTTCAAACGTCTGCTTTGTAATTCAGACATCTAGGGATTTTTTGAATTATTTCCAAAACCCAAATCTAGACGTCTGGATTAACCTTCAAACGTCTGGAACTGTTCAGTTTTGCCTATTTTTTGAGTGAACTTTCAATATTTATCGATTTTTATTGATCCGATTAGTTGTTTCACTCTTGCTGATTTTTTTTGGATTTTTGGGAATATCCGTTTTGATGGATTTGGTATCGATTTCTTTGGATTTGATTCACGTCTTCGAATGTGAATTTTTAGTGATCGATTGTTTTTACAATCATTTTCTGCGATTTGTCACTTTAAATACAAAGGTTTTTATACCAGTAGTAAATGTTCAAACTCTTTCACAAAAATGTTTTCAACGTTACTTTTAATATAGAACTCATTTTCATATACGTTTTTTAATCTATTAGCATATATAAACCTTTACCTCATTTGTATGAGAAATCTAATTAAACGACGTAGCAAAATAAGTGGTATGAAACGCTTGCGTTTACTTTGTCGGTTAATTCTTGGACTTGTTCGATCAAACTCTTGTGATAATTTTCGAGTGGAAATCTGCAATTTGTTCGTAAATACTTAAGTTAAGCCAGTGGTTGTGGGACACGAAGTTAAATTCATTTATTTACTAGCTGAGTGTACTTCACACTTTTTATTGATCAACGGCGATCATATTTATGGTTTAGACTAGTAGTAAGCGATGTCTCTTTGTCTATTTGAGGGACTCTAACTCGTTTTATTGAGCTTCGTCTTATTTCTTTTATAGGCTAACGACCTATGGGTTCTTTGGAGTTTCGACTCATTTTTATGGGCTAGCGACCCATGTTCTTTTATGGTGTTCGGTTCATCGGATGTACCGTTATTGTACTATGTTGTTGCTCCGGCTTAGCAAGATCTTCGGGCGTACCGTTATTGTACTACGTTATTGTTCTGAATTATTGGAGTTAGATTCATCGAAAGTACCTTTATTGTACTACGTCGTTGTCTCAAATTATTGGAGTTCGGTTTATCAGATGTACCATTATTGCACTACGTCGTTGTTCCGGATTATTGGAGTTCGGTTCATCGGATGTACCATTACTGTACTACGTCGATGTTCTGAATTTTCGAGTTTCAGGTTTTTTGGACGTACCGTTATTGTACTATGTCGTTGCACCGGCTCTATGGTAAGCGACGCGTTTGTGATACATATGTTGGTGAGTTTTCATGCTTCCGTTTGTGAGAGGACTTCCTCTTTGTGATTTCTGGATTTCTAATTGATGATTTCTAGAATTTATGTTTCACCAATTTTTGCGATTGCCATTGATATGTTTGTCAATATTTATGGTTTGGTGAATAAAATAAAGAACATGACATTCTTTTTGGTGTTTGAGATTCCTGAGATATTATATGATTTTTGTTGTTGTTAAATGTATACTTGTCACAATATGGCATTATTGTTATCATGCGTTTTCGTCATATCTCCTATCCTATCTTAATTTATGTGATATTTATAGCTAGACTGGTCCGTTTATTATTTTCTTCTTAAATAATACTCCGGTAAGACTGAGGTATTTCAGATGCTTCTACTTGACTTTGTATCAGGGTCCGTCATCTGACTTTTGGCTAACAACTTAGCTTAGTAGTTTTTGTTTATACATTAGAGATAGAGACTCTTTGATGTATACCTATTCTTTTGTCTAGCACTTGTACCTATTATTTTGTGATGTATTGGATCTTGCATGACCACTACTTTGATGTACACTATGTGTTATACTCATATCTATTTCCGCCTTAGTGATATGAATATCTGTGACTGATTTATGTTATGCTTATTTTATATCTGTTTTCGAAAACCACATAGCCACTGTGTAGTAGCTTTGAGTTTGTACTTGATGTGTCAGATTTCCACTTTAAAAATAATACGTGACCTTCTATCTGGCATATCGGTACTCACACAAAGAAATTACATGGATGGTCGCTCCTCAACAGCCTTATTCTTCATGCTAATTGACGGCATTACTCCATAGCTTCTTTGGCTAGTGTAAGTACAGAGGTGGGGCTGTTCGCTTCGACTAAATTTCTATGAACTAAAAAATAGCCGAACAAATTTTATAATAAAAATAACCGCAAGCGCACGGCGTACACTTGTAGTACGTGGCGAATACAGGTTGATCCATAGGAAATTGTTGATTTAAAACTCCTATTCAAACAAATTAACCAAAGTTGAAATGAAAGTTAAGCTAGAGAATTAGAGAATTAACTAACTAACTAAAGAAAAGAGAAGCAAATATAAGGGTTATGTAACAACCCGCATATTTAACGATTTGTATATTTAAATATAGCATCGTTAGTCCGATTTAAGTCTGAAAGGTTAGTTTTTGCAAACAGCCGAATTAGGACTCTATACCACTTCCATTGAGTTCAAAATGGCGTTTGCGACCTTTTTGAGTATAAACATTGATATGTTTGGAGTTAGCTTGAAATTTGACCTCTTCACTTAGGGCTTTGGGTTTGGACTTGGGGTTCAACCCACTAACCAAACTCATCTTATATCCTAACTCCACTACCTCTCCTCTTCATTCTTTCATATTTTCCTAACACTTAAGCTTTAGTAAAAATGGTGGAGGAGATTCGAAATTAAAATCATAAGCCATAGTTTCTTTAGCAAATCCAAGTTTTGGCTCCAAATTCAAAGAGAAGTTATTGGTAAGCATCCTCTTCTTCTTCTCCAACTCATTCTACCTTCAATTTCAGAAATCCCTAAAGTCTAACTTAGGAAATGTTTTTCTTTTTAAGCTTAGATTCAAGCTCCTTAGGTTGGAATTGAAGAGTGATTGTTTTTGCCTTGCTCTATAGCTTCTCCATCCATGTTTTTGTGAAAAAGGTGAGATTTTTATCTCACATCTAAGTCTATAATTATCTTTGATTGTTAGGTATGAATTCCTAACATCTTTACGTGTTCATTTGATTTTGATTTGGATTGATTTGGTGAATATTCCAATTTTTGGTGTTTTGAAAACAAAATCTATGAAAATCCTTATATGGATGTTGGACATGTTGATCGGAGTGTATTGGTGAGTCTTTAAGTTGGGTGGTCGTCTGGCGTAAACCCCTCGTAATCGTCACTCATCCGATTGCTACCGATATAATTTGGCCATCAATGGCATAGGGGAGAAAATACCCTAAGCTTTAGTTTCAGACGTCTGAAACATGATTCAGACGCCTGGATACTGTTCTGGGCATAATTTTTTTCCCCAGGTCAGACGTCTGAATTATAAATTTTAGACGCCTGAAATTGCTCGTGATCAACCCGAGAGCAAATAGGCTAAAATTAGCCATTTTCAGACGTCTGAATTTAACGACTCAGACGTCTGAATAATGTTCTGAAAAACATTTATTTTCCAGTTTTAGGCGTCTGAATCATTGTTTTCAAACGTCTGAACCTGCTTATCTCTGCCCAATTTGCCTAAGTTGTTTGGGTTTCCAATTTTAATCGATTCGGGTTGATCCGACTTATTATTATCATCTATCGACTTTGATGACTTCCTTTATTTTAAAATTTTGGGAATACCCATTTGGATGGATTCGGTACTGATTTTTATGGATTTGATTCACGGCTTCGAATGTGAATTTTGGTGATTGATTATTTTTACAATCATTTCTGTGGTTTGTCACTTTAAAAATACAAAGGTTTCCGTACTAGTACTAAATATCAAAACTCTTTCATCAAAACGATTTCGACCCTATTTTATTACAAAACTTGTTTCTTCAACCGTTTTCCAAACTATTAGTATATACAAACCTTTACCTCATTCGTTTGACAAATCTAATTAAACGGCTTTGTAAAACAAGTGGTATGAAACGCATGCGTTGACTTCGTCGGTTAATTTTTGGACTTGTTTAATTGAAACTTTTGTGACAACTTTCGAGTGTAGACTTACAATTTGTTCGTAAATACTTAAGTTAAGCAAGTGGTTATGGGACATGAAGCTAAACTCATCTATTTGCTAGCTTAGTGTAATTGACACTTCTTGATGATCGATGATGATCATTTTGTGATTTAGACTAGCAATGTGCAATGTCTCTTTGTCTGTGAGGGAGCCTAAACCCCGTTTCTGTGGAGTTTTCGCTCAAAATTGGTAGGGTAGCGACCCATGGTTTTCGGACCATTTTGTGGAGCTTCGACTCAAAATAAATGGTTAGCAACCATGTAATAGCGTTCCATTTTGTGATACACGTGTTGGTGAGTTTTCATGCTTCCGTTTGTGATAGACCTCCCCCTTTTTGTGATTTCTGGATTTCTATTGATGATTTCTAGAATTTGTGTTTCACCAATTTTTGTGATTACATTGATAAGTTCTATCAATATTTGTGCATTGGTGAATTTGTGTTTCAACAACTTTTACAATTGGCACTGTGATGTTTGCAAATATTTGTGACTTGGTGAATAAAAATAAAGAGTATGACAATCTTTTGATCTTTAAGAAGATTCTTGTGATATTGATTAATCTCTGGTTGATTTTTAATTACATACTTATTACAGTATGGCTTTACGGTTATTATACGTTTTTGTCATATCTCTTATCCTATATCATTTTATCTGATATTTATAGCAAGACTGATCCGTTTATTATTATCTTATTAAATAATACTCGGGTCGGACCGAGATGTTACAGGTGCTTCTGCTTGACTCTATATATGGAGCCATCATCTGAGTTTTGTCTTACTACATTAGATTTGTAGTTTTTGTTGATATACATTAGACACAGAGACTCTTTGATGTATACATATTCTTTTATGTAGCACTTATATCTATTCTTTTGTGATATTGTGGATCTTGTTTGACCACTACTCTGATGTACACACTTTCATGTGTTATATTCATATCTATTTTCGCCTTAGAGATATGAACTTCTGTGACTGATTTGTGTTATGCTTATTTCTATATTTGTTTCCAAAGATATTATAGCCACTGTGTAGTAGTTTTGAGTTTGTATCGGTATGTCGGATTTCTATTGAAATGAAATGCATGTTACACTATCTGACATATCGGTGCTTGCACAGAGCAATTACATGGATGGTCGCTCTTCAACAGCCTTATTTTTCGTGCTAGTTGACAGCATTACTCCATAGTGTCCTTGGCTAGCATGAGTATAGAGGTGGGGCACCACAGCTTGGTGTTAGAGCCAAACTTCGAAACAATGTAGAATATTCTAGCAAGGATCATCGTCCTAAGTCCATCTAAGGTGTCGTGCCTTAGGATTTAATTCGAGTCTTCGTACCATCTTATCCTAATTTCTTTTGTGATGCCTTGTTTTATCAATCATTATTGTTTGATATTCATTTGGTGAATAACTTTTTTTCTTCTTCTTTCTTTCTTTCTTAAAGAAGAGAAATGGTTAGACCTGGTCGTCCCAGCGCGGGTCATTCTAGTGCTACTCCCTAGGATGGAGTATTTATGTCTGCACAACAGCTTCTTGATCTTGTAAAGAACACGCAAGCTGTCGGACCCATTCCAGAGCCTACTCACCCAAAATCCGGATTTGCACACCTGTGCAGTGATTGCACAAATTTGGGTGGAAAGCCGTTCAGGGGTTCCGAGGGCGTTATCGAAGTCCAAGCTTGGATTAGAACATGCGATCGCATCTTTTCTCGCATGAATCTTATTGATCTTCACCGCGTCCAAGTGGCTTCTAGCATGCTCCAAGAAAGGGCATTAGATTGGTATGAGCTTCTTATTTCTGAAGTAGTCGAAGCGGATCTTACGTGGGAGCAATTCCGAAAAAGATTCGAATCAAAGTTTGTGCCGGAAGCTGAAAAAGTGACTTTGGCCCATCGTTTTATTGACCTTGTTCAAGGTGTATCTTCTATGACGGAATATGTCGCATCTTTCGAATCTCTTTCTAAATACGGGGCTGAGTACATTAATACCCCATTGAAGAAGAATCAGAGATTTGTCTATGGCTTGAATAAAAATCTCAAGAAGCCATTACTTCTGAAATTGGAAGTTTCTTTTGACCAACGTATTGATATCGCTCTTCGACTTGAAGAGGCAGATAAGGAAAGTGATGTTGAATTTGTAGGTGCCAAACCAAACTTCAACAACAACAACAAGAAAAGGCCTAATAAGTTCAAAGGCCCTTATCCCAATAAGAAAGGGAAGCAAGCAACTCCTATAGCAAAGACTTCTAATTCTAGTGGTGAGTAATGCTACAATTGTGGTTCTAAGGACCATTATGCAAATAAGTGTTCAAAGCCCCTTGCTTGTCTCTATTGCAAAAGTTCGGGTCATTATATATCCGCATGTCCCAAACTTCAAGACAAGAAGGAGGGAAATCTAAATGTGGTGCAAACTCCTAGTAACACTTCTCGTGGTCAAGTTATTTCTGATTCTATCCTTGATGGCATTATTATGTTTCGTGATCAACCTATTCGAGTTCTTTTTGATACGGGCGCGTCCCATTCTTTTATATCAAAAGAACTTGTTGATACTTTTTCTCTAGGTGTTGTTGCTTTAATGACTTCTTTGAGAATTGCGAATCCAATCGGTGGATCCGCAACACTCGGTTTGCTTTGTAAAGATGTCGAGATTAGTTTGTGTGATTTTTCTTTCCGAGCCGATTTGCATGTCATGCGTTACTTGGGCTTCAGAATGATTTTGGGAATGGATTGGCTTAACCGTTATGAAGCCGATATCCTATGTCCTGAGCGGACTACATCTTCGACATCCTCAATCTGTAAAGCAGATTTCTATTGTTCTTAAAGATTCAGATTCCAACCTGGCATCATCTTTATATTCTTTAAACCCTTATGATGACAATAATGATGATGAGGAAGATGTCATATCTCTCATTCACGTTGTTCGTGAATTTTTAGATATATTTGAGCCCGTTTTAGGATTACCACCTAAGCGAGCAATTGAGTTCAGAATCAATCTAATCCCTAGAGCCCTACCTATCACTCGTCCTCCTTATCGTATATCTAACAAAGAATATGAGGAGATGCGTAGACAATTATCCGAATTGAAGATGAAGTAATTTATTCGCTCTAGTTCCTCTCCTTGGGGAGCTTCGGCTATTTTTGTGAAGAAATTCGATGGTACACTTAGGCAAGCTTAATGATCTTACTATCAAGAATAAATACCCTTTACCTCGGATTAATGATTTATTCGACCAACTTAGTGGTGCTAGAGTATTTTCACAATTAGACTTAGCAACCGGTTTTCATTAGCTCCGTATTGCAGAGGATAGCATTCCTTTGACATCATTCTGTACTTGTTACTGATCGTATGAATAGCTTGTTATGCCATTTGGTTTAACGAATGCTCCGGCTTATTTCGTTGACCTTATGAATCGAGTTTTCAAAAATTTCCTCGATCGATTCGTTCTCATCTTTATAGATGATGTTCTTGTGTATTCTAAAACCGAGTAAGAGCATGAAAAGCATCTTCGAATTGTGTTGGAAACTCTTAGAAGCAATCAATTGAAAGCAAAATTTTCTAAATGCCACTTTTGGCAATCTCGTGTGAAATTTCTCGGCCATATTATTTCTGAATCCGGAATATCCGTGGATCCTTCAAATATTGAAGTGATACAAAATTGGAAGAGACCGGAGAGTGTGACGAAAATCCGTAGTTTTCTTGGATTGGCGGGCTATTACCGTCAGTTCATAAAGGACTTTTCTAAAATTGACGTGCCTCTTACTAACTTGACAAAGAAAGGAGTTAAATACATTTGGTCGGACAAATGTGAAGCTTCTTTTCAGAAATTAAAAGAACTCCTTTCCGATGCTCCTATTCTTGTGATTCCCGAAGGGAACCAAGATTTTATTGTTTATACCGATGCTAGTCGTGTTGGTTTGGGAGTCGTCCTTATGCAAAGGGATCGTGTTATTGCTTATGCTTCTAGGCAATTAAAGCCAGCCGAGACTAGATAAGCCACTCATGATTTAGAGCTCGTGGCTATTATTTTTGCCCTTCGTATTTGGCGTCATTATCCTTTGGGAGAAAAATTTGTTCTCTATCCCGATCATAAATCTTTGAAGTATTTATTCTCTCAAAAGGAACTTAATTTGCGTCAACAACGTTGGCTCGAATTCCTTGCATCTTATGATCTTGATATTCTTTATACTTCCGGAAAGGGAAATCGTGTTGCCGATGCACTTAGCCGTAAGCAACAAGCGGTTATCTCTATGATGATATCTGAATGGAGCGATCTCAAGAATTTTCCCACTTGTGAGATTCGAGATCGTGAATCCGATTTATGTGAATCTCTTGTTTTATGTAGCCTTGAGACTCATCCTTCTCTTTTAGACCACATTCTTGAAGCTCAAAAGCTAGATCCCGAATTGGCTTTTCTTAGCCAAAATTTTAGGGATAAAATTGATATTGAAGGTTTGAAAGACTTTGATATTGATTCTCATGGCAGTATTCGAAAATTTGATAGGCTTATCGTACCAAATATTAGTGATCTTCGTAAAGATATTTTATAAGATTCTCATCATTATAAATTTACCATTCATCCCAGTAATAGTAAAATGCAGGCGGATATGAAGCGACTTTATTATTGGGATGGGATGAAATCTGATATTGCTAACTTTGTTAGGCGTTGCATGACTTGCCAACTAGTTAAAGCCGAGCATCAAAGGCCCGGCGGGTTATTTCAACCTTTGGACATTCCAATTTGGAAGTGGGATCAAATTTCCACGGACTTTATTGACGGCCTTCCACGTTCTCGTTCGGGTCATGATAGCCTATGGGTGATAGTTGATAGACTTACTAAAGCCGCCCATTTTATTCTCGTTCGGTCCAATCGAACCGTACCTCTTTTGGCCAAACTCTTTATTAAATAAATTATTAAATTTCATGGAGTTCCTATTTCTATTGTTAGTGATCGTGATCCATTGTTTACCAGTGGATTTTGGAAGAGTCTTCAAAAATCTTTGGGAACGAAGCTTAATTTTAGCACCGCTTATCACTCTCAGTCCGATGGACAAACCGAGCATATGAATCAAACTCTTGAAGATCTTCTTCGTGCATGTGTTATTGATTTTGGTGGAAGTTGGGAAGATCATATTTCTCTTGTTGAGTTTTCCTATAATAATAGCTTCCAATCTTGTATGGGTATGGTGCCTTTTGAGGCACTCTATGGAAGGCCATGCCGATCTCCTTCTTGTTGGCTTGAGGCCAGTGAGAAGCTGGTTTTAGGTCCAAACTTTATTCGTGATTCCACAGAAAAGATTGATCTCATCCGCCATAGGATGAAAAAAGCTCAAAGTAGGTAAAAATCCTATGCCGATAACCCAAGAAGGAAATTGAATTTTCTGTGGGAGATTTTATGTTTATTCGTGTTTCACCTATGAAGGGTGTTGTACGTTTCAGTCGATCAGGAAAATTAGCACCTCGATATATTTTTCCATTTTCCATCACCGAACGTATTGGTTTCGTGGCTTATCGCCTTTTGTTACCGGCTTAATTTTATGTTATTCATGACGTGTTTCACGTTTCTCAACTACGGAAATGCCTTAGGGATTCCGATTCTATTCTTGAGCCATGTGTTGTGAAAGAAATTGAAGTTTCGCCTAATTTGACTTATGAGCAGCATCCTATTCGTATCATTGCATCGGAAGTAAAACGCCTTCGAAATAAAGATGTCCCTCTTGTGAAGGTTCAGTGGTCCTCAAATCCTAAGGATTGTTCTTGGGAATCTAGAGAATTCATCGAGCGAACACATCCGGACTTACTTTCTCGTGCTCCTTGGGGTGAACTTCTTATTTCAAATTTCTTTTGTGTTGATATGCTTTTATGGTTGTTACTTTTTATATTTTCCTCTTAAGTATTGCGAGGACGCAATTTCTTTAAGGATGGGAGTCTGTAACAACCCGCATATTTAACGATTTGTATATTTAAATATTTTATTTAAATATATCATCGTTAGTCGGATTTTAGTCCGAAAGGTTACTTTTTGTAAACAGTCGAATTAGGACTCTATACCGCTTCCATTGGGTTCAAAATGGCGTTTGCGACCTTTTTGAGTATAAACATTGATATGTTTGGAGTTAGCCTGAAATTTGACCTTTTCACTTAGGGATTTGGGTTTGGACTTGGGGTTCAACCCACTAACCAAACTCATCTTATATCCTAATTCCACCACCTCTCCTCTTCATTCTTTCATATTTTCCTAACACTTAAGCTTTAGTAAAAATGGTGGAGGAGATTGGAAATTAAAATCCTAAGCCCTATTTTCTTTAGCAAATCCAAGTTTTAGCTCCAAATTCAAAGAGAAGCTATTGGTAAGCATCCTCTTCTTCTTCTTCTCCAACTCATTCTACCTTCAATATCAGAAATCCCTAAAGTCTAACTTAGGAATTTTTTTTCTTTTTAAGCTTAGATTCAAGCTTCTTAGGTTAGAATTGAAGAGTGATTGTTCTTGCCTTGCTCTATACCATCTCCATCCTTGTTTTTGTGAAAAAGGTGAGATTTTTATCTCACATCTAAGTTTATAATTATCTTTTATTGTTAGGTATGAATTCCTAACATCTTTACGTGTTCATTTGATTTTGATTTGGATTGATTTGGTGAATATTCCAATTTTTGGTGTTTTGAAAACAAAATCTATGAAAAATCTTATATGGATATTGGACATGTTGATCGGAGTGTATTGGTGAGTCTTTAAAGTTGGGTGGTCATCTGGCGTAAACCCCTCGTAATCGTCACTCATCCAATTGCTACCGATATAATTTGGCCATCAATGGCCTAGGGGAGAAAATACCCCAAGCTTCAGTTTCAGACGTCTGGAACAAATGATTCAGACGTCTAAATACTGTTCTGGGCATAATTTCATTCCCCAGGTCAGATGTCTGAATTATAAATTTCAGACGCCTGAAATTGCTTGTGATCAACCCGAGAGAAAATAGGCTAAAATTAGCCATTTTCAGACGTCTGAATTTAACGACTCAAAAGTCTGAATAATGTTCTGGAAAACATTTATTTTCCAGTTTCAAACGTCTGAATCATTGTTTTCAAACGTCTAAATCTGCTTATCTCAGCCCAATTTGCCTAAGTTGTTTGGGTTTCCAATTTTAATTAATTCGGGTTGATCCGACTTATTGTTATCACCTATCGACTTTGATGACTTCCTTTATTTGGAAATTTTGGGAATATCCATTTGGATGGATTCGATATTGATTTTTATGGATTTGATTCACGGCTTCGAATGTGAATTTTGGTGATTGATTGTTTTTACAATCACTTATGTGGTTTATCACTTTAAAATACAAAGATTTCCATACTAGTAGTAAATATCAAAACTCTTTCATCAAAACGATTTCGACACTATTTTATTGCAAAACTTGTTTCTCCAGCCGTTTTCCAAACTATTAGTATATACAAACCTTTACCTCATTCGTCTGAGAAATTTAATTAAACGGTTTAGCAAAACAAGTGGTATAAAACGCATGCGTTGACTTCGTCGGTTAATTTTTGGACTTGTTCGATTGAAACTTTTGTGACAACTTTCGAGTGGAGACATACAATTTGTTCATAAATACTTAAGTTAAGCAAGTGGTATTGGGACATGAAGCTAAACTCATCTATTTACTAGCTTAGTGTAATTGACACTTCTTGATGATCGATGATGATCATTTTGTGATCTAGACTAGCAATGTGCGATGTCTCTTTGTCTACGGGGGAGACTAAACCCCGTTTCTGTGGAGTTTCGGCTCAAAATTGGTGGGGTAGCGACCCATGGCCTTCGGACCGTTTTGTGGAGCTTCGGCTCAAAATAATTGGTTAGCAACCATGGAATAGCGTTCCATTTTGTGATACATGTGTTGGTGAGTTTTCATGCTCCCGTTTTGTGATAGGCCTCCCCCTCTTTGTGATTTCTGGATTTCTATTGATGATTTCTAGAATTTGTGTTTCACAAATTTTTGTGATCTCATTGATAATTTCTATCAATATTTGTGCATCAGTGAATTTGTGTTTCAACAACTTTTACAATTGGCATTGTGATGTTTGCCAATATTTGTGACTTGGTGAATAAAAATAAAGAGTATAACATTCTTTTGATCTTTGAGAAGATTCTTGTGATATTGATTAATCTCTGGTTGATTTTCAATCACGTACTTATTACAGTATGGCTTTACGGTTATCATATGTTTTTGTCATATCCCTTATCCTATATCATTTTATCTGATATTTATAGCTAGACTGATCCATTTATTATTTTCTTATTAAATAATACTCGGGTCGGACGGAGATATTACAGGTGCTTCTGCTTGACTCTATATATGGAGCCATTATCTGACTTTTGTCTTACTACATTAGATTTGTAGTTTTTGTTGATATTCATTAGAGATAGAGACTCTTTGATGTATACATATTCTTTTAAGTAGAACTTGCATCTATTCTTTTGTGCTATTGTGGATCTTGTTTGACCACTACTCTGATGTACACACTTCCATGTGTTATATTCTTATCTGTTTCCGCCTTAGAGATATGAACTTCTGTGACTGATTTGTGTTATGCTTATTTCTATATTTGTTTCCAAAGATATTATAGCCACTGTGTAGTAGTTTTGAGTTTGTATCAGTATGTTGGATTTCCTCTTGAAATGAAATGCATGTTACACTATCTGACATATCGGTGCTCGCACAAAGCAATTACATGGATGGTCGCTCCTCAACAGCCTTATTCTTCATGCTAGTTGATGACATTACTCCGTAGTGTTCTTGGCTAGCGTTAGTATAGAGGTGGGGCGCCACAGGTTAAGTGACAACTTAGAGAATAAATCCACTCTCTAGATCATGCAGTTCAACACATATGAAATCATGATCCCTCTTTTATGGTCATTGTGATTTAATTGATGTGTTTATCATAAGTATGGCATATTTGTGCTATTGATTAGCCAATGTAAGCCATCAAACTATAACACCCCCTTAAACCACTTACTAACTTTCATGAAACTTTACAATGAAAATGAAATGAAATCTATTTTAAGTATGGCCTGTTAACTATTGAATAGAAATATAGACGATCAAATTTGAATTTCAAATCACTTTCTTATGCCATAATCATATTTTGGTGATGAGGCATTTGTGTTAGTGATTGTTTAAGCATAGTCTATTTGGTGTCAACAATATAGGCTATCAAATTCAAAGCAAGAACAACAAATAAAACACTTCATTGATCATCATTGAGCACAAAAACAAGAGCATGAATTAACAAATAGTTGAAGCTACATAATTAGAGAGCTTCATTACCCCTAAATTGAAGGGATTTAGCCTCTCGTATTTGTCATTTGATTAACAAATGTAGCTAGCAACATGAAAGAAAAAGGAAAGGAAAATAAAAGCTAATGGAAAAGAGAAGCTGATTAATAAGAATTAAAACTAATCTACTTTGCATGAATGTAAATCTGTACTACCAACACTAAAGTAAATGAACAAGGAAAGTAAAATGAACAAGTAATTAAATTGCACAAGAAAAAGAAAGTTACATGAAAATAAAAACAAATGGCTAAGTAGCCATGAAAAGAAAGAAGAGAGCTTGATTTATTTTTGAGCCTAAACTAAAACTAAGAGAGACTAAGTAAGAAGAGGGTTACATGAAACATAAGGTGTATTTATACATATGTTAAACCCTAATTCATATTTTTAGGGAATGCCCAAAATACTCTTGAGAAAAGTGTGGAGGCCAAATAATCATTAGCTTCTACTAATCATCAATTTAAGTATACATGAAGCCATTAATTCCATAAGCATGTGCATTAGCCTTTAATTTATATATTAAGGTAGATGGGTAGGTGGGGTCCTCCATAATCTTCACTTTGAATTATTTCCATCTTCATTCATTTATGTTATTTTTGCGCATGCATATCTTCTTCATGAAACAACTTGTAATTGAAATCAAATTCCTACAAAATAGTATGCAAATTTCTAATTAAATTTTCTCAAGTTAAGTTACGCACAAAAATGACTATTTTGTCATTGGATGAAGATGAATATGTGACAATTTCAAAATAATTTGAATTTGGTTTAAACAAGTTTAAATACCCAATATGATCATTTATTTAATTTAAATAGACTAAATATGGTGGTAAAAATATGCACATTTACGTGCACATCAGGGGCGTCACAGCATGGTATCAAAGCCAAACTTCGAAACAATATAGAATAATCTAGCAAGGATCATTGTCCTAAGTCTTTCTTAGGAATCGTGTCTTAGGATTTATTCGAGTTATTAGACCCGTTCTATCCTATTTTCTTTTATGATGCCTTGTTTTATCAATCATGATTGTTTGATATTCATTTTGAGAATAACATTTTTATTCTTTCTTTCTTTCTTAAAGAAGAGAAATGGTTAGACCAGGCCGTCCCAACGCCGGTCAATCCAGTGTTACTCCTCAGAATGGAGTATTCATGTCTGCCCGGCAGCTTTTAGATCTTGTAAAGAATGCTCATGCTGTCGGACCCATTCCAGAGCATACTCATCCTAGATCTGGGTTTGCATTCTTGTGCAGAGATTATACCGATTTGGATGGAAGGTCATTCAAGGGATCCGAAAGTGTTATAGAAATCCAAGTTTGGCTTAGAACATGCGACCGCATCTTTTCTCGCATGAATCTTGTTGACCTCCATCGAGTCCAAGTGGCTTCTAGCATGCTCCAAGAAAGAGCATTAGATTGGTATGAGCTTTTGATTTCGGAGATTATCGAAGCGAATCTTACTTGGGAGGAATTCCGAAAAAGATTCAAATTAATGTTTGTGCCGAAGGCTGAGAAGGTAACTTTAGCCTGATGCTTTATTGACCTTGGTCAAGGTAAATCTTCTGTGCGGATTACGTCACATCTTTTGAATCTCTCTCTAAATATGGGGTCGAGTGTATTAATCCTTCATAAAGAAAAATCAGAGGTTTGTTTATGGGTTGAATAAGAACCACAAAAAGCCTCTACTCCTAAAACTGGAAGTTTCTTTTGATCAGCTTGTTGATATCGCTTTTCGACTTGAAGAGGCCGATAAAGAAGGCGATGTTGAATTTGTGGGTGCCCAACAGAATTTCAACATCAACAAGAATAGGCCTATTAAGTTCAAGCCTAATCCCAACAAGAAAGGGAAACAACCAACATTGGTCGTAAAGACTCCTACCTCTAGTCGTCGACAATGCTACAATTGTAGTTCTAAGGACCATTATGCTATGGGTGTCTGAAACCCCTCTTTTGTCGTTATTGCAAAAGTTCGGCCCATCTTCTATCTTCATGTCTCAAACTTCCAAGCAAGAAAGAGGGAAAGCTAAATATTATGCAAGCTCCTAGTAACACTTCTCTTGGTCAAGGTATTTTTCATTCTATCCTTGATGGCAATATAATGTTTCGTGATCATCCTATTCGAGTTCTTTTTGATACGGGTGCATCCCACTTTTTTATATCAAAAGAATTTATTGATACTTTGTCTTTAAATGTTATGTGCTTGATGACTTCTTTGTGAATTGCAAATCCGGTTGGCGGATCAACAAAACTCAGTTTGCTTTGTAAAGATGTCGAGATTATTTTATGTGATTATTCTTTCCAAGCCGATTTGCGTGTTATGTGTGACTTAGGCTTTGGATTGATCTTGGGAATGGGTTGGCTTAACCATTATGAAGCCCACATCTTATGTCCCGAGAGGACTATATACCTTCGACATCCTTAATTTGTTAAGCAGGTTTCTATTGTTCTTAAAGATTCGGATTCCAATTTGGTGGCATCCTTATATTCTCTAAATCCACATGATGACGATAATGATGACGAGGAAGATGTCATTTCCCTCATTCACGTTGTTCGTGAATTTTCCAACATATTTAAACCCATTTTAGGATTACCCCCTAAGCGAGCAATTGAGTTTAGAACTAATTTAATCCCTGGAGCTCTACCTATCACTCGTCCTCCTTATCGTATGTCCAATAAGGAAAATGAGGAGATGTTTAAACAATTATCCGAATTGGAAGCGAAGCAATATATTCATTCTAGTTCCTCCCCTTAGGGAGCTTCAGCTATTTTTGTAAAGAAATCTGAAGGTACACTTAGGCTTTGCGTTGACTACCGCAAGCTTAATGATCTCACCATTAAGAATAGATATCCCTTACCTCGGATTGATGATTTATTTGATCAACTTAGCGGTGCTAGGGTCTTTTTATAGTTAGACTTAGCAACTGGTTTCCATCAGCTTCGTATTGCAGAAGATAGCATCCCTTTGACATCATTCCATACTCATTATAGATCTTATGAATGGCTTGTTATGCCATTTGGTTTAACGAATGCTCCAGCTTATTTCGTTGACCTTATGAATCGAGTTTTCAAAGACTTCCTCGATCGATTTGTTCTCATCTTTATAAATGATATTCTTGTTTATTCTAAAACCAAGGAAGAGCATGAAAAACATCTTCGGATTATGTTGGAAACTCTTAGGAGCAATCAATTGAAAGCAAAATTTTCTAAGTGCCACTTTTGGCAATCTCGTGTGAAATTTCTCGAGCATATTATTTCTGAATCTGGAATTTTAGATCCTTCAAAGATTGAAGCGATTCAAAATTGAAAGATACCGAAGAGTGTTATGGAAATCCATAGTTTCCTTGGATTGGCGGGCTATTACCGTAGGTTCATAAAAGACTTTTCTAAAATTTTCGTGCCTCTTACTAGTTTGACAAAGAAGGGAGTTAAGTACATTTGGTCAAACAAATGTAATGGTTTTTTTAGAAATTAAAAGAACTCCTTTCTGATGCTCCTATTCTTGTGATTCCCGAAGGAAACCAAGACTATATTGTTTATACTGATGCCAGTCATATTGGTTTGGGAGTTGTTCTCATGCAAGGGAAACGTGTTATCGCTTATGCTTCTAGGCAATTAAAGCCTTTCGAGACTAACTATGCCACTCATTATTTAGAGCTCGCGGCTATTGTTTTCACCCTTTGAATTTAGCTTCATTATCTTTTGGAAGAGAAAGTTGTTCTCTATACCGATCATAAATCTTTGAAGTATTTATTTTTTCAAAAGGAACTTAATTTGCGTCAACAATGTTGGCTTGAGTTTCTTGCATCTTATAATCTTGATATTCTTTATACTCCCGAAAAAGGATATCGTGTTGTCGATGCCCTTAGCCGAAAGCATCAAGCGGTTGTTTCTATGATGATATCCGAATGGAATGATCTCGAGACTTTGTCCAATTATGAGATTCGAGATCGTGAATCTGATTCATGTTCATCTCTTGTTTTATGTAGCCTTGAGGCTCATCCTTGTCTTTTTGACCGTATTCTTGAAGCTCAAAACCATGATCCCAAATTGGCTCTTCTTAGCCAAAATTGTAGGGATCAAAATAAGGTTGATGGTTTGAAAGACTATTATATCTATGCTCGTGGAGGTATTCGAAAATTTGGTAGACTTATCGTGCCAAATATTAGTGATCTTCGTAATGACATTTTAGAAGATTCTCATCGTTCTAAATTTACCATTTATCCCGGTAGTGGTAAAATGTACGCAGATATGAAGCGACTTTATTATTGGGATGAAATGAAATCTGATATTGCTAACTTTATTGAGTGTTGCATAACTTGCCAACTCATAAACGCCGAGCATCAAAGGTCCGGTGGTTGTTGCAACCTTTGGACATTCCCATTTGAAAGTAGGATCAGGTATCCATGGACTTTATTGACAGTCTTCCTCGATCTCGTTCGGGTCATGACAATTTATGGGTGATTGTAGATAGACTAACAAAATCCGCCCATTTTATTCCAGTTCGGCCAATCGGACCGTACCTCTTTTGGCCAAACTCTATGTTAAAGAAATTGTTAAATTGCATGGAGTTCCTACTTCTGTTGTTAGTGATCGTGATCCATTGTTTACTAGTGGATTTTGGAAGAGCCTTCAAAAAGCTTTGGAAACGAGGCTTAATTTTAGCACTGCTTATCATCCCCAGTCCGATGGACAAACCGAGCGTGTGAATCAAACTCTTGAAGATCTTCTTCGTGCATGTGTTCTTGATTTTGGGGGAAGTTGGGAAGATCATATTTCTCTTGTTGAGTTTTCCTATAATAATAGCTTCCAATCTAGTATTGGTATGACACCCTTTGAGTCACTCTACGGAAGGCCACGCCGATCTCCTTCTTGTTGATTTGAGGCCGGTGAGAAGCTGGTTTTAGGTCCAGATTTTATTGGTGATTCCACAGAAAACATTGACCTTATTCGTCACAGGATGAAAGAAGCTCAAAGTAGACAAAAATCCTATGCCGATAACCGAAGAAGGAATTAAGAATTTTCTGTTGGAGATTTGGTGTTTATTCGTGTTTCACCTATGAATGGTGTTGTGCGTTTCAATAGATCGGGAAAATTAGCATCTCGATATACTGGTTCATTTCCCATCACCGAACGCATTGGTTCCGTGGCTTATCGTCTTTTATTACCGGCTTAATTTTCTACTATTCATGACGTTTTCCGCGTCTCTCAACTATGAAAGTTCCTTAGGGATTCTGATTCCATTCTTAAGCCCGGTGTTATCGAAGAAATCGAAGTTTCACCTAATTTGACTTATGAGCAACATCTACGGAGGTTAAACTCCTTCGAAATAAAGAAGTTCCGCTTGTGAAAGTTCAATGGTCCTCAAATCCTAAGGATTGCTCTTGAGAACTCAAAGAATTCATCGAGTGAGCATACCCGAACTTACTCTCTCGTGCCCTTTAAGGTGAACTTTTTATTTTAAATTTTCTTTTATGTTGATATGCTTTTATGGTTATTACTCTTTGTTTTCTTCTTATGTATTGCGAGGACGCAATTTCTTTAAGGAGGGGAGTCTGTAACAACCCGCATATTTTAAGATTATATATTCAAGTATTTTATTTAAACTAGTATTGGCCCGTGCTTAGCACACAGGCTATTTGTATTATTGTAAACGAAAAGCAAAGGAATTTTTGGAATTTCAAAAGGATACCAAGTGAATTAGTTCAGCAAATTTTCTTTATTAGTAGTAGAGATATAACATCGTTAGTCGGATTAAAGTCCAAAATGCTACTTTTATTAAACAGTCAAATTAGCATTTGAGCCACTTCCATTGAGTCCAAAATGGCGTTTGCGACCTTTTTGAGTATAAACATCGATATGTTTGGAGTTAAGGTGAATTTTGCTATTTTTCTATTGAGCTTTAGATTTGGGTTTCAACCCTTAAACTCATCTAATACCCTAACTCTTCATCAGACTCCCCTTCGCTCATTCTATTATTTTCTAACACTCAAGCTAAAAAGAAAAATGGGGGAAGAGATAGGAAACTAGAATTCCTAAACCCTAGTTTTGCTAGGAAATTCAAGTTCGCTCTAAAATCAAAGAGAAGCTTAGGTAAGCATCTTCTTCTTCTTCGCCACCTCAATCTCTCTCTAATTTTCAGAAATTCCTAAACCCTAACTTAGGAAATATTTGCATTTGATCATAGATTGTAGCTTCTAGAGTTGAAGTTGAAGAGTGGTTGATCTTTCCTTTGTTTAAAGCTTCTCATTTGTTGTGTTTGAGTTTAAAGGTGAGTTTTTGAACTCACATCTACGTCTTTCATTGTTGTTAGGTATGAATTCCTAACATCTATTCATGTTCACTTGCTTTTGACTTGAATTGATTTGGTGAATTTTTCAAATTTTGTTTTTTTGAAGTCAAAATCTTTAAAAATCCTATCTTGAATGTTTGGACATGTTATTTGGGGTGCATCGAAGAGCCTATAGGGCTGGGTTGTCGCTTGGCATAAATCCCTAGCCTCTGCCGCTCGTCCATTCGCTTCCGAATCCATTTGGCTATCATTGGCCTAGGCAAAATGTTGCCCAGATCAGGCAACCAGACATCTAGTTGATCAAGTCCAGACGTCTGGTTATGGTCCAGGCAGAAAACGGCAGAGACAAATCCCAGACGTTTGATTTATTTGTTCAGACATCTGCTTTGTAATTCAGACGTCTGAGGGTTTCTAAATTATTTTCAGAACCCAAATCCAGACGTCTGGATTAACCATCAGATGTCTTAAACTGTTCAGTTATGCCTATTTGCCTATTTTTTGAGTGAATTTCCAATTGTTGATCCGATTAGTTGTTATCACTTTCATCGACTTTGATGACTTGTTTTCTAGATTTTTGGGAATATCCATTTTGCTGGATTTGATATTGATTTCTTTGGATTTGATTCACGTATTCGAATGTGAATTTTTAGTGATCGATTGTTTTTACAATCGTTTTCTGTGCTTTGTCACTTTGAAATACAAAGATTTCTATACTGGTAGTAAATATTCAAACTCTTTCATAAAAATGATTTCAACGTTACTTTTAATACAGAACTCATTTTCAAATCCGTTTTCTAATCTATTAGTATATATAAACCTTTACCTCATTCGTATGAGAAATCCAATTAAACGACTTAGCAAAACAAGTGGTATGAAACGCTTGCATTTACTTTATCGGTTAATTCTTGGACTTGTTCGATTGAACTCTTGTGATAATTTTCGAGTGAAAATCTACAATCTGTTCATAAATACTTAAGTTAAGCCAGTGGTTATGAGACATGAAGCTAAACTCATTTACTAGCTTAGTGTAATTCACATTTTTTATTGATTAATGGTGATTATATTTATAGTTTAAACTAGCAGTAAGCGATGTCTCTTTGTCCACGTGCGGAACTGTACCTCATTTTATTGAGCTTCGTCTCATTTCTTTTATAGGCTAACGACCTATGGGTTCTTTGGAGTTTCGACTCATTTTATGGGCTAGCGACCCATGTTCTTTTATGGTGTTCGGTCATCGGATGTACCGTTATTGTACTACGATGTTGTCCCGGCTTATCAGGATCTCTAGGCCTACCGTTATTGTATTACGTCGTTGTTCCGAATTATTGGAGTTTGGTTACTACGTTATTGTTACGAATTATTGGAGTTTGGTTCATCGAATGTACCGTTATTGTACTACGTCGTTGTTCTGAATTGTTTGAGTTTCAGATTCTTCGGGCATATCGTTATTGTACTAAGTCGTTGCACCGGCTCTATGATTAGCAACCCGTTTGTGATACACATGCTGGTGAGTTTTTTCATGCTACTGTTTGTGATAGACCTCTCCCTTTGTGATTTTTGGATTTCTAATTGATGATATCTAGGATTTGTGTTTCACCAATTTTGCGATGTGTTTGTCAATATTTATGGTTTGGTGAATAAAATAAAGAATATGACATTCTTTTTGGTATTTGAGATTCTTGAGATATAGTATGATTTTTGTTGTTGTTAAATGTATGCTTGTCACAGTATGGCATTATTTTTATCATACGTTTTTATCATATCTCTTATCATATCTCATTTTATGTGATACTTATAGCTAGACTGATCCGTTTATTATTTTCTTCTTAAATAATACTCGGATCAGACCGAGGTATTTCAGGTGCTTCTACTTGACTTCGTATCAAGGCCCGTTATCTGACTTTTGGCTAACTACTTAGCTTATAGTAGTTTTTGTTTATACGTTTGAAATAGAGACTCCTTGATGTATACATCTTCTTTTGTCTAGCACTTGTACCTATTCTTTTGTATGTAGTTGATCTTGCATGACCACTACTTTGATGTACACTTTTATGTGTTATATTCATATCTTTTTCCGCGTTAGTGATATGAATATCTGACTGATTTATGTTATGTTTATTTTATATATGTTTTCGAAGACCACATAGCCACTATGTAGTAGCTTTGAGTTTGTACTTGATGTGTCGGATTTCCTCTTTAAAAATAATACGTGACCTTCTATCTGGCATATCGGTATTCACACAAAGCAATTACACGGATGATCGCTCTTCAACAGGCATATTCTTCGTGCTAGTCGACGGCATTACTCTACAGTGTTCTTGGCTAGTGTGAGTATAGAGGTGGGGCGTCACAATATATATATGTGTGTGTGTGTATCTATGTGTGTAGGGGGTGGGGGGTGGGTGTATTATTTTAATTCAAGGTTTATAAATCTACTTTTGTGTATCTTCACAATTTTAACTTTAAAATTCTTCTTAAGTTGATACTTATTTATATTTTTTAATTCTAGATTTCAGTATATGAGAATGATCTAAATTAATTTTATATGCATATATGTTTAAGAGTTTAATTACTGATTTGAAGTGACATTGATTGAATGAGTAAAGGAAGAAGGAAAGTCCTCCACCCTTCCTTCTTCATAAATAACTATATTAATTCATTAATTGTCTTTTTTTCATAAAAAAAACCCAGTCCTGGCAGTAGAGCTAGAGAATACAGATGACCCACCACAACTGATCCCCTTGTTAGATAGTCCAACAAAGAGCATCAATCCCTTAAGCATTCTCGCTTTTTCAAGAGATAATCGCTTCGCGTCCTAAAGGTTACACATCGCAGCTTGCTAGAAATCAAACCTGCGACCTCAAGAAACTTTATTCCATAATTGCTAGACAGCCCTAACCAATCGAGCTTCTGTAAATATAGGTTAATTTTTGTCTATTAGTAAAATACCTTTTAATATATTATGTATATGTGTAAGTTGAACCTGTACATACACATGTAACTATTACTTAAATGTTAAAATAAAATAATATTAGATAACAAAGACATGTGTTAATTCTGTAGTTAATGTCATTTAATACGTCGATTAATTCAAATGTTTCTCCGTTTACCTTTATGGCCTCATCTTCCCTTATTTAATTATTTATGTTAAGAGAAAGAAACAAAAGCTTTCTATCTCTAATGTTACCACACACGCACTCTCTCTCTCTACTTATGCGTTGCTCTTACCATTATAACACATAAATGTATTTGATACATTCATTATTTTGCATACAACTTAAATTAGATTTAAAATTCCTTTTAACCAAAATAAATAAAATACGGTTTTATTTAAAATACATATTAGATTGGATCTGATATACATTTAGACTATATAGACCCAACAAGAATTCAAAAGAAAATTTATACTTCAATTCCGCTGCAGGCTGGCCCGGTTCTAAAAGGATATTCTTTTGTTTTATTATATAAAATTAAATAATATTTCTTTTTTCTATACAAATGATGTGAAAATAAGAATAAATTAATTTTAAATATTTGGTTTTATATTTAATGAAGTTTTATACACCCACTTATTTTCTGTTATGTCTCCGCTTTATCCTCGTAATCATTTTTCGCACCTCCATCGCTATAAACCGCTAAGCGCTTTACTGCACAGGTCCAACATAACAAATTGCATTATTATTATCATTACGAGATTTGATCACATACATATTAAGTCTCTTATAAAATTGTTAAATTCGAAACTTCTAAATAGTTTGACAAAGGCAAATTAAAAAATATAAAGAAAACAATGTAATTTTTTTCGGAATATGATTTGAACTTGTGATATGATTTGAACTCTGTGAATTCTGATATTTCGTTTGTATGTAAGAATATTTTTGGACCGATTGTGTTTGTATTTAAAAAATGTATATAATACGAAGATCCTAATAATCTGAAATCCCGCGTTTTGAAACTAATCCCCTTTTTTGCCTAAAAATACATATAGGCTTTGTGGTCAGTATAAATTGGGGAAGAACAAAGACTCTCGATCCATGTTTTGTGTGGTGGGTCTCACCTGAAAAGAGAGGAAGAGAAAACAGCCAGAGAATGAAATTAATTATTGATTTCGATCTCTGCGTCTCTTCTTCTCAATCCATCCTTCCCATCATCATTCAGATCTCCAATTAATCAGGTATGATCATTTGTTTTCCCCCTCTTTCTGAAGCTGGTTTTTTCCATGGCTATATTATATTCTTTGATCTCCTATTGTCAATTATAGGGTTTACACTTCATGTCTAAAAATCAAAATACATTTACAGCGTGTCTGCTACTTCGATATAATTTGTGATTTATTTTCATATTTGGCTCTTAGATATTATCTTTTTTGCGTATTAGCCCGTTTTTTGTTCTTTGCATATATTTGATATTTGGGTTTGCACAATTATTGCCTGCGAGAAGTAAAAATTGCTTTATTTGCAAGTTTGGAATGCCCTTCTTTTATAATTCAATCTTACTTAAATCTGCTTGCCCGAGTTCAAAGTGGGATGACTTTGTGTATCTAAGTCTTTTGGGTTTGTTGTATGATGTGAGCACAAAGATCGGTGATTTCAAATGTAAAACTTATTGGTTTTTATTAATTTATTATATATATAGCCCAGTTGTTTGTAAGCTTGTGAATGATGTAGGACTCAAATTTTGCTTTAACTAGTATACAAGCGATGATTTAAAATTCACTCTACAGAAATAGATAATATTCCATTGTTGGCACAACTTCTTGCAGGCACTAGCTAAACTACCAAGATAACCTATTTTGAACAAACAAAACCTTTGGTTAACGTACTAATGATTTCACGCTAATGGGTATTTTGGATAGTGCAGAATGATACATTAATTGCTTGGCTGGGAATGGACATTCAAAATAGATTACATGGAGATTGTTAGCTACTTATCTCAAATAATTTATGACATGTTGATAAAAGTAGGTAGTAAGTCATAATCAAAGTGTAGTGCTAAGGGTACCACGGTTTCTGCTAGGGGCTACCATGTTCGGTCATTAACGGCCGAACAGAAAAAAAATTTTTAACTGCGGTCGGCAGACAACCACTGACCAAATAGAGGTGCCCTTAGCACTATACCAATCAAATATTTATTGCTAAAGAAACATACTAGAATAGTGGTTTGTACTTCGATGTAAAAGAAGCTGTTCCAAACAAATTTGTTGTAGTTGCTGAAAAGTAAACAAATAAATAAATAAATAAAAATAAAAGGAAAGTTGAGCAGGTTTTTGAACTAGGAGTGACTTTCACAATACACACAAATTTTTTGTGTTAATTTGGTGTTGACATATTTAGTAGGTTTATATGATTTAGAAAGGACTAAGGTGCATAGGTGTTGTATATACTGTCAAAGTTGTCGAGGCAAGGCATGTGCTTGCTCCTTTCAGTGCCTTGCTCCTTTCTTTTTCTTCTTTTATGCGCCTTGGGCACCATTTTCTATATCTTTTGCAGAAAACCTATAGTTAAAAAAACTGCTTTCAGAACTAAAATTTATCTTTATAAAATTGCATATGCGTGCAATTTTGAGTGTAGAACATCATGAATTCAACACAAATCAGAATAAGAAATCACAAAGGAGTTAGACATATTCAAACCCTGGATTGAGAATGATACGAGTTGGGGTTGGGTACCTAAGAGAAATAGATAAATTTGAGTCAGGTTAAAGGTCCAAATGTTATCTCATACTGTATAGTTCATGAAGGCGACATTTTATGGGTTTTTCACTTTGTGCGCCATTTGCACTTAATGCGCTGTCTGTGCCTTGGACCACTGAAAGGTGCAGATGCTGCGCCTGAGTATTTTCCTCGCTTTTGTGCACACCTTGACAACAGTTAAGGTGTGAAGGACTTCTACTATAAATTTAAACAAAATTAGTATAGAAGCAGTAAGTTTTAGAAGCATTTTCATATGACGCCAACAATGTTACAGAAGCTCTATAACCTAATTGATATTAAACAGTTGTTATCTTTTATACTAGCTGTAAGTAATATTCCATAAAAATTGCATCAGATAAAACAATGAAGAATTTAGACTTGGTTTTGTAGGTTAAGAGTTTAGACAATCTGACAATGTAATAGCATTTGAACATTTGTTCTATAGGGCAAGCAAGATTTTGAACTCTTTTTTTTTTTTTTGTTGGTGGCCACCAAAGAAAGAGGTCAAATAAACAAAGGGGTGACAAAAAAATTGGAGGCTAAAAGGAATTTAAGGGAAAAATTAAAAGTAAATTGGGATCTATGCTGCTGAAGGCTCCACAAGGCTCTGCCTAAGCTGTATTTTTAACCTCTACCGCCCTAGCGCCTATTGGTTTCGTAGTGCTATGCCTCTTTTATAATGACATTTATTGACGTTTAGAAGTTTTAAAATCTTCAACGTTTAGCATTCCTCTTTACCCCTAACATCATAGATTGGGATTATTTAACTTATTACCTCTTTTCTCTTTATTGGATGCTCAAAATTCCCAATCTTTCAACAGAACATTAGATTCGGTTCCTTCATAATTTTAAGTTCTGTTTGTGGTTACTTGAATGATGACGATTGTAAATCATGTTAACCTATTCTTTTTTCATAGGAAAATTCAAAATATTTGGAATAACATGTCAGAATTAATTTTCAAAATTTATAAATACTGTTGCTGCCTACTAACTTTTGAAGATATTTTCCTTTCTTTTTTAACTGTATAAAATGTTCAACATAAGGTCTTTAAATTTAATTGAAACATTTGAAAGTTGGGTAACAATTACTATGACTGTGATTGAGTAGGGGTTATGAACTTATTTGTGCAGTAAAACGTTATTGTTTTTGTTCTTGTGACGTGAAGGAGAGCAATTATGTTAAGGGACAGGTACTTTAGGAATTTTGGTGTCAAATTATTAATACGTATTTTCTCCTTTTCAATTCTATTATTATATTTTAGTTCTCCCCTTAGAAAATTGTTTCTCGTATCTGTTTTATTTCTGCCTTTGATAGTCACCTTTTTGTTCTATCCCTACATGGCAACTAGATATGTGTAGCATTGTTATGTTATCAAATTGATTTTAATACTGGGTCAAGTAGAATTAGTAGTTGAGATCCTTTTTTATATACTAATCGACTAAAATGTGTTTTTATCTAAAATGTGAATCTGAGTACAATGAGTGTTTTTCTATTCATATTTGCTCTTTCAAGATGTAAACTGGTTCTAGATCAGATAGTCCGCATTTATTTGCAACTTTGCATGATCGCAGCCCTACACTTTGATGGTAAACACTATTCACTAACCCTATTGTCAATAAACAAAAGTGGGAAAAATTGAACACAAAGTATGTGATGCATGTTTGACAGCCTTAGACAATGGTAAGCACTATGAGATACAATTTAGTGACCAAATACAATTGTAGCGAAAACACACCGCACTGAAAATGAATTCATGGGATGTCAATTAATTAACCTTTACGTTCCGTGGTACTTTAATTGATAAATCTACTAGCCCAAGTTAGATTTTCTTTTTCACTCGTATTCCGTATAGCCGTGCATGCTTTAAATATTATATGCATCAAGTTACTAGTACAATCGCACAACGGTAATGAATCAACCGTTCGTTACATACTATCAATATTTTTTTGGTTATGAAAAATTGCAACAAATGTGTTGTTTCTTTCTGGAAATGTGTGAAAAATATATGAATTTTTCAAAAAAAAAAAAAATCATTTGTTTAAACATTACAGGACGTTGGATTTTTTTTCCATACATCCTTCAAAGTTTTAAAATTCATTTCTGTCCCTATCAAAAACATGTTTCACAAAAAAAACCCATCAATGTTTCCAGCAAAAATGTGCATTTCTAACTGCACATGCTTGCAGTTTTTACTGCAGATGCTTGCGGTTCTTACTGCAGATGCTTGCGGTTCTTACTTCACATTTTTTGTAAAATGAAAATTTGCAGTCTACACCGTAGGAATACACATTCTACACTTTAAATATTTGTTATCAGCACTGCAAATATTTATTTTGCAAATATGTGCATTTTAAACTGCACATATGTGCATTTTAAACTGCACATACTTGCATTTTGAAATGCAAATATTTGCAGTTATAACTGTAAATATGTGCAGCTTAAAACACATATTTTCGTTGAAAACATTGACATGGTTGTTTCGTGAAACTTGTTTTCGAGCAGAGTTTTTCAAGTACTGAGTTTGAAAATAAGTGGTGGATCCTAATTTTCACTGAGCAGTAAGCAGTTGATTTTATTATCATTAAATACCAATGTATGGGAAAATTCCAAAAAACAAAATAGTGCGATTTTTCATTAATTAAACACAATGTTAGTATGTTGGGCTAAAAAAATTGATTTTCATTTTGTAAATATGTGATTTAGAAAATATTTGAACTCTTTAGAAAAATTAGTTGTTTAAACAATAAATATATTATCTGTATTACCACTTATATATATCAAATTAAATATGAGAAATTTGACTTGTGATATTTGAAGTAACTAATATTGGAGCGATTCAAGAAGACATATTAGGACAACATCTTTATCTTATTTTATTTTTGCTTCGTGTTATTTGATTTTGCAAGTCCAGGGTAGAGTAAGCCGCTTTAATGGTCCATTATATTTGTTTTTCGGTTTCTAGGATTGCTTACAACAATCAGATTGTACTGAAAGAATCACACAAGGAGCGCCTGCTTTGTCAAACCAAAAAAATAATCCTAAGAACATAATGTGGAGAAACTGGAGTTTCCCTTCAACTGCAATACCGGGAAACTTCAAAAAAAGCCAAGCCCACTCAAATCCAAGTACATACAACGCGGAATGCTCAGACGATGAAGGCTCAACGTGCTCAAGCAGGGAAGAAGGGCTCGAATGTCCCATTTGTTGGGAATCCTTCAACATAGTAGAAAACGTCCCTTACGTTTTATGGTGCGGTCACACTCTTTGCAAGAACTGCGTCCTTGGGCTTCAATGGGCCATTGTCAAATTCACATCCGCCCCAATCCAACTACCGCTATTCATCTCATGCCCTTGGTGCAATCTACTATCGTTCCGCCTAGTCTACAAAGGCAATCTAAAATTCCCACGGAAAAACTTCTTCCTTTTATGGATGGTCGAGAACATGAACCGAGATAGAACCATGACCCGTTCTTCTTCTCATGGAGAGCACCATCAACCCACTTGGTCTCAAAACCATCATCATAATAACATCAGAAGGGTCCCTCATATTCAACATCAGCAGCAGCAACAACGGCAACCTCGACGTATTACAAATGGTGAAAACCAAGTGGGCAGCTACTTGAATGCCGAAAGAATCAATGCATCTTTAAGGAAGTCTTTGGCTTTCTTTGTTCACTTGACTGCCAAGTTCCCACTTGTTATCTTCTTTCTTCTGATAGTTCTCTATGCCATTCCTGCAAGTGCTGCCATATTGGCCTTGTATATACTCATCACCATCTTATTTGCACTGCCTTCCTTCTTGATGTTGTACTTTGCTTATCCAAGTTTGGACTGGCTTATTCGAGAGATCGTCACTTGAATTCTTTCCCTGTTTTCTTTTTCCTTGTGCCTTCTGTACTATATGGTGGACATGGATGGTTCCTCACTGAGTGTATTATTTGTTTGAAGACTTTCGATGCTGGAAAAGAGTCTTAGGTTTAACAACAATTTCCTTTTTTATTGTATCTATAGTGTGTTGATCTTTCTTCCATTTATAATGTTAATTATGTTATTGGATTGTTGCTACTGTGTTAGTTTATGGAGGAAGCTTCTTGTAACTTTTGTGAGGTTCAAGCTTTTGCCCTCTTTTTTTTTTCCCTACCGTGATGCTGCTTATAATCTTATCGGTATTGTATGTTATGAAATCTTGTCATGCTTACATTTCGATTACATGGGTTCAACGGATTCAGTTTACAAAGGTGCTTACCCGAATGCAGGTTTTTACTCCAAATAATTGTGCTCACCTTTTGTGTGTGTTTATATGTGTGTGTGTATGTGTATGTATGTACATACATACGCATTATGTTTATGTATGTACATACATTTTATATATATATATATATACACATTTTATATATATATATATATATATATATATATATATAGACACACACACACACACACTGGTACCCCTGCTCATTGGCTATTATTTATGTGCAAAGTTTGCACCTCTAGCAACAACACAAGTACAAAGTATAGCCTAATTATGTGTCTTATGAAGATCAACGATCATTGACTGACTTGCTAAATTATATTCGAAAATGCCTACAAAACTTTATCATTATTAGAAGAAGAAAAAACCGCTAGATAGCTGTAGAGAACAAATTCATGGTAAACAATTTTGTTGGTAAAGACGATAAGCCTGTCCATAAATTTGCAACCGTTGTTTCAATTTTTATTTTTTTTCTCCCTAAAGAAATAACCATAGAAAAACGGTTGAAAATTTCAAATAAGTGGGACTTATAATTGTATGGCAATTCTTTTATTGTTTTCTATGAATATTTTACAACTGTTCAAACTAGAGTTCGTCTCTTATCTTCAAACTTAATACACAAAAGCTTCTTCTTGCGGATATGTTTTATATTACATGCTAAAATTATTTTTGGTATATGCATTTTTTGCGTTTTTTTTCTTTGAAAATCAAATCAGCATTTAATCGCAAGTTATTATGACCAGAATTGAACTTTGTAATATTTTTTTGATTTTTTTTAAGTGTGAATATTTGCCGTTTTATAAAATGCAAATGTTTGTAGTCCAACTGAACTAAAAGGTAATGGTGTTTTTCAAACATGTTTTTAGAAGCGTGGTTGTGTATTTTGAAACTTAAACGGCTGTTTTACAAAAATTTCCTAATTGCTTTAGGATAAAAATAGCCTTGGAAAATTAATTGAAAATGTCAAGCATTTCTACGTGACTTTGCTTCAGAATTGACGCAATAAATAAAACATAATATGTGACACAATAAATCTTGAATGTTGGATTTTTTATGTTTTTATGTGGAAGCCTAGAAGGTGGAAATCGGAAGGGTATCATACCACTCGGATTAATTGTGTAAAATCTTGTGTCAAAATAGAATTTTCACACATAAAATGTTGACTAGAAATTTAGCCTACCTCAACCTTACAGATAAAAGTCAATATTAACAAAGATTACTTCGTAATACCGTAGTTAATAAATTAAAACGAGGGGATTGTAAGATGGTAAGTACTGAAGGAACCAAAGAAACACATGGTTTAGAATGGTTCAATCAAGAATAATCTGCGTTCACTATGGTAGTATGTTCTATTGCTTTGAGTTTCGATTACAATTACTTGTTTATTTGAGAATAATGAATGCAATAAATGAAATTCGATCTTTGTATAAATGCATGCAATATTGCAAATATAACAACTGAAATTTGGTTCGATCGGCTGAGATTAATGCGTTGATCCCTGGGATTCCTCATAGCCATTGATGGCATTGTAAGGCGCAAATGCAAGGCGGCTAGGATGCCAAATGGCTGGATGACTTGGATGATGGCCAACTAGCGGGCCGGACCAAGGCATGCCATTGTTAGAAAGGCAATATGGGGACAATGAGCTGTTGTTGAGCAGTGAAGGATAAAGGGTGCTTGCTGCACAGTGTCGCTTTTGTAAACTGAACGGTGTTGTATATGCCAATCTTTTTGACGGAGCAATGTTGAATCATTTCTTCATTTTGTAGGGGCAACCAAGCGCTTTTGTTAGAAACCCGTCGAGTTAAAAAAAACAAGAGATACGTGGTGGGGGTGGGAGTTAGGGGGCGCAGGTCTTCGGATAGGTTGCGGGGCGATAAGGACGAGAGCAGTGAGTAGAGTTTATCCATATGCTCGATAGATGATTGTTGGTGTGGTCATAAATTATGAGAAAAGTAGTGAAATAAGGGTTTGGGTTTAACACGTTTTGCTGGCGGCAACGACACATATGGTGAAGGGGGATGACCAGTGATGTCGACGGTGGAGGAGGTGGTCGTTGTGGGTGACGGTGATGCAAAGGATTTTGGAGATGACGCAATGGAATGCCATGCATGATCTACTGGAGAACAGGGAAGAGGACAATGTCTTTATTTTGTTAAGTCCCTGTAAAAAATTAGTTGCAAATTATCCTTTCAATTTTTTAATCATCATATCTTTTGCATGCAATCTTCATTTCATGCGCGGTTTGTTTCATTTAATTTGTAGGATGCTTTAGCATAAGGTTTGCTAGCTTTTGGAGCTATATGTGAAAGCGCCTTAGCGGGATACAATGATCGAAAGTATTTATATTTTAAAATATTATATAGTCATCGATACACACACCTGCTGAGATATATTATATTCCTTTGATGATCGTTTGAGTTGTGATATTTTTTGATATGGTATGTTCTGGTTGGGTTGTTTATCTGTTTAATTGTTGCATTGTTGGGTTGTATTGTATAGTAATTATTTGATATCTTAGAAAAATAAATAATTAAGAGAATAAGTAAAAAAAAATGTAATTATACAGTAAATAAGATTATTTATGACTTTGGGTGATATTTGTAAATAATCTGAATAAACAATTTGTACTGAAATCAATATGTAAATTTTAATAATGTTATTATTTATGAATTTCTGGAAAGATTCATAAATAATTTTTAAAGAGAATTTGAAGAAATTATATTTATTATAAAGTAAAGTGGAACTTGATGAACAGTAATGTGATCTTTGTTAAGCTATGATTATTTTCGAAAAAAGTAATAATACGACTACTTTTGCAAAGTTATTGGAGAAATGATATTATCATTATTTATGTAATAGGAAGGAGAGATATTTTGGGAATAATAATAAAAATAAAAAAGGTATTTTCAAGAATATTATTACTGTTTTTGAGGTAAATGATAATGAAGTGATTTTTAAGACTTAATGCAAGATACTATTATTTTTGAGTTGAATAGTAATATAATGATTATGAAAGATGATTTAAGTAAATAATAATAATAATAATAATAATAATAATAATAATAATTTTTTAGCAAGGCTAGTAGGGTTAAATAGATCCCTCCATTTTATTAATCACAACAAAGAGAATACAAAGACAACAAAGCAAAGAAAAAAATACAAGGAAATAAAACATACAATAGATACAAAAAATCATAGCATGATGAGCATGAAGAAGTAAGCTAATCATCATTGATCCGGCCCATAGCAATAGCCACAGATCTATCGTTAGAATTTTGAATTAAATTGTTTAATTCCTCCTCGCTTGTCTATAATGTGCACCATGCAAACATGCAAAGCGATATCTTTATTTCTACCTTTCCCATCGAAGACCCGAGCATTCCTTTCTTTCCATGTTTCATAAATCGCATTTAACTATGGCAAGATTTAAAACTTCTCCATCTTGTTGATTTAAAAATATGAAACCATTCTTCATCAGACTTATGTTTAACCAACCAATATCAAATCCAGCAAGAGCTTTTTCCCAAATATAATAAGAATAATCACATTCAGAGAAGAGGTGAGCAGTAGTTTCAATAGCATTATGGCACAGCAAACACATAGTATTAGAGATAATACCTCTATAATATAAATCAAATTTGGCACGAATAGCATTTCTCAAACTTTTCCACATTAAAAAATTGAGCTTAGGAGTATCATAATTGATCCAAACCCTTGAGTGCCAAGGAATATAAACAGCAGAAGGACTAACATAGATTAACCTATCAACATGTTTAATTGATTAGTATTTACCATTCCAAAGTAAAATATCGTGATCAGAACTCTTGAAGAATATGTCTTGTATCTCATTCCAAATCTGTCTAACAACAGAACTTGTAACGGTCCGTAATTTTACCACTTTGAAAATGAGATATTTAATTACTTTAAATATTCAAATGTAAAATTTTCAAACTTAAACAATCATGTTTTATATGATAAATAAGAATGGTAAACTTATTTTTGATATTGAATAAAGATTTTGAATTCCCATTATAAAATTGACAAAAGTCGGATTCCGATAAAGTAGGATAAATATTCGAGAAATTTGTTTAAAGGATAAATAATTCCTTTTAAATATGTATATAATCGATAACAAACTCATTTAATAATAATATTAATTTAATTTATAATGGTTCGATAAATATATAAAACTTGTTTTATAGAATTGACAAATTTCATCGCATATTGATAAATTGATGTCGTATTTTCATAAGAAGATTTGGATATTGTTTTATTTTATTTTATAAGTCAAATATGCTTTTTTCAATTATTTAAAGATAATTAGAAATTTATTTTGAATTTTGGTTTACATGAATAAATAGTTTAACAAAAATATTAAAATGTGACCGGAAAACGTTTTTTCGAAAATCAATGTTTAGTTCAAAGTAAGTTGTCGCAACATTATCGCACATTTGTTAACATGTTTTAACATATATATATTACACATTTTAATAACTAAAAATGTTTACTTTTATTAAATATAATTATAAAACTTTTAGAAATCATTAGTAAAAGTAAGTAAGAATTAACAAAAGTAAGAAAAAGTAAACATCAAACCCATATCACATCAAAATCCAACAAAATAATTACTTTTCTTTACTTAATTTTTAAGTGACTAAGACGTAAAGTAAAGATGTGAAAGATAATGTTAAGTATTGAAAAAGTGGAAATTGCTTTATGTTGAAGTAAGGTTAGTTTGGTAATTTGGTAAGAGGTTAAATTTGTAAAATTTCATTTCATTCTTTTTCTATAAATACCCACCTCCTTCTTCACTTTTATTCACATTTCTTCTTCTTCTTTTCTCAAGCTTCTTTATTTTCTTACTCTTCTCTTTAATGGCTTCCAAGCCATAGAAAGAAATAGTGTCAAAATATTTACAAAATATTCAAAGGAAATCAATGTTCATCCTTTTCAAATCAAAGTACAAACTCATTTTTTCTCCATATTTTACCTCTTCTTCTCTCGGTCATAACTTCTTCAAAACGGAACAAAAATATAAAATTATTTTTTTCAAATTATTTGTTTTTTCAGTGGCTAAAACTTCATGCTCACCACTTTGTCTCATTCTAAAAGTAACTACGTCAAAAATTCATTTCTTTCCAGTGCATTCTCGGGCCCGGTTTTTAAGCCATAGAAATGTTGTTTTGTTTTGATCATAACTTGACCATAACAGATCCAAATTAAGAATATTTTTTAAAACTATATGAAATTCTAGTGGCTACAACTTTTATATTGATAACTTTTTCAATTTTGAGGTTTGCTATACCTGAAACTCAATTCTTTAAAGTGCATTTTCGAACTTCATTTTTGTCAATCCGACAATACCTCTTCTTCATTCTACTATATCTGTAACGATCCGAAATTTTCGATCCAGAAAATTCCAGATAGTTAGGAAAATAAGAAAAGAGAAAGAAGAAGAAACAGTAACAAGTCACAGAAACCTCACATTCGCAGCGGATCAAAATATAATATCACATAAATAACAGTTTTAGAAAGAAGAACTGTATTCGTACACTTATATTTTTACACATCAGAGTTACAACATTTACACAACAGTGGACATTTTAAAATAACGTGTCCTATATATACAACTATATATCACAGCGGAAACACTCCATACGTTCCTGCCATCCAGCTCGCCTCCTGAGCTCCAGAACGTCCTTACCTAAAAATCTGTAATACTCGGTCTGACCCGAGCATTGCATCAAAATAACACCCGGGTCAGGCTGGAAACCAGCGTGAGTAAATCAATCTAATATGGAATGCAATAGCATAAAACTTACATAAAACCCGGGGTAACTCACATCAGTTACAAATTCACAAATTTTGTATAGACAACACTTATTACACACATCAATTTCTAAATACCAAAACTTAGATTAAATAGTCTAATCCACTTAAATCATTCCATTCCAGCCTATTGATTTCACATATCAAATCTATGAAGAATCGAAGTGGTTTCGGTTATTTATTAATACCCGTCCCCGGCCTTTTCGAATTCAATATCAACTTAAAACAAAGCAGTTCAAATATTCAACAATTCCATATATATATATATATATATATATATATATATATATATAATTTCATATTTACATAGCCATTTATCACAGATAGATAAACCCTATCATCTCAGTTCAGTCTAATTCATATCATGTCACAAAGCATCACTTATCAAGGATATCAGTAATCCAAGGCATACAATATTATTCAATTTTTCATAAGCAAGATTAGTTAATCACACCATTTCAATTAATTTAAATAAATTAAATTAATTCCTTTAATCACTTTTAATCCCACATACTTAACATAATTAATTAAAATCATAAATTAATCATCCCTTAATTATTCATCTTAATTAATCACCCTTGACTAATTATCCATTAATTTCAATAAGTAATTAGCTCCCAAATGATTACACAAATCAATAAACCTTCACCCACCACATTAATCACGTTGATTCAAAATTAATTACACAAATTAATTATTCTAAAATCACTTATATTGATTAATTATCCTTAAATTAATCACACTCATAAATTAACTAACCTAAGTTAATTCCTTAATTAATCTATCCTCTAATTAATTACATTTAGTAATTAATCCTTAATTAATTCCTTTAAGAAATTTTCTTTTGAAAAATCCTTTTGAATTAATTCTTTTAAGTACTTAACCTCTAATTACTTCCTATTAATTAATTAATTAATCTTAAATCAACTGACCATTAATTACTTAGATTGATTGACTTTCTAATTAATTAAGTAATTACTATCCGGAATGATTAATTGATTTAAAGATTATTACACTAATAAGTACTCACTTAATTTAATTATTGGAAATACTTAGGTTCTATTTTGATGATTTAACTCGATATTGGATTTCCCAAATCAACAAATAAAATTTCTAAAATCACTTAACTTATTTTGTTTTGAAATCCTATTCATACTTTGCTCTTGAATGTCTGTTTAACAATTGATTAGAACTTGTATAAATCTAAGGTTTTAAAACATGATATTAACTTTGGTTACAACCCAAACCCCAAACAAATATACCCGAACAAACCCATACCTCTCTTCCCTCTCATCCACGTGACTCCTCGTGTGAAACCTCGAGTCAACTTCGAAGCAAAACTATCTCTTTCCCAAGCATCAACACAAAGCAACATCAGATACAATTTTAAATGCGTGCACGTGCACAAGGCGTTGCCGCTGCTCCGTTAGGCACTACGACCTCAGGCAAGTCAGCGATGATCTCACCGTCGGACCCATCCACCCAGATGTAAGAAGCTACCCCAAACACGAAATCGAGCATGCCACTATGGCTAAACCTAAAACCAGATCATCAACCATCCCTCTACGCCAATGTCTCCGATCGTCGGAGGTTACAATACTCCGAACTAACCTACGTCAAAGGCTCACGCGCCCATCCCACCCACACCGATCAACTCCAAAGAGCTACTGACAACGTACGTTCACCAGAAAGCCCGACTACCAAACCCGGCCTCTAAGCCCTAATTTACCTTCACCAGAACACTACGGTGATAAAAAAATACCAGACCATTTTTCTAATGATTCCCACTTCGCAAACCTCCTCCAGCCCCGACCACGACACCCAACTCCCCCTTGATCACCGGCAAAAGCCAAAAACCCAATCTTCGGTCAACTAGAAAATTCCCAACACCCCGAGCTCTAAAAATCATGAAATTCATTCCAAAAATCATGATCTTGATGCTCGAATTCATTTATGAATCCAAAACTTCAAATTTCAATATTTGATTTTTTTGTCTAGAAATAAATTTAATTGTTATTTCTTATTTTTCACATCTTCAACTTAATATTCCCTCCTGAAATACTTTTTAAAAATAAAATTATATTGCCAAGATCAATTTCCCTTTTAAAATTCTTGTTTATTATTGTCTGCATAAAGAGAATTTAAGTTTTAAAAACTAAATTATAAGCTTGTATCAAGGAACAGAGGCTAGTAACAAACGTTCAGTCATACTTGATCAATAACTGCATATCTAACTATATACAGACATATCTACAACATGCAAACAGGTTTCGACAAGTTATTTCAATGATAAATCACAAGCATCATTGTTAACAGGTTTAAGCCTTTAATAATAGTTGCAGTTTCACTCACCTGATTTCTGGAAACAGAGAACAAAGCTACAGGTACTTCTTTGATCTGAATTTTGAAACAAAATTTTTGATTTCTGATCTGCTTCCAGATTTGCACTTGAAAACAGGTTTCTCTGATTTTTGTTTAAGCTCAGGTTTGCAAAAAACTGAAATTTGCACTTGAATTTGATTTTTATTTGTTTTGCTTTTGATCTGAGTTTGCCATTGCTTCTTTGGTGAGTATTTAAGTTTTCTAGTTTTGAAATTGTATAGGGTAGTTGTTTTCAGATTATTTTTTCAAAAGAAAAGTGAAGCCTGATTTGAATTATACATTAAATTTTTTGAAAGAGATATCTTGCCACTTGTATTTCTATACTAAAAACAAGCTAACACTTGTAATTATAAATTTACACTTGTTTTAACTAGTATGAACACTTGTAATAATTTTTTATGTATTTTGAGTTTAAATCCTTGTCTCATTCATTTATTACCCATTTTTATATGTTATAAATCATACTTATGTTTTATCTTATATATATGCATTATTTTTGCATATGTTCCAAGTTTATATAAATTATGTAATTTTAGAAAAAGAGAATATCAACTCTTTTATTAAATCTTGTTAAATTTTATACTTAATTTATCATTATACTTAAATTGATAACAATATACAAATGCTAGTGGTAAAGAAAATGTCCAATTTAGAAAATTCCTTTATATTCAAATCAATATTTTTCAAATTATTTAACATACATATACACACCTATATACTTGTGCATGTATATACTTAGAATTGCAACATTATAAAGTTTACACATATGAATTACTATAAGATTTATCATTTTAATATAACAATTATTATAGTTTTCAAATTTTCTTATATACATCCCATCATTTTAATTATCAATTTTTTTTATTTAATCCAAATAAAATCAGTATTGTTATAGTAAAAAAATCAGTTAATTATCCAAATATATCATAATTATCCAAAGTTTTTTTTTTGGCAAAGCCAGCGGGGTTAAGTGGCCCCTACCATATATTAGAAAAAAGAATTACATCGATCCATGGCAAACCATAAGATCAGAAGAAAGAAAATACAGCAACACTAAAATTACAAAAGATGGAGTTGACAAGTAAATGCTTCGAAGTAGAAACACTTGAAAACACCCTACTATTCCTCTCCATCCAAATAACAGTCAGACCCTTTTTCAAAACATGCCGCAGCATTGAACTTTTATGCGATTTCCATCTGGTAGCCTTGAAGATGCTAAACCATTCCATTTTAGAGTCTCTGATGGGGATAGGAAAATTTATCATCTGCATACAGGAACCCCAAATGAAAAAGGTAAATTCACATTCAAAAAATAGGTGGTGGACAGTCTCCTTGAAATTATGGAAGAGGAGGCAAGTATCAACCAGAATAGTACCCATCACCTTAACTTTATCAAGCGTGTGTAACCCATTATTAATAATCTTCCAAAGCAGTAAATTCTCTTTAGGAATAGAACCATGATTCCACACTCTAAAGTGCCATGGAAAGATAGCATATTGAGAGGGAGGTTGCATATTGAAGTAGACTAAACTAATTTAATGAGGCTTATGACACCACTTAGCATGAAAATCATTACATGAATAGGATTTAGCTTGTATATTTTCCCAGCAGGCCCTGACAGAGGTAAAACTAGATGAAGGCAGAAGCAACGCACCTTCAGACGAAATAGAAGAAACACTAGCTTGCTCAGAAATACCAGTCATGGTTCTGATGTTGTAGCATATCAAATCAGCAAGTATGAGACCCTGATCAGACCAAGGATCAAACCAGAAAGATATTTTATTCATATGAAGAAGACCAGCCTGAAAAATATGAATAAAAACCCTTCTTAACCTAAGAATGTTCCTCCAAGACCAACTACAATCCACAGGAATAGGCATAGTCCAAAAATGATTGTTTTTGATTAAATTCATCCTCAGCCAAGAAGCCCATAAATTATTATCAAAAGTATAAATCCTACCTATACGCCTCGAGATAGCAGCTCTATTCCATTGCTTAATGTTCATGATACCAAGACCACCATATATAAGAGGAGTGCAAATCTTATTGAATGAAATAGGAATAGACTTTTTGGAAAAAGGATTACCATGCCAAAGAAAGTGGTTAAGGGCAGAGTTAATCATGGAGATTAATTTGGCAGGCAAAATGAAGATTCTAGCATAGTAAAGGCACATGGAAGTGGCTATAGATTTGACAATAACTAGCCTACCAGCCATAGAGCACTTAGAGATAGGCCAGGAAGAAATTTTAGCAGTTATTTTTTCATAAAGTTTGAGACATTGGCTGGTCTTGACTTTAGATGAAAACATAGGAGCACCTAAGTAGTCATCATTGTGATGTATTGGATTGAGACCAGACAAACTGTAAATATGCCATTTTTTAGAGTTAGTGATTCCAGCAATCCTAATTTTGGATTTGTTCCTGTTAATACTAAGACCAGTAAGAGACTTGAAATCATCCAAAATAAGAAGAACTCCATGAATTGATTTGTAGGTAGGTTTGGTGAAGAGAAGTAGGTTATCAGCAAACAACAATGAGGAGATTCCCGTATTTTTGCATAAGGGGTGATATTCAATAATCTTCATAGCCAAGTACTTCTTCGTAAGGGATGTGAATAATTCCATGATACAAACAAATATGTAAGGAGACAAGGGGTCACCTTGTCCGATTCCTCTAGCACCTCCAAATAAATTGCCATTAAAACTTAAAGAGTATTTAACAGTGGAAACACATGTGTATATCCACGAAAGGAATGGGATTGGGAAGTTCATCTTGTGAAGGATGTAAATAATAGACTTACATTGGAGTGTTCATAAGCTTTTTGAATGTCAAGTTTGAGCACACATCTTTTTGAAATATTTAGCCTATCATAACCTTTCAACAATTCAGCAGCGAGAAGAATGTTATCAGTAATGTCTCTGGATGGAAGAAAAGCACTCTGATTGGAAGATATAATTTTTGGGAGAACAGACTTCATCCTAGTGGCCATAATCTTTGAGATGCACTTATAAATAACGTTGCAGCAGGCAATGGGTCTGAATTGAGAAACAGAAGAAGGCTGGTCAGATTTTGGAATAAGAGTAATCTTGGTGGAATTAATTCCAGAAATCATTTTACTGTGCATGAAGAAGTTCTTAATGTAGGATCTAGATTAACCCTAGAGGGGGGGTGAATAGGGTTATAACAAATTTTTGCGAATTAAACACAGAAGCAAACTGCAGAAATAAATATGCTGAAAAATAAATCACACACAGAATTTACCCAGCTTCGGCAACCCCTGCCTACTGCTGCATTCCCAGATTTCTATTAGAATTAAACAGTTTCTCGCTTACAAACACTCTAACAGACTTGCAAACCCTGCTACCGCCTATAGAGTTTTGCAAACTTGCAAACCCTGCTAACTGGACTAACTCTAACTAGACAATCTGTCAACACCTAAACCCTAGGTGATAAATTATCATGTTTTGTTTTGAAAAGAACATACGAATAAACCAAATTATAAAGGCAAGCACTAAATTTAAAACTATTTAAATTATCTTGCCCAATACAAACATATAATATTCGGTCACTTCCCTTTATTTTACCCGGTCCATTTTCTTTTGTTTGTGAGAAAAAAAAATGGCCGATCCTTTTCTTTTTCAATTTAGGGCTTCGGTTCTTCTGTGAGATTTGGGGCTTTGTTCTGATGATTGATTCTTTGACTTGTGTTGATCTTTCTCACGCTCGTTCTCTGATGGTTTGATGCTTGTTGCTAGCTCGTTCCCTGACAATCGAGTTTACTGTTGCGGTATGTAATCTTTTTTGCTTGTTTGTGGTTTTGTGATTTTCGAACTCGATTGTTCTATGTCTATGATGATTCCTTGGGATGTATTTATAGGGTTGAAACCCTAATTAACACTGTCAGATTTGATTTCTTCATGTCGTTGATTATTTTCCTGAATTTGTTCTGGATTTGGAGTATTCCTTTCTTGATTCAAATTCGAATAATTGCTGTCCATATTTGAATTCGAATTAATTGATTCGAAGATATCTTGCTGTATTTGTTGTCTCGGTCCTCATTTGAATTAATGCTGTCCATATATGAATTCGAGAAATTTGCTGCAAAAATTTCTTTCCAAATTAGAAATCTTTGACTTAATCAAAGACTTAATAAAAAAAACGCAAATTTATTCTTTCGGCTTGATTTCTGCACAGCCTTGTACTTGCCACTGTCTTGAGTTCCTACTGCACATTCACCAGTTTACTTTATATGTGCATATATACATTTGTATGTGTGTATGCATATATTTTTGGGTTTGTACTTTCATTGTGACTTGATTTTGCTATGGGATTGAATCAGAACTTCATTTGGTCTGTACTTGAATTTGAAGTCGTTGTTCACCTGTACTTACACTGTCTCTGGCTTCATCTG